>CAJNDS010000191.1:0-362500 GCA_905221605.1 Symbiodinium natans
CCAGGAAGAAGAAGCTGCAGAAGTCTCGAGCGAACACGTGGAGGCCGCCTCATCTGCAAGCTTATTGAGTCGTCGCCACGAGGGTGGTACCCTAAGATGGCCGCTGCGCCCGTGAGCCGGAACCCAAGACACCTCATAAGACCGTCGCCTTAGCACGGAGCGCAAATTGCGCCACAGAAAAGACTTGCCAACCGAAACCGTCGCACCTGCTAAACCCGACACGACGGCATGGTGATCTGTCAGAAAGTGTGCATCAGATATGCCCGCCCTTTCAGCGGCAGTCGCAGCTACTAGAACTGCGACAACCTCGGCGGCATTGACAGTAGTTTCGATTCTACCCAAAGGCTGGGACCAAGTACATTCTTCAGACCCAGATACCCATGCTACCGCCAGGGCAGCAACACGGATGTCTGGAATCGCAGGGTTCAAGAAGGCGTCGTTGCAAAGGGCAGAGCCGTAAGCTCAGCACAGCCCCTGAACCCAGGAGCCAAGCGAGGAGGAGCAGAACCATTAAGGTCGAAGCGGATACCCAGGAAGTCCAGGAAGTCGGTTCTCGCAGAAGGGAATTGAAGGGAACCTCTGACATGCTTGGGGCGGAGCATTTACGAAAGCAAGTTCTTCCTTGCTGTCATCTTCTTTTTGGCCACTAAGGTTGTCAAGTTCTCGGAGCACCTGCGCGGCGCTGGTCAAGTCCTGCATGGTCGTAGCAACTGTGGTCCTGTCATCCACGTAAGTGTGGAAAGACCACGCCCGGAACCTCAGATGCCAGGACCGCCGCATGAGCAGCAGCAAAGAGAGCAGCCCCAAGGGGACTAACCGGGTCGCCCTGCGCGAGACCCCGGTCGGGAATTTTCCAATCCCCTGCCACTGCGCCGGTCCTGACGATTGCCGGCCGCCTCTGGTTAAGGCCGAAGAAAAGGTCTGCATGCTTAGGTCTCATTCCGAAGGCTCTGGCAAGCTGGTTGGCCAGCTCAGGATCCAATCGGGTAAAACAGTTCGAAAGATCACTCTGGCGGATAAGAAGAGGACTCCCTTCAGCAACCGCCTTAGAGACCGCGTCCTCCACCCCAAAGAGCACCTGCAGCGCATCAGTACACTGGATGTCCTTCGTCCAGGATCTGTATCGCCGCAGAAGCATCTTCTCGAGACATCTAGTCTAGTGACCATGCAAGTTACTCCAATAGGCCGGTAGTCGGAAGAGCCGGCTTTCTTCGGAATCATAACGACCTCCTGCAACCGGAGAGCATGCGGCCAGGAGGCAGTGTCCTTGATGAGATTACAAAGTTCAAGCAGACGCAGAAGAGCATCCTTAGGTGCGTTCAGCAAAGTTTCGGCGGCCCACTGGGCTGGTCCTGGAGAAGTGCCCCGCGAGCCCCGCAGGGCCCGCTGGAGCTCATCAAGACTGAAAGGATCGTCCACACCCCGAGGCTCAGCACAAGGCGTGATGAAAGGTCTGACCTTTTCTAAGTAGGCAACACGTTGGGCAGAGGGGAGGGGAGGGTGGGACTCGCTCTGCCCCAGAGAGAATGACCGCAGGATCTGCAGTAACCCCTTGAGTGCGACCAACCGCATCAACGCCAGGACGGACGCCGTTGATGTAGTCAAAGAGGGGCTTCATACCCGAGCTGCGAGCCTTCTCACGCCAAGCAGCAAAACGATCATCTGACACCTCTTTTGCAGTTTGAAGAAGAGTGTGCTCCAATGTCTGCCTTAAGACAGCAAGATCCGAAAAGTCAGTTTCAGCATCCAACAAACCACTACGACGCATCTCATGGAAATCGGAGACTGTTTTCCGAAGCAAGTTGCCGTCCACATGGTCCTTCTCAACTTGATGCTCAAGCTCAACGACCCGACGCCACATTCTATGCAACCGGCGTTCGTGAACAGGCATGCGTCTCGCGCCTGGGCCTTTCCAAACCAGCTGACGAGTCACAAGGTTTGTGCCTTGGAACCTTCGTGCGTGGGACATAGGAATCCCTGCAGCAACTTCAAGAGCACACGACCAAGTCCGCCAAGCCTTTTCAACGTTCTGGGCACGAAGAGCCACGTCCCAGTCAGTTTCAAACTTCGGCCAAGCGCGGCCCCAGCCCTGACACCAATGCTCGGCATCAACTGTCACAACAGGGTACCTACGAATGGCCGTGTAGGGAGAGACGTTCCGGGACCTCGACCTGCAAGAAAACACCCCTGTGATCAGCTACCCGCATGCCCGTGTCCACACTTGAGACATTCAAGTGGCGAACAAAGGCGAAGTCGATGCACGAAGAGTCAGTGGACTTATACTCAAAGCCAACCGCCTCATGAGCACATTGGCACAACTCGTGTAGCGCCGCCAGCTCCTCATCCCAAGGTTGAGCGTTGAAATCTCCACAAACGACAGTGGGGAGATCAGCATCCACGATTCTAGCAGCAAGTACCTTGCTAATGTCCTGGCGATGCTGTTTTGCGAGACCGACACCGACGGGAAGGTAAACCGAAATCACCAATTTCGGGAGGCCAACGAAAAGGATCCTGAAGCATGCAAGAGGGGCCAGCCAGCGAGCAACGTGACAACCGACCTGCCGTTTCCTGCAGCACAATTGTATCCGGGGAAACCCATGCAGCGAGCAGCTTTCCCAAAGCGAGAAGCCCTCCCGGGATCATGATGAGTCTCAGCTACAGCGATAACATCAGCACGACGTTCCTGAGCCCTTGAGGCAAAGAGCCCCCGCTTCCCGGCGCTTTTGGGACCAACCAAACCACGAAGGTTCGTGAAGAGAACATTGAGGGTGTTGCCTAAACCCTGTCCTCGTCGGCCGCCCCGCGGTGGACCTGGATTCGAGGCTTCACCTACTCTCTGCGCCGCGCATTCAACACCGCTTGTGCTTTTTAGACACTTGCGCATACCTCCTAAGCGTCTGCTTGTCCGCCGCCCTGCGGCGTTTTGCCGACACACCCTTCGTAGGCATCCTGGAAGAGGCCCGGGGATCAGTGCGCCTAGTGAGCTTCACAGTGTGCTTAGTTCTGCAACCCAACCTGGCGTACAGCGACCTCAACCAGGCGCCCTCGCATCTTGAGGTGGTCTGGCGTCGCTGGGCAAGCCATGCGCCGGGAGTGCGAGAGATCGTAGCATCCGCCACACTTAGTGCACTCGAACTTGGCCGGGGTACCTCGGGGTGGCTCTTTAACAGGGACATCCTTGAGCTCGTGAAGGTTAGCCAAAATCCTGGGAGAAACGATCGCGCGGAGGTTGCACCATTGCGTCCAGGCTTTGCGTTTGCGACCTTCAGAGGCCCTATTTGACACGTACAGGCTCTTCTGTTTGCCTTGTTCGGGGGCCAGTTTTGGGAAGGGAAACCCAGGCTGGCAACTAGATCAATGCTTGCGAGCAGCGTAAAAACGACTATCTATTCTGATCTCTTTTGGGGAGCAACTCCGTGCATGCCGAAAGCGCCAACCGCACACACAAGTGAAAGCACCGTTGGCGCATGTAGCTTCTGGCGCACCCGTGGCGCTCAAAGCGCTCTTGGAAACCGGCCTGGAAGAGCTGGAAGACGACGCAACAGCAGACTGGGCAGTTCAGATGCCTTTGTGACCTTGGTACCGCGTGCACTCTTAGGCGTAGCCCCAACTCGGAAGGTGGAGCAAGAGGCATGTGAACTTTTGGCAGACTTGGCCCCAACCCCAACCTTGAAGGTGGAAACTGAAGCAGTCCGAGACGACAAAGAGGAGCGACCAGGGAGCTTGAGCAAGTTGTCCGAAGTGAGCCTACTCGAGGCCTCGCGTCCGGCCCCCTTAGCCACGAAAACTTCCTGCAACACAGTCTTGTCGCCGTGACGCAAGCTGAGCCACTGTGTTTTAGGAGCCAAGCCGTGCTTGGGGCACCACGCTACGTCCTTAGCGGACTGGCGCCCAATGACACATGTGAGGCCCACAACCTCATTGTTGAGCGAGTGCTGTTTCCAGAGAGCTGCAACCTCTTCAGCTGCCTCTTCGGAAAGAATAGCCGCTACTGGCTGAGGTCCTGGAGCTTCTCCTCGCTGCAGCTTACTGAGCACCGAGGCTTGTTTCATGATGGCCATCCCTTTCCAATCCTCATCCCTGAGAGCGTATTCAAGCAGAGGATTGGAACCGACAGCGACTTCTGTAAGGGGTTTTGGGGGGTTCTTCTTAAGGATGGACATGGCCTTTTTTGGGGTATCTTTTGGGGCCTCGGCTGCTACAGATTCCTTACGGGCACTCTGTGTATTCTGAGGTCCCGCAGTCGAGCTAACGGAAGGAGAGTCCAGCAAATAGTGGCCTGCTTCAGCTCCTTTCACCAGCTTTTGGAGCCTTTTGAGGAAAACATCACTCGCAGGAGGCTTCGCAACCAAACGTGCCAAGGCAGCATGCAAGCATGGTTTGGCTTTGGAGCCCTTGCGACTAGGAGTCTGATTGTTTTGGCTACTCTGAGGCCCAGGCGCAGGAGCAGGAAACTTAGCAAAAGCCATTGCGACCGTTCTTTGCCTCAGAGCTGTCCGCGTGGCCCCCGCCCAAGAGGTTGAGAACCGCGGAGCGAACTTGCCCTCGGAAACCTCGTGGTCACCAGAGATCTCCTGCGGAGCGAAGTTGCTGTCGGAACCCTCAAGGTCACCAGACATCTGGGAAGGCGTGTGTGTACACAGAAGGACCGCTCTCATGTGAGCCACCCGTCCATGCCGGTGAACTTGGCGACGGAAGAAGGAAAGCCCTCTTGCACCGACGATTCTTCGCTTGTTCACCACTCGCGCCTCCACAATGGCACGCCGGGTGGCGCAAAGCACTCGACGAGTCCAGTTGCTATCTCCCGCCCATGTCCCTGCAGAACTCCGGCGAGCAGCGGCGGCAGCAGCAGCAGCAACCTTCTCGTAACCATGGCGGCGAGGAACCTGGTCAACATCATCATCTACTGGGGAGCCCGTAGGGGGGCTGGTGCGTACACGGTGGCATCTCCGCATCATGGATCTGCCACGCGTTTGCCGAAACAAGACTTTATCACACATGCAATTGGCCTCCACTTGAGGCTCCAAGAGCGCCTGCTTGGGCGACTCGCTGTCATTTTGGGGCCCTTGCGTCCCCTCCGTACTGTTGGAAAGTTCTTTAGGGTGAGCGCTCACCCGCGAGTTCTTGAGATCTTGGGGTTCTGGCGTCCCCTCCGCTTTATCTTGGAATTCTTGAAACCACTGCCAGCCATAAAGGCGAAACATGAGGAAGAACCCTCCAGGGGCCATGACGGCAGCCAGCGATGCACAAAGGAAAGGAAATTAGAACTAATTGAGCGTTTTGCTGAGGAGTCAGCACTTATGGCCAAGGAGCATGGGTATGCCGACGCTCCATCCCCTACAGCAGAACAACTACTAAAAGGAAAGGAACCGGAATCCAAGGAACAGTTAAACCCACTCTTGGAATCTGAGCCTGCCAAGGGCTCAATCTCAGCACCCGTAGTGCTCGCGCTGTACTTCTCCAGGCACCGCTCCCGCCTTGTGTCGTGAAGCACCGGGCCAATGCAGCAGCGGCGGCCTCAACGGGCCGACCACTTCTAGAACATCGGACTTCCTTGACACGAAAACCCTTTAGATTGCAAACCAAGTCAACCACGCGGGGTACTGCATCTACACCTTGGACAGCAGGCGTTAGCCAAGCAGCAAGCTCACATCAAGCTAACACAGATCAAATCGAAATCGCTGCTAAGCTGCGCGAAGCAAGCTAACGTCCAGCGGAGGCCGAGCGAACGCTAAGCGTCTCAAGACCAATCAAAATCGCTGCTAAGAGCCAGATTCAAACGCGGCATGATGTGGGGGAGTGGACTTGCGTCAAAACAAACTACTTTGACAAGAGACTGAAAGTCCTAACTTCAAAGCGAGATCGCAGCATTCCAGCGCCCACCTCTGAAACAAGCAAAATGCAGAGCCCCCAAACCCTTCATTTTGGTTCAAGCTGAGCATTAGCCGTTTCTTCGTCCAAGGCCAACCGAGGAAATTGCCGCTACGAATTAGGCGTCAATGAGGATCGTCGGCTAGTAAATCTACTGGCTCAACTGGTTTCAACCCCAGCCGACTCAATATTCCTATGAACAGTATTTCGGAGCGAGTTGTGTATCCCATACTTGCTACCTGTACTCTGTCGCATGCATGCCAATACATAGGATCCCAAAAGTGTTGGCCAATTCGTATTAGTATCATAGTGTGCCCATTGAGTAGGACACTCGCGTTGTATCAAGTTTTCGGAACCAAAGCACGTCATTAGCTGCGAACCGCTTGATGTCTTGCTCTGCAACACAAGCAGTCTGAGTCTACGGAGTACTTGTACAGAAAAAAACATGAACAACGACCGTCGGGTCACACGGCTCTCCGTCAGGATTGCCAGAACTTCGACCGTCGACCCTTGTTGGACAGGACTGTTCTCAGAAGTGAGGCTGATACGCTCAAGCGACAGTGCGTGGTTGGCGGGGCCACGTGTACACCTCAGCGAGATCGGGGTCTGAAATGATGCTAAGACATACCCAAAGCAAACAAGTAGCTTTTCTCGACATATCATGGAGCCACACATCAGCCGCCATTTAGATTCCCCAGTTTGATTTGAGCTTTTCAAGGTTTGGTTCGAACGTTTTGGCTAGCTTGAGGTTTCCGGAAAGCAAGTTTGTAGAGTGCAGGCTCTGCGTTTGGATGAAACTTAGTGCGCAGGGTCCGAAGGAAATAACCCAGTGCCGACAAGCCCAAGTTTGACCGTCAGAACGCTTCCACCAAGATCGCAACCCGCAAATCAGCCCGCAAGGCCCCTTGTCAAGGACGGCGCGCGGCACCCAAACATAAATACCTAAATCACGGCAACATCGACATTGCAGGCTGGACCTCATACCCCTAAAGCCTCCAACGCCTATACCAGCCCAGCGGCCAGCTTGTCTCCATGCGACTGAACAGCTAAGGTGTGCCCAGGCGTTGTCGGCCGAGCCTGGAAAGAAACAATTTTGAAGAGTTCAGGGTTTTGTTAACATCTGGGGAGCTTCAGCTTAGGCTGCTCTACAGCTCCCAGCCGTGTGCGTACTGGTTTCAGGGCTGAGGGGGTTTTGAAGGGTCTAGAGATGCCGATCTGCCGAACGGCCGCCATTACAAAATGAGCTTGTGTGGATGCATCGGGGCAGACGTTGAGGCTGTCGGGCAATCCCGACACAATAGCCTATAGAGACAAACGATCCGAAAAGCCATGCAGGAGCTCAGCTTTGTATATCTCCACGTCTAACTCCAAAGCCTGGAATGTTATGCCTCGTATTGCGACCCCGGGCCATCTCCCACTCCACACTACCACTTAGTTGAACACACCAGTTCCGCCCATAGGGTTGAAGGTTTAGGGTGGTTTGGGGTTGCAAGTTGCGGCTTGTAGTACCCCCCGAAGTTGTGAACAAAAAGTGGCCGAGGCCCCACAGCCTTACATCCTATATGGGGGTTTCGGAAAACAGGGGTACCCTTTTTGGGGGGTCCCATAATATAAGGAAAATAGTATTTGGGGGGACACACTTTCAGAGGCGCCCGTTTGGAAACTCCCCATATAATCTTCAGGCGAAGAGGCCACGAAGGTCTGCGTCTGGGCAAGTGATGGATGCTGTGCAGAGCCCTGGGCCAGTGACCAGGATGGCCCTCAAAAACCCTCTAACAAATATTCCTGAATGTGATCCTCTGAAAGCCAACAAGGGAAAATGTAAAATATCCCAAGGGCCTACCTGGGCGTACTTAGGGCTCCCAGGGGTTCTGGAAAAAGGTGGAGCTCGGGTTTTTAGGATCCCGGGTTTCGCAGGATCCTGGGAATAAACTTTCTTAGTGCATGGGGCTTGGGGTTTGATGTTCCGATCAGCTGTCGACTGTAGGCGGTGAGGTCGGGTTCTTCATCCGGCAGCCCCAAGAGCTATGTACAGGCCATGACGACCAAAATTTAGGGGCCGAACAGAGGCCCAAGCAGACCCTCATCAACCCGATAATCCCGGAGCCCCAGACCCTAAACCCTAAAGTCTTATGGCTTCAGCGCTTTCGGGGCCCCAGTGGCCCCAGTGGTTTCGAAACAGAAGTTGCGGCTGGGCCCAAGCTTCGGCCCATAGAACAAAGATCCCAACATGGTTTTAGGTCCCAAAATTTAGGGCTTAGGGTTTAGGGTTTAGGGTTAGGATTTCCCTACCCCTCCCCGAGACAGATGGACCCCCATGACCTGAACAGGCCTCTGCGAACGAGCCCATCAGTTTAGGGCTAAGGGCTTAGGGCTTAGGGCTTAGGGTTTAGGGTTTAGGGTTTAGGGTCTGATGCAACCCTCTCACATCTCAAGTGTTCCCAAGGGCCCCGCCGGGGTGAGTAGCGGAAGCGAGGAGGCCTCAAACTCGCGTGGCTGCAATTTTCCCTCTCCCACGAAACCCTAAAGCCTCCTTCTCAGGCGCCGCTTGTTTGAAAGTCCTTTACGGAACAGGGACCAGAACTTTAGAGAGCAGAACAGTACCGGCACATCACTTTGAGGCAGCAGAATGTTGATTCGCCAAGAGCTAGAAAGTCTGTCGACCATGGGGTAACACTCACTGCCAATGCCGAGGCAAGCCAGTGCGTTCAAAGCCCAGAGCATGAGAAGCATAAACCCCAAACCACTAAACTCTAAACCCGAAACCCTAAACTCTCAACCCTAAACCCCAACTTCCTAAACCCTCTAAGACTCCGAGACCCGAAGCCTCAAGCCGCCTCTTAAACCCTGAAGACTACCCCTGCTCCAGGCTTCCCGCCATGGGTCCGGTGTGCATCCGTGGAGAGGTGTCCGGCCTCCCGGCAAGCAAGACTAACACACACACACACACACATGTATACAACGTGTCTAGTATATGTCTATACGAGAAATCCTGCTTAGATGCCCTTTGACACTTTAGAGGCTGACTTGTAGGTTGCAGGCTTTGGTGGGTTTCGAATTCAGTGGAGAGCAGTAGGGTCTAAACTAACAATATCGGGCTGCAACTTGCAGAGGTGCCCCTTCTGACTCTTGAGAATCGTGTTTCGGGTTTTCACTTTTTGCTATCCTCGTTCACGTGCAGTAAAGAGCAAAATGTATTGAACAACGTGACCGAAGTGGGCCAACAAGTCACGTCCCTTAGTCTGGGCTTCAACAAAGGGACCCCTTATATTTCGGATAGAGGTGGGACGACTCTGGGGTAGAAGCGGGAAGTGCGCAAACCTTCGAAGCTCCCACCCTAAGCCGTAAGCCTTCAAACCCCCTAAGACCCGGTTTAGGGTCTACCTGGTGATGCAAACGACGGTTTAAAACTAGTATGCCGAAATGTACGTAAATTTTGAAGAGACGTAAAAATTAGTGGTATCTCGAGATACGGGAAATGTCCCACAGCCAAAGTGTCACTACATAAATTTCGTATGCCATATGACTAGGAATGTTTCGTATATATAAGTATATATGTATATA
Source organism: Symbiodinium natans (assembly GCA_905221605.1). NCBI lineage: Eukaryota > Dinophyceae > Suessiales > Symbiodiniaceae > Symbiodinium > Symbiodinium natans. The sequence continues at coordinate 9,436 of CAJNDS010000191.1, forward strand.
TATATATATATATATGTGTATCTCTCTGCATATATATATATATATACACATATATATACACAAACCCTATATAGACCCAGGAGAAGCTTGGGGGCTTCTACGGGTTTCCTCGCTCTAGCGAGGGGGCTCTTGAGAGCTCTGAGGTCTGGGTTTCCAGGGTGTAGGAGGGTTTAGTCTACTTCTGGGGGATGCAAGGGTTCAGAGTTGCAGGCTTCGTTTAAGAGGGGCTTGGGGGCTTCTACAGGTTTCCTCACTCTAGCGAGGGGGCTCTTGAGAGCTCTGGGGTTTGGGCTCGGGGGTCGACAGGTCGAGGGCTTCCAGGGGTTACGAGGGTTGTTTTTAGGGGATGCTAGGTAGGAGCCTCTCTGAACTTTTGGCGCTGTGCCCCACGTCGGCTCAATCCCCGTGCCGTGCTTGGAGGTCCATGGTACTTAGTAACCAATTCGAATTGTACTTATAACCCAACGTCGTACCTTTTTGGGGTGGTATGCGAGAATCCCCTGTAACTAATCCAGAAAGGAACCAGATACTTGGAGGTTGAGGGTAAGCTCCATGCATAATCAGTTTAAGCAGCGACACAAGCAAAACTGAGACAGTTAGCGAAAAAACAGTCTCACTCAGGAAAAACAGTCAGACTGAAAAAACATTAAAAAAACAGTCCAAGTACGGTGCCATGTTGACTTTCGGGTTCGGGTTTTTGCCGACATCATGGTGACATATTACGGGGGCTGTTCGGGGGACGGCTTTTCGGGGTCGACATTTTTCACCAAATGTCGACCCCGCATCCTCAAAAATCCAGTCTTTTGAGGGGTGGGGGGGGGGCCTGCATGAGGGGGGCGTGTCGGGGGGGGGGAGGGGGGTGTGGGGGGGGGGGGTGGGGGGGGGCTGTGGGGCTGCGAGGCTGGGCTGTTGTGGCTGTGGGCTGCGGGGTTTGGGACTGCGGGGCTGCGGGCTGCGGGCTGCGGGGCTGCGTGGGCGGGGCTGCGGGGGGGCTGCGGGGCTGCGGGGCTGCGGGGCTGCGGGGCTGCGGGGCTGCGGGGCTGCGGGTGCGGTGCGGGGCTGCGGAGGGGCTGCGGGGCTGCAGGGCTGCGGGGCTGGGCTGCGGGGCTGCGGGGCTGGGAAGGGTTGGGGGGGTTGGGGTGGTGGGGTTGGGGGGGAATCGATTTTAGAAAGGAAAATCGTTTTCTGGGGGGGGCGGGTGGCGGAGTGTTAGTTGGGGGGGGGCTGTGCTGGGACCCTCTGCGACCCTACAGCATGTGACAACCCCTTCAGCAAAACATATCAAAACGAAACCAAATCAGGTTGTTAGGTTGCTCGAAAGCGAGTGTTAGCTAGCAGAAGTAGCAGTAGTAGTAGCAGTAGCAGTAGCAGTAGCAGTAGCAGGGGCCTTAGGGTTTATATATACAGGGTTGTATGGTGTTCAGGGCATTTGGGGGGTTGGGTTCCTGGCCCAATAAAATCCTTCCTTGTGACATCGATCCACGGAATTTCCTTACGTTCAGGTGATACGTCTTTCTGGTGCCGAATTTCGGTCCGTTCAGGAGAATCCAGTACTTTACGTCTTTTTGTCCCTGAGTTCGCCTTTACGGGAAAAAAGCCAACCTTCGCACCTACAGGTAGGGTTTAGGGGTTAGGGTCTCCAAGGCCCTGTCTCGATGCCCCTATAAGCCACAGGAACCGGGGCCGCCGCGACAGCCTCGAGCCGCTGTCAGACCTCTTTGGGGCTCTTTTCGGCTTCTTTGCTGTGTGTACGGTTCAGGGAGACTTTTAGTAGGGTTTAGGGTTTAGGGTATGGAGTTTAGGGTTTAGGGTATCGGGTTTAGGGTTTTTGGCCTCGGCAAATGCCTCCTTTGCCCCACGTGGCCGTTGCAAACGAAATTTTCTAAGTGCGTAAGCCAACTTCCGACATCCAGACTTCTGCGGTTCTCTAGAGGAGGAGCCTACTTTGCAGGTCCTTGCTGTCCGGTTGCCGCATTATAATGGAAACTAACAGAAGACCTGCTCCAGGAAACTGCTACCGAGTAGTGGTGACAACGTGACTGCACAAGAGCGCTCCAGATACCGAGTGCCGGGCAGGATCACGGAGCACGGCTGGCTGCTGGGGTGCAGGAGCCCCGGCTGATTCAGCCTTCATGGGTTTAGGGTTTAGGGTTTGGGGTTTAGGGTTAAGGGTTTTGGCTCAGAATGAATTAGGTTTCAAGGCTTAGCGTTTGGGGGCATGCTTTCTCACTCGAGCTTAAAAAGATGCCAACCTCGGCACCTAGGAGGTCATGGTATGTTGTTCCACCTGACGCCTCTTCCACAAGGGCCTGTGAATACCAGGAGAACCATCAGATGATTCATGGTCGCCGGCATATAGACAAGTTCTGGAAGGGGATTTCAGGTCAAGCTCGTGTACCCTCCGTCCAGGGGGTGCTTTATTTTTAGGTTCCTCAGCTGAGGGAACCGAACCTACAGGGCAGAAACAGGTACCAGTCACTCGGCAGGACTCTTGCGGGATTCTCTGGCGGGAATTTCTGCTCGGGGACTCTCCGCTGGATTCTCCAGGGGTCGGCACTCCAGGGATACTTGGTTGGACTCTCTGCGGGGGCCACTCTTTAGTTACCAAAGCCCTTGCCCGTTTTGGGTGGTACTTCCACCAGCCTGCCACTAACCCACCCATTAGACGATTATTCCTATACTCCCCCACATCTCACCAACTATATCACCACTACATCCCCATTACCAATACCAGTGTAGGAATAACCGATTACCTAAATCCCTCTGAGATGATTATTCCTATACTCCCTACTGCAATTCCCCAAATATCACTACTACATCCCCATTACCAAGACCAGTACAGGAATGACCAATTACCCCATCCATATTCCCTAAGGTGGTAGTATCATCCCAAAGTGGGCAAAGGCTCTCTCATAGATTTTGCTAGATTCAGTTTCAAAGGTTGTACTCACAAAATACTCATAGTGTAATGCCTCTTATAACGTATGCTTACATTATACTTATGAATGCATTACCCGATCTAGTTTTGAGAAAGACTTGTTTTCACTGGTATGTTCTGGTTGCTGACTATTGAGATCCTTTACCCCATTGTTCATAGGAATTTCGATTATTTTCTTGTCGTCCTGCTGGCTAATATCATAAAGTAGTTCTCAAGAAGTTCATCGTTAAGCCGTAACTGTCGCGTATGGCTCAACACAGTAACTATTTCTGACGGCTTGTCATCTGGCTCTTTGTATTTATGATTATACTCTTCTTTCCTCTTCTCTCTGCATTGAATACAACTTGCAAATAGTTTGTTTTTCTTGCGGTCTCCGAATGCTTCACAACTCGGTGTGTTATTACTGCTGTTTTACAAGAATCTAATCTTTTGTGTCCATTATCATCTGTTTTCTTTTTGATTCCTTCCCATTCTCGTGGTACTACTTTTTCAAAGTCCTGTGCCACATACCCTAAATGATTAACTTTGTTCTTTTCTTCGTTTAAGCGTGTAAAATTAAATGTCTTCGGCTTTACATATTTACCTATTTCGTAACATTTTACCATTAACTTCTTTAACATTCTCTTTTATTGTCTCATCAGAAGAATAACCAAAAGTTCCATCAATATAAGCCCCAGTTGGCATTCTATCTAAAACTTCACTACTTGCTCCAACACTACCAAAATAAGAATAGTACTCGCCTCCTGCACCAGTTTTTAAAAACTGTCTCTGGTCGCTTATTTGTTTCTTGAGACTTCTAAATTAATATGTATTTGACCTTTGACTCTCTTAACGGTAGTTCTGGTGTGCTTCCTATCTTTCCAACAATAAAATCAATTGCTCTATCAGTATCGCCATTCCTTAAAACTATATCATAATCACTACCGTTTTAAAGTTTCATAAAATGCTGATGAATGTTGAACAAATGCTCCCCATACATCTAAATCTGCTTCTGCTGTTATTTTGCCAATACTATTAAAAGTGAGATTATTTGAAACAAACAGTTTTGCTTAATGTGATTCTGTTAGTATCATTAATTAAAATTGAATTGTAAGCGTTTTGTGCGCACGAAGTCAATTAAAAGTGTGAACGCAACAAATGAACCTGCAAAAAGGGCTAGAAAAACTCATAATCTATGAGGCACTTTTTGCACACCTTTGAAAAAGTACAATATTGGAAACTCATAAATTTTATAATCTACAACTTTGGCATGTTATTGAATTTACTGATTCACTTTGTTCATACACTTCGTACAGCTATTAGACCTGCAGTGTTTGCGTGTTGATGTTTGTCAGTTCTGCCTTGGTGGCATACGTGTCTGATATTTCACTAACGCCTGTGGAAAATACCCTGTGTATTTCGTACTGCGCGGCGAAGGAACATAAACTCTACAACGCTTGCTATTTCTTGTTCTGGGAACTTCTTACTTGCTGTTTGAATCTGTGCCGAAATTTGTTTGAAAGTCTCCACATTATCAATAGTTGATGCCATAGGGTGGAAAAAAGAAATTCCATTTTTCTTGTCATAATTACCGGCAGTGCTGTCGTCGTTGATGTTGCTGTTGCTGCAGGTGAAAAGCATTTGAGACAGACGAGTTGAAGACTTAACGATATTCATGTTCATCTCTGAGTTTCCAGCGGTGAAGGTTTGAGAAAGACTGTGTTGGGCAGGATAAACCATTCTAAGCCTACCTCCCTTTCAAAAAATGTCAAACGACATTGCTGTTGACTGCATTGTCAACTTGGATTAATTCACGCCTTAAGACTGCGTTGAGTAAGCCACGGCGTTGTAGTATTCCGCGTAGTGAAGAATGAGCCGTTTTCGTCGTCTAGGGCTTGTGATGCTTCTACTGGCGTTGCTGGTCTGATAACTGGTTCACCAGCCTGAAACGATGTCAAAAATGAGCTCCACTGGACAATATCTACTAGGTGGATACTCCCCACTTTGAGCGAATCCACAAACTGGTTTGTGACCCATTCTAATAAATATCTGTTCTTAATTCCTGTAGTCTGGTAAGTTTTTGGCTTACAAACCCTCGGTTGTTTTTTCCTGTTGTCGTCGCGGCAGTAGGAGCTTCAATATTATCAGCGTACAGTCGGTGCATCCTACTGTCGTATCGTGTCAAACAGCCTTCCTCAATATCATCTAGATTTCTCACTTCTTCAAATTTGAACGTTTTTCATTTCTTCACATACTTGGTTGTATTTATTGTCAATGTCGTAAGGGCAAAGAGAATGAAGCCCTCCGCTACGGAAATGACACCAAAGGAAGCACGGAAACCATCAAACGAGTTGAAAGTCAAGTTGAATCTAGCCAGTAAGGCTAGGAAAACAAGGGTGTACCCAGAGTTGGACAAGGGCGATGAGGTCAAACTATTTAGGAAAAGAATACCTAGTGAAAAGGAGCGCGTAAACAATTTTAGTAAGAATACTTACACCATTGAGAAAACAGACGAGGCAAACATATTATTTCGTTAATGGTCTGGAAAGAGCCGATTTAAGCTTCGAATTGTTCAAGGTTTCTTAAAATAGCTGTAGGATCCACCAACCACCTAAGAGGCTTGTAGAGGCAGAGGATGATCGGCTGGAAGGGCTCCTCGGGGGAGTAGAGCCAGGAGGTTTGCGTGCCAGGGTCAGATACTAGACCCCAAACCCTAAATACTAAACCCTGAACCCTGAACCCTAAACCCTAAACTACAGCTTCCGACGTCGTTTCCCTAGTGCGGCTTTGAGCCTGAAAGGCTTGTTGCAGCCCATATGGCCCCACATCGCAAGCAGTTCCGCCCAGGCTGCCACGGTGCCCCTGAACTCTTCAATGACCTAATTTCCGTACTTAGGTTTTCGGTGCTCCTAATGTGGTATTGCGCCAACTGCTTCTACCTAGGGCTTCAGAAGAGAAACTCAGCATACACTGAGACTGAAGATAAGATAGAGGCTTGTTGCAATGGTTCATTCATTTACTGGGGACGTGTAGGAACGCTCTGAAGGCAGTCCTGGTGAGAGACGCTGTAGAGATGTACGCGACGAGACATCATGAAGACCTGCCACGGACCGGAGACATGTTAGACTCAGACGCCGAAGATGCGTCGAAAGTGCAAACAATGCTGCAGACAGCATGCACTACGCATGTTTTCGGACTGAGCTCACTGTGAATTTTGCGGAAAGGACAGCTTGGCTAATCCACTGACATGCAAAGGGGGTGATGCCTTCGGCCTTCATTGCTGTTATTCGCTTGGAAGCTTGATGCTTGGCATGTGCTGCGGCTGGTCCCTTCCTTACCGTATCTTACCAGACTGGCCCATCTATGTCATATGTATGTATATTGCCGAGCAAATCTGACGCGGCACATACATGCATGGGTCCGGTTCGTCGCCATCAGTGGACATCCGCTGAAAACTCAGATTCGGATGCGATTGCGCATATGTCAACCGTGACACCCTGCGTGGTCAGAGGCTCATCCGCCGCCCAAAGGTCCTCATAAGTAGTTCCTCCACATCGCGATGTTTCCCTTGCTGCGCTGCGGAAATTGCCTCCTGCACAGAATCTTGCCGTGGCTCCACGTTGGATTCCCACAAGGCTTGAACTACATCTTGTTGACCAGATCCAGCTGCAACCCTAAGCGCAAGTGACATCACATTCGGCGTAATCCTCTCAGCCCGTCGGTTCATGGCCTGACATAACTGCAGGGCAGAGATCCATTTTTTTTGCCGTACTTGACGTCGTAGTGCTGTTACAAGATCTTTAGCCGTGCATTTCTCCAGCATGTGAACAACAACTTCTCGGAGATCCTGCAAACCTCTCATCACTTGAGCATCACCCCCTGCATCCTCAGCCCAAGTGGCCCAAGTCGGGTGCAAAGTCATGTTCATGGCGTGGAGGAGCGTCTTGACTCGAACATCACTCGCAAGTATCCACTCGCCGACTGCACGCATGTCGGCACGGGACTTCAGCAAGCCTTGGACTTTTTCCGTGTGACCTGCTCCTATTGCGAGGCCAAGGCAGAGCTGCCGTTCAAGGTATTCATCCGAACGCTTGGTCTGCTCCAAGAACATGAGGCATTCCTTCCAGTGATGCCCTGGGTGGGCACGAGAGGCGAGCAAGGTCACTACAAACGATGGCATCTCCTCCCTTCTGCTCCACGAGCACAGCCACTCCAAAGCTGTGCATGGCCCAACCAAACGCTGCTGCGAAGTCTTCGCATTCACGTCTGCGCGCCATTTCAGCAAGAGTTCAACGATCGGCAATGTTCCTGAGAGGCATGCCAGGTGCAGAGGCGGAGATCGGTTATCGCTCGCAAGTTCGCATGGTCCATTTGGATCACTTGAAAGCTGCAACAATGCCTCCACCTCGGAGTAGTCCTTGCGACGCACAGCAGAACACAATTCACCTGGTTCCGGTTCCTGCTGATGCCACTTCAAATTCATGTCTTTGCCCTCCGTAAGCAAATCTGCTAGCTTCTGTGCATCTTTCAGTACATGTTCGCCGCAAACCAAGGTCTGAAGGCGAGGTGGACACTGGATCTCGACAGAGCCTCTCAGTTCCTGCTTCAACTCCATAACGGTTCTACTGTCATCCTCTTCCAGCTCGAAACTTCTGATTTCGCGACCGGACAGGCTGTGCTGCACCGTGATTCTGCGACCGGACATGTACTGCGTGGACAGCGTGTCTGCCTGTATCGTCTCCCGGCAGAAAAGGCTGTTCCTTGACGGTCACGGCTACAGTTCGACTAATGGTCGTCAATCAAGGTAAAGAGTCGGGCGTACAGTTGAGAATTGGAGGCGCCAACGGTTTCAGGGTCCCCTTAGCGGCAACTTTTTATGTTGAGATTTGGCGTGAAGACGCTGCCTTGTAGTACTACCGCTACCGCAAACCCATTCTAGGACACACTGTAATACTGTGTAGCTTGACAACGACAGACAGGAAGACATGTCATCTGCATAACACACAAGAGCGAAGTGCTGCACAAACATGCCAGGCGCACTGCTCAGCATCTCGAAGAGCAGGTGGCAAAGGTCGCGGAACAAAGGGTGTTCGGGGGGCTGGTGGTTGAACCAAAAGTTGCCGCTACGTCCGCAGGCGGGAATTTGGGGTTTAGGCATTAAAATAAGCCCCAACTCCAAAACACGTGATGCTACATAAAGCCTGAACCTTCAGCCCTGCTTTATTCCGAACCCTTGAGGTCTAAACACCCAGCAGCACCTCAAGGACGATCGCGGGGAGAGCGCTGTAGGCGTGTGGACAGTAGCAACTTGCCAGGTCACCACCTATTGCAAGGGGGGCCTTGGGGTTGAAACCTCATGAGGCTTCTTCTTCCTGGAATGTCAGAGTCTGTACGGCTTCCAAGATTGCTGCCAGTAGTGGCAGCGTTGTTAGCCAGAATCCGACTCTCGGTGTCGCTATTGACTGCAGAAAGGTCTAGGGATCAAGCCTAAAGGTCAGCAAATGTGTCTAATACTTCCATCGAAGAAATTCTCGGCAGGTTTGTTTGAGCCAATCCCAAGTTGGAGCGTCCGGCCTGCGACGTTCTTCTGGAGGCAGTCATGGGCAAGGAGGAGTGCACCGATGCCCCATCCTACTCCAAGTGTTCAATGCATGACAATTCTAAAGCGAACCAGGGTGGAGGCCTGGAGCGCATGGGAGCTACACTGGTGGTAGACCGCCCGTCACAGGCCGGAGCACTCTAGACAGGCCCACCTGACCCACTAGCAGCGCTGGCAGCATCGAACATGTCTCCCTTGGCCCGTTAGGGCCCTAAGCCCTAAGCCCTAAGCCCTAAACCCTAAACCCTAAACCTAAAACCCTGAGTGCAGGCTCAGCCTCCTGGCACATGGAGTTCCGAGGCGAGCTCGCCTCGCGGGGGGGGGGGGGGGGGCAAAAAACTTCAACAGGTTCAGGGTTTAGGGTTTAGGGTTCGGGTTTAGGGTTTAGGGTTTAAGGCTTCTACACTCTATGGGCGTTCTGGGATTTTCTCGGCCTTTCTCAGACCTTACGAGAGTGGGGGAGGGGGGATTGATTCATGGTGCCCGCGGCCCTGGCACCTGCATCCTTATGTGTGATCTTCGGTGATATTCGGGCCGTAGCTTTAGGGGCTTCACGTGTCCATAAGGGGCTTTGTGAAGTTTAGGAGGGTTTCGGCTTGAACGCCCAGAGCATGACGTATCATGACGGCTTTGACGCGATCCTCACACCGTCAACAGCGACGCGTGAGGACCCAAGTGCTGCCGTATAGCCGCCTCCATGGAAGCTGCCTGCAGTGACATGCCTTCTGCGTTGTAATGGTAGCTGCACGGGTTGGTCCGACAAATGGAGCAGCTGGAGTACACGGCACCACATGCGCCAGTGACTGTGTGGTAGAGGTCGATGACTGGAAGATTGTACTCTGCGGCCAGCTTCTGGGCCATGGTGTTCATATCCTCCACAACCTTTGTTGCACAACGAAGTGGCACAGAAAGAGCTTGGGCACTCTTTGAGCATGATTACTTTTTGGTGGGACTCTTTTTTCATGTCCAAGCAGCTGTGTTGCCCTTGGTCCGCAAAGGCATGAATGGGGTGGTTGTGACAAACATGACCTTCGTGTTAAGGGCTACCAAACGCTTGGTAATGTTGGCCAGCTGCTGCGCGTAGAGCCCCTCGCAGTGTGAGGAATTCGTAAGATCATGGAGCCCGAAATTGAAGGTGATCAGGTCCCATTGGACCATCTCCTGAGCCTGCGTCACCAGCCACCTGTCCAAGCATCCAACGCCATACGCCGTGTCAAGTGCACCGCCATCTGAGACGTCCCACGGACCGTGTTGAACCTTTGCAACATCAAACAGCCGCTTTGCCAATGGACCCGTGTACCCAATGGAGACAGAATCGCCGATGACTAGAACGTTGGCCAAACTTCTGCTGGGGGACTCTGCTGGGCCCATCTTGCAGCAAAGCGTGTCACCTTTAGGAAGTCCGTCGCCGCATCCAGCCGACACGTCCGACAAGTTTCCGATCGCCACCTCGCAGCCGTAAGTGGAGGGTGAATACTTCGAGGTGCAGCAGGCCATATCAGCTGGGCAGTATGAAGAGCTCTCACCGCATCGGACCGCTGATGCTCCGTCGACCGGCATCGACATGAGAGGCAGCAATGTGGCAATGGCGAGAAACGCCATGGGCCAGAAGAGTGGCAAGCGCCCGCAGTCCCTCAAATACAGAAGCTCAGAAGCGCGATGCCCAGAGCTACCCCCTTCCTTGAAAGCACAATCTCCGGTATGTAGCAGCTACTCCGCCCTCACGACCTTCGACAACTGTCTAAGCTTCATTGTGCGAAGTATCGGCATCGTAAGAGCCGGAGGTGTTGGCCAGGATTCCGGGTTGCTCTCAGGTCTCAGAGAAAGGTGCTACTTGCCCTTTTTCGACGCGACTTCCCTAAGCACAAGCTAGAGGTCTGACTCCCTGCAAGATGAGTCCCGAAACCCCCATACCCCGTGCCAGGCTCGCCATCTCTCCTACATGACTAAGCCCCGAATACCCCCAACCCTAAATACCCCAAAGCAGCCCCCTACCCCCTCAGGCCGCAGGACTTCTGATGGAAACCTCTAACGCCACCACGCGCCGCCATCGTGAGATTGGCTAGGGCCGTTGGGTGTTGAGAGTCTATATACAGGGCGCCGCTTTAGGGGTTGGGGTCTTGCCCCTAGGAAAATGAAGTCACAAGTAGAGCTTAGGAAGGAGCGACGGATCGCTAAACCATACGCCCGGGTCTGGCCTTCATGGAGGAGGCGGGGGAGTTGGCGGGCACGGAGGCTGGTCTCGGCCGGTTTGCCAGAGGAGGTCCTGGCTGCAAGTCTCCAACTACGCAGGGATTTTTAGGGTTTAAGGAGGACTTGAAGTCGGAGCGGCTGCACGGAAAACCCTAAGCCTACATCCAAAATACCTGATACCTAGACCAAGACCCTCAAAGCTTTCAGAGAAAGCTCTCTAGATTTTCCGAGCTCTTTTGGGGCTCGAGGAGGAACGAAGGTTGGCACAAGATGTTGGAGTCAGAAGGAGCCACGGAACCATGGGCTGAGGGGCTTGGTGACCAGGATCCCGGTAGCAGCAGCTATACCCCTAAGCCCTAAACTCCTCAAACCCCCAAAGCCCCCAAAAGCTTGAAACCCCTAAAACCCTCAACGAAAAGCCCCTAAACCTCCCAAACCCAAAACCCCCCGCCCCGAAAGCCCCCTAAAACCCAAACCCTTCAAGCCACCTGAAACATCCCCCAAACACCCCCGACTCCCTAAACCCTAAACCCAAAACCCTGCACCCTAGACCCTGAACCCGAAACCCTAAACCCCAAACCCCCAACCCCTCCCTGAAACCCTGAGCGCCTCTTGGCTCCGAGGACCCCAGCGAGCTTGGCCGCGACCGCGGCGCGCTGCGCGCGCGCCGGCGCTGCGCCAGCAGCCCCGCCTCTTCGGGAGCTTCGGAGCCGAGTGGGGCCGGGTAACTGGGGCAAGATCCCGGCTGCGCCGGCACTATGATGGAGGGCTTCTGAGCTTGTGGGGATTCAAGGTTCTAGGTTTTTTTCAAAGGATTGCGGGCTTTAGGGTTGGGAACGTAGGAATTTAGGGCTGGTGTTTTGCGGAGGGGTTTTACTAAGGCATGCCTTTCCCTTGCTGGTTCATGAATGAGCAGTGGAGATTTGGAATGTTTAGTACTCGGGGGCGTTTGGGGTCTAGTAAGTTGGCGGAGCGACTAGCTGATACAAGGTTAGGGTTCGGCGAGAGGTTGACTCTAGTCTCGGTTAAAACTGATTTATTAGCATGGCAAGGGCAGAGTGCGAGGTATAAAGACCCCTGAACCACGTGAAGCCCTGAACCCGAAACCCAGGAGTCCATCCCGGCTTTCACTGTTGGCTTGGGTTCGGCCCCCCTTACTAGTGAATAGTACGTGTTAGAGTCGGCCCCTGTTGTTCTCTTGCTATGCGACTACCAACGTGTTTTGAGGACCCAACAGCTTCAAAACCGCAACCCTGAACCCCAGAACTCAAGGCTAAAATCCCGAGCTGTGCCCAGCTAGCCTTCAGCGTCACATGGGCATTGACGAGCTCCTCCTGAACAAGAAGCGCAGCAAGAAACACTTTGTCCCGCGGGGCTTTGCGTTGTGCAGCCTGCGAAGAACAGGGCGCCATCTTGCGGCTCAAATGGGTCTATATTGTTGGAATCGAATCCCTAAACAACGGACAAGTGGTGGTCGTGGTGGTCGTGGTGGTACCAGCAGTGGTGGTAGTGGTGGTAGTGGTGGTAGTGGTGGTAGTGGTGGAAGTGGTGGTAGTGGTGGTAGTGGTGGTAGTGGTGGTAGTGGTGGTGGTGGTGGTAGTGGTGGTAGTGGTGGTAGTGGTGTTAGTGGTGGTAGTGGTGGTAGTGGTCGTAGTGGTAGTAATGGTAGTAGTGGCAGGTGTGGTAGAAGTGCTCGTCGTCGTCTGTTGACACAAGCCAACCGTTTCAGGCCAGTATCAGGTCTACTTTAAAATGCAACGTAGATTATGCTTTGTAGTCATCTGGCTGCCGCTGTCACTACAGTTCAAGGATGCACCAGTAGTGGTGTACGACTACGACTACGACGACTACGACTACGACTACTACTACCACTACTACTCCTACTCCTACTCCTATCCTGCTCCTGCTCCTACTCCGACTGCTATGACTTATGGAGCCGTCTACCTCGTGCTCCTGTTGGGGCCAACGATGCCAGAATGGTTGTGTCAGATGTCCTCCTCCACCCGGAGCTTCGCCAACTCTTGCTCGAGCTCGTGAAGGTATTCGGTGGCCTGCGACACGGAGGGCCATGGGTTCAGGCCAAGGGTTGAGGTGCCCCGAACCCATTCCCAACTTCCCTTCGTATCTTCTTCAGGACTTGTCCTGTTCCGCCTGAAGGACACCCCCTGTGGCACTAAACTCCTAGCATGGCAAGGTTTGGGGACCCCTGAAGTCCGGAATTCCTAAAACGGTTTAGGGTTTAGGATTTAGGGTTTAGGGTTTAGGGTTTGGGGTTTAGGGTTTACGGTTTAGGGTTTAGGGCTCAGGGTCTAAGGGGAAGTCTGCCAGCCTTCTCTCGGTCCCTGACGCTGGAAGCAGCCAGCTCCCTCTCCGATGCCTCCCAGCAGCTTGGGAGTGGGGACGTCGTGCACATGCCCTAAACCCTCCCTGAGCCCTAAACGCTAAACCCTAAACCGTAAAACTCTGCAGATAGTGTGCTGCTTCAAACGTGCACTTGGGTAAAGCCTTGCTGCTTCGGCACCAGAATGAGCCCTACCGCCAAGTGAGACCAGCAAAGCAAACTCCACTTCTTAGGGGCGCGATCTTTGAACAGTGGTACATGAACAAACCCCACCCCATCTGGCTCTGCCATCTAGCAACAGGCGAGCACCTGCTTCCTCTTCAGCTCCTCGACCTCAGCGGCACGGCATACATCTGTTGCCCAGCTTAATGGTCGGGATTCGGACTCCTGAAAGCCCTGAACCCTGAACCCTAGAAGGCACGTGGCCTCTTTATCTGTTACCCTTATACCTTAATATTTAGCCCCTACATACCCTACTAAGAACCCCTACAGAACAGAAACCCTACTTAAGGAGACCACCAACCAATATAACCTAGACCGTCGAATCTTCGCCCCTCCCCCGCACGAGAGGCATCTCTGGCAGCCCCAGCCTAAAGACAGCCTCAAATCAAAGGGCCGATAAGAAGAACCCTCCTAATGCCAGAAGTCCCAAACCCCCCTAGAAGTCCCACAGGCCCTACTCAAAGACCGGAAGCCCTCCCCCCTCCTCAAAAAAACCCAAAAAAAGAGTCTGCCTCTTCCTTCAGCGCATTTCGTTCCAGGGCTTGCTTCTGCAGCAAGTCCTTGGCCGGGTTGAAGGGTTAGGGCTCTGGGATCGCAGCCCTGTCCATGCTCCTTATGGCTTTGGGTTCCAGTCTAACCCTTAATCGCCCTCGGCTTCACAATTGGAATCTGTATCCTCCAGTCTGACTCACAAAAGGGGCCTTCTGTGCTTGGGGTAGTTTAAGGTCTTCAGGGTAGGGATTTTGGACAGATTCTACGGGGATCACATTGGTCATCATTTAAGCTCCTGCGCTGCAGGGGTCTCTGATGTCATGCTGTATTCCTACTTCTAATCATTACCTTCATCACCAGCACTATCCTCATCTCCAATTCTGACCTTAAACCCTAGACCCGAACCCTAAACCCCCTAACCCTGAACCCTAAACCCCCTAACCCTGAACCCTAAACACCCTAAGCCGCATTCTCATGAAGAGCCCAAGGGGCGGAAAACTCCGCACCCACCTTCTCGGCATCACGGTTCGCCTCCTGAGTTTGCTCCTTCGTGTCATCGGCTTGTTGAAGATTTGAGTTTACTACTATTTGGTCAAGAACCCCCCAAAAAATAAAAGTATTCTTCCAAGGGAAATATAGGGGTTGGACTTTTTTTTTGGGAGCTTCTCAAGCAAATAGTCGTTTAGGTGTGGGGCAGAAAAAGTGGTTTTGGGGGGAGGTTCCTTCTACAAGGGTGCACGGTTTAGGGCTTTGGAAAGGGTGATCTGTCAGTCTGGTGTCGAAGGGGGGTTGTTCACAACTAGAGCTTTCTTTGCGGGGTTGGCGGGGGTGACGAACGGGCAGAACGCGCCTCCCCCGCCGGCCCCCCGCCCCCGCCCCCGCCCCCGCCCCCGCCCCCGCCCCCGACCCTGCCCTCTCGCTAGGATCGGGGAGGAGGCCACAGACCGTGCAAACCTGGAAAGAGCATTGCGTTCAATATTGCAGGGACCTCTATAACTATATAATATGCATATATATATATGTATATATGCATGTATATTTATTTATATGTGTTTGATTACATCTATATTATACGTATAGTTTACCCATAAATGGGTAGCCTGACTTCGAGCAAGACAAGCCCCCATAAAGCGGGGCCTGTAGGTGCCGCTGCAGCTCTGCGATGGCGGCCTCGGATTTTGAGTGCGCGGTGTGGGCATCCTCCCGAACTTTCGACAGCTCCTGAGTGGTTTAGGGTTTAGGGTTTAGGGGTTTAGGGTTGTAAGAGGGGTTTAGGATATTTTGGGGGGTACCGTATTATTACAAGGAATCGTACTAGTTTTGGCTCTATATTGCGGGTTCCCTATCTATTTTCGGAAACCCCCCCCAAAAGCTTTAAACCACCCTCCCCTTAACCTTTGCGTTTTTGGAGGGGATGCACAATTTTCGCCAGAAATGGCCAAAGGTTACCTACTCAGCACCTGGCTAAGACATGTGCCGGTGGTTTGCAGTGTACAGTTCGTGCTAAGCTTGCCAGACCTCTCCGCTTCTACCAAGCCCAAAGCACTAGGGATTCCCCTAAACCCTAAACCCTAAATCCTAAGCCCTGAGCCCTAAACCTTCTCTAAACCCAAAGCACTTGGGATACAGTAGGGCTTAGGGCAAGCACTGCAAGATCCATCAGCTTTGGCAACAGCTGGCTGCAGCAAAGAACCGAAAGTACATGAAAATACCCAAAAGGATCACCGGCTTCACACCCTGATCTGCGCCCCCTAAACCCTAAACCCTAAACCCTAAACCCTAAACCCGAGACCCTAAACCCTAAACCCTAAAGGCCTCGACCGGGAGCCCTGAAGTCCCAGAAGCCGGAAACCCCGAGGTCCAACTCCCTAAATCCCGAGCTCTGAAACCCTAAGCCCTGAATCACCTCAAGGGTAACCCCAAACCCTGTGAGGTTTAGGGTTTAGGGTTTAGGGTTTAGGGTTTAGGGTTTAGGGTTTAGGGTTTAGGGTTTAGGGTTTACTCCTCCTCCAGCGACCGCCGCTCTGCGCGCAGCTTCTGCGTCCTTGGCAGCAGGGTTCTCGGGGGACTTGCGCGAAGTGGAGGGAGTGGAGGGGGGGAATGAGGTTAGGGATGCAAAAAAGGGTTTCAGATTTCGGGTTTGAGGTTGGTCTTCCCTAAACATGGGGTTGACATGAGCCAGCATGGGGCTGCGCCGGTATCTTGGGAGGGCGGAAGGGGGGGGGGCCAGCGCGGCAGCTTGCAATCCCATGCCCCTGTACACAGCCTAACCTACACCCGGCAATCTACGAATGAAAGGATAAGTTTTCTCTCAAAAAAGACGGGTCTACAAGGGGACGGCTTAGGGTTAGGGTTTATAGGGTTTATAGGGTTTATGGGGTTTATAGGGTTTAGGGTTTAGGGTTTGGGGTTTAGGGTTTAGGGGTTAGCATCCCGAAGCCCTGAACAATGAAGTGGAGGTTGCTGCCAGGAGGCTCCTCCCCGCGCTTCCTTGCCATCTCCAAGACCGACTGCTGGTGCTCCTTCACAGCTTATGAGGGTTTAGGGTGATGGCGAAGGAGTTTGGAATCCTGAATCCTAAGCCCTGAACCCTAAACCCTAAACCCTGAACCCTAAACCTTGATCCCTAAACCCTAGAAGCCCCAAACTTCCCAACTTAGGGTTGAGGGTTTAGGGTTTCGGCCAAGGGAGGCAAGGGACTGGAAGGGTTTGGGGGTTACAGCTGCAGGCTTGCGAGTTTGTGATATGTGGGTTCACGAAAATTAGGGGACCCCAAACATGGAGCCCCCTAAATAGTAGGGTCCCCTAAAAATAAGGACCCCAAACAAGGTACCCTTACAGTAATATAGTAACCCCGTATTGAGTTCTTTGGGTGTGGGGAATTTGAGAGGGCTTTGGGCCCTTACCTGCATCTGGCCACTTGAGGTGAGCCTGTCCATTGCAACCTCTCGGCCCTGATCTCTTTTTTTCTTCGGAGAGTTTAGGTTTTGGCAGCGCCATAATGTTCCCAGACCTTTCCGTCGAGAGTCGTTATCCTTGTTCTGGGACGTGACATGAGCAGCTTCGATTCTTAACGAGGGCCGAAGTCCGACCCTGGAGATGAGCCTTTGAAGCTTACTGAAGTAACCCTCCCAAATTTCCACCCTTTCTACCACAGGACCCCACCACCCCAACTTCTCAGCCCCCAAACAACCCTAAACGCCAAACCCTGCGGCTCCCCAACTCCCGAAACCCTAGGCTCCCCAGCTCCCTAAGCCCCGACACCCTAAACTAGGCCTAAACCTTAGCTCCCGAACTCCCTGAACCCTAACCCTAAACCCTAAACCCTAAACCACTAAATCCTAAACCCGAAACCCTAAACCCCAACAACCCTGAATCGTTTGGCACTCCGCAGCTGAGGCGCCACCAAGGAGCGGCGGCAATCGTTGAGCTCCTCCTTGAGGCTGTTCCTGAGACTTCTCGGGGGTGAAAAAAAGACAAGACGGCTTCCTAAAGTCCATATTTCGTACTTGCGCTTCCTATGAGTTTTGCTACTGTTAGGGCATGAATTCTGAGTTTTGCCACTGGTACGTAGCCTTGCTGGTATTCCTGCTCTCTGTTGCCAAAGCCCAAGGCAAAACCCAAGGCATCTGAGGGGTTGGAACCTTAACTTTGTCGCCAGCCCTACTCCAGGGGCACCTCTTCAAGGTCCTCAGGCAACAAAGAACAAAGAGGTGGCTAAGCAGGGTTCTCGGGGAAGAGAAGCCGAGAAGCTCCGCCATCTGTGTCAGCTTCTGCTGGAGACCAAGGCTGGCTGTGCTGGTCACCGGGCTGCCGAGCGAGGCTCCTGTACCTGACTGCAGAAGTAGGAGCTCTGGCCCCTCTCTGGAAGTCAATAAAGCATTGGTGTCCCTCCCGAAGTCACCCCTAAGGCGCCGGCCCGCCATCCCCCTGGCCCAGTTGAAGTTAAGGGCCCAAAAACCACATAAAATTCAGGATCCTAGCATTGGGTTATGAGGTCTCCTATAAGGGGGATCCCAACAAACCCTATTTGTAGGATCCTTCTGTTTATGTGGTGTTTTTGGGCCCCTAGAAGTAAGAGGCCCAGGGCACTGGTACGTTGACGCCGCGCCGGTGGTCGACCTGGCGTGGTACTGGATGGGAGTTCTTCTTCTTTGATTACGCGTAGTATCATTTTGGGTACATACGGTTAAAATGAATTGGCTGTAGTTCGTTGTGCATGATACTGTTGTATCTAGTTTTGCGAACAATTCGACTTGCAAAACTGTGGGTCAGAATGTTCCTGGCCTTGTTTCTATGCTTGAATAACATATCCAATCCACAGCTATATCTACACATACACATGAATCTCGAATGTATGTGTACATACTTATGAGACATGCATGTACATTCTTTGAGAACGAAAGCCACGTAATGGGGACCATCCAGGTGTCCAAACTCAAGGCAAGCCGGGAGTTGAGCCGAACTGGGTTGGCAAGCATTTTGGCAACAAAAAGACCACGAGCCCCCTCACCAAACACGCCCACAAGGTGTGGACACCCTGTCTCCCCTGGTGTGCCTGAGCCCTGGCCTTCGAGTCCCGCCAGAAGCTGCTCCGCCTGGCACAAGCAGCATGGTTGAGAAATTGCGTGGCTGTCTTATGAAGCAACTTCAGTTGCAAACCCCAAACCCAAACTAACCTAAAACCCCAAACCCATGCAGGCACTGGTTCCGGCCTTGCGGCTCGCGCGCGCAAGTACTTGCTCCGCGCCGGTGGAAAGGGTGACTTGGCGCCTCTGGGAGGGTTCAGGGCTTCCGTTTTAGGGTTGAGGCCCTCAGGTTGAATACCAAGACTCGCTTTCTAATGGTGGTCTTGGTCGAAAGAGTCACTTCGTGTTCAAAGTTCAGGGATGTAGGGCACTACCTTCCGGCTTAGTATTTGATATCTGTGTAAGGACCAGCAAAAGAATCAAGGTCGTGCACCTGCACCAGGTGAAGCTTTCCTCAGATCCTGAAAGCCCTGGGCCCTTTGACATGAAGAGCAGCCTACTCTAGGGGCCTTAGTACTTAGAATACGGCTTTGGGTGTTATTATAATAATTATAAGAATAAAGGGACCACAAGGGAATCCTACTGGTAATTTGGACCCCTGTAGTACTGGCTCCGTTGTCTACATTAGGGGTCCCTTCTTGGGTCGGTATTTTTCATGCGGCCTCTGTACGCTGCAGGGGACCCTTTTGGTTCATCTCTGTCATGTTGTTGTGAGGTGCCTCAACCCCCAAGGATCCCAACTTCAACCAGGAATTCAACATTGTCCAGACCCGCAATGAGAGCACCGTGGGTGGGGGAATGTGCTGGCGAACCACTCCCACCCCTCACCAAGCAATGAAATCCATCCAGATACCGTATTCAATTCTGAATTGCATTGAATGTGCAAGTTCATCCAATTCAATGTCCGAAAGTTTCAAATAAACTAAATGAAACAACGATGCAACTCTCAGGACAGATTCAGCTGATTTTCAGTTTACACCAATAGGATTGCAACATCTGGTGGATCAGAAAGGACCGGCTTCTTCCCGAATCTTCATGAAAACACAAAGCACTTCGCATCCGTAGAGCTTCCCCTCCTGACATCTACAGCCTTTTGGGTTTTTAGGGCCTCTTTGGGAGTTTAAGGGGTACCTTCTTGGGGTCCTTATTGTAAGAGAATCCGACGATTTGGGTGTCTATATTAGGGGGTCCCCATCTTTTCGAAAACTCCCACTATGGTTTAGGGCTTCTAGAGCTTTTTTTCGCCCCATTGAGACAGCTAAGGTGGCAGCATGCTGGCCGGCGGAACCAGCTTGACAAAGTCGTCATGGGAGGCCTCTTCTCTCTCCAAGGTGCTGGGGGGTTGCAAGGGCCGAAGCCCTAAGAGGCAAGCCCGTTTAGGGTTTAGGGTTTAGGGTTTAGGGTCAAGGCTCTGAACCCTAACAGCATCCCCCAGTTCAATGCATGCGAACAGGGAATCTAAGCCCTAAACCCAACAACCCCTAAACCCACCACCCCGAAAGGAAATGGGACCAAGGCAAGGACAGGGGCTTCCGGCTAAATGACCTTTAAAGCCGCTGCAACCTGAAGGGCTTACAGTCTTGAACTTCACATCTACTGCAAGCTTGAAAGCATATGTCCTGAAGATTCCGAAATGCCTACATAAGTCTAAGCAGGGGGCTTGCTTCATGAATACGGGGCTTAGGGTTTAGGCCGAGGGGCTCAAAGGTTCAGGGTTTCAGATTCAAGGCCAACTTTTCTGAGCTCCTCTGTCATCGACTGCCCAGTGAGGGCAGCCTTGAATGCACATACATCCACCCCTAAACCCTAAGCCACTAAGCCCTCGAGCCGAAACCCTCATCCCTGCATCCTAAACCCCTAAACCCTACCAAGCCATAGGTCTTGTACTACATCCCTAAACCCCCTAAAACCCCCTACACCCCTAGGCCCCAACTCTTGTGTCCGGCCTTCAGCTGCAAGGAGCGCCGCCGCGCTTCCCTTCCCAACTCACCACGGGGGGGGGGGGGAGTTTCCGAAGGCGTTTTGGGAGGGTCTAGGGGTGGCTGACGTTGCGCGCCAGCCTATCAGAAAATCCGCTGACACCCCCCTGGAGAAACCAAGAGTCCCTCCTCAAGCCCCCCCCCCTTTTGACTTAGTACCCTTAGACCCTTATGCCCCTCAAACCCCCAAGCCCTGGGCCATTAACCCTCAAGCCCTGGCTTAATTCCAACCCCCTTTAACAGGAACTCTTCCAGTGCCTGAGTTCCCCAAGCTGCTGCTCCAGGGACCTGGGAAGTCAGAGCGCCTCTTGTCTGCTTTTGTTGGGAAGGTGGTGGGGTGGTTTGGCAGGGTGGGGGGGGGTGGGGAGGTGGAGGGCTGGTTAGGGTTTGGGACTTGGGGTTGTGGGGTTGGAGGGCTTCATGAGTTTCAGGGCCTTGAGGGGCTGGGCTGGATGGCGAGTTGTTAAACGATAACTGCTTTATTCTACTACGGGTCAGCTATAGGCCCTGCTTTAGAACAATCCCCAAATTTTCCCGGTCTGTGGGTTAGGGTTTTTTTACAGTGGTGGGGGCAATTGCCGTCTCCAAGTCCTGCCCTTCGCGTGGAAAGCTCACCAACTCCCTTTAGCTTGCAGACTGCACGGTTGGCGTAGCCTAGTCTGTGCCAAGTTACCCAAGCCCTCGAATGGCATGAATCCTACCTAAGAAGCACACACACACATACCCACCGCGCCGCTAGATACTGATGCGCACCCTGCACCGTACATCCCGAGCCCTGGACCCTAAAACCGCGCCCAGACCACCAAAGCCCCAAACGCTTACGTAAGCCAACCCCAACCGCTTAAGCCCTAAATCCTGATACTTACTGGCCGCAAGTAGCCCCTATAGGCCCAACATAAGGTCCAATCAACAAAACCCCCTTTGTATTGCCATCCGGGGAACTGCTGGAGTGCCTTGGAGGTCTCCTGTCGTAGTTCAGGGTTGTTACCGACGGGCTGAATTAAAGTTTACGCCCGAGCTTAGCCGCTGCGCTTTTTGGGCTTTTGGGGAGGGGGGGGGGGGGGGGCTTCGGGGCTTTGGGGTGTTCTAAGGTTTCATGGTTTTAGCCTGAAACTTTTAGGGCTTAGGGTGCAAACCCCACACGCTGCTCCGCCCATTTCGCCGCACGCATAGTGGCAAGATTTTTGGGAATTTGGAGGAAGCTCGGAATCAGAAGGAAAAGCAAAAGGCAATGATTTCAGCATCGCGTTATCCTTTACGCGATCCCGGTTGAGGACAATCCGCGAGGTTCGCTTTTCTAAAATTGTGCTTGTGGTGGAAAGTCCCGGAACCCTAGACCCAAGACTTTTGGCAGGATTAGCTGTTGACTAGCAGGCGGTCTTCAGACTTGAGCCACTTGAGCCCAGTCAACAAGCAGCAACACAAGTTTATGTTTGTTTTTTTTTTTTGGGGGGGGGGGGGGGGGTGGATGGGATGGCCACATGGATGCAGCCTTAAAGGCCTTCGCCGACTTCGCCTACAGCCCGAAGGCAGAATTTTCTGAAACCCAAGAGCAAGCCCTAACTCTACACCCCACGCCTGGAACTTACTTCACCAATACTCAGCTCAGAAAGAACTTAATCCTAGCATTAGCGTTCGTTGTTCCAGCGCCGTGACATGCCGGCGTGTTCGCCAATGCTTTTTGCCAAGGAACAGTCAAGTGTAGACCTCATTTCTCAGGTAGACACTCTAGAATACGGAGCCCAAACAGGCTGCAACGTCTCAAGCCCTAGACCCTAAACCCTGCTTTAAAGCTCAAGTTGGGCCCATCTCATGCCCACTAAGCCCACTAACCCTAGACAAGTAGTGGTTCAGATAACAAAGCTGCCTCGAGCTTCGACTTCTCGGACCGAAGCCTCGGGATCTCTTGGAGGTGCCAAAGTTAGAGCTTTAAGGCTTTAGGGGTTTAGGACCTAGGGCTTTATGGTTTAGGGCTGAGGGCTTAGGATGTCAGGATTTTCGGGTTGAGGGTTTGGGTTGAAAGGTTCAAAGGTCGGTTTTTTTCTCAGTTCCTCCCCTTCCCCCCTTCCCCCGCACCGCTTCCCTCTCGCCCCCGGCCTAGATGAGATCTAAAGCTGCTAGGCCCCTGGGTCTTGCGAGTCCTTGGTAGTAAGGAGCTGTCAAGCGGGATCTGTTGTACCATAAACGGGCTTAGGGCTCAGTGTTCAGGGTATCAGGGCGTTTCCGCCCATAAAAAGGCCGCCTTAGTTTTTTTTGGGATAAACTCATATTGGAAGCTGGCCTCTGCAAACTGGAACATGGGTAGCACTACGCATCCTAGGCGAGAAGAGCTCCACATCCAGGACTTTTGAAACAGAATGGCTCGTGCTTTATGTGATCATTTTTATGGGAGGATGACGCTGGGTGTAGCATGGCCAACCATCGCACTTCCTGTTGGGCCAGCTTGCGCATGCCTGGTCATAAGAACCAGCCCTTGTCAATGGCTTGCAAAACCTTCGGCCTTGAAGAACGAAGTCCAACGTTAGCATCAAATAACCAACTTCATTCTAGGGGGTTGTGCCTTGGACCCTTTCCAAACATCCCCAACGGGAATACAAGGGCCATACAAGGAGTAGGGGCACATCCTTTAGGGGTCCGAGTATGAATCCCTTCCTGATTCCTTCTGAAACAAGTCCCACACCCTCAAAGCCCCAAATCCAACTTCCGGGAACCGACTTGCCAACCCGGGGGCTTGTCTCTCGCCCCCCGGCTCTCTGCCACCTGTTCTCGTGACCGAAAACTTGGAAGTTTAAGGGGTCAGGGCACCACAGGCTGAGACTTTGAGTTCGGTTCATGGCTTCGCGTGGGATTCGGCTGGCCAGTATCTGGACTAGAAAAGGCGAGCAATTAAGCTTGCTGGATTTTTGGCACCTGTGTCACGTCGCCGCATAACCTCCCGATTTCTGGCTGCTGGGCTCTAGTTTGGTTGTGCCTGAGGCACGTGCAGCAACTTTTGCTGCAGAGGAGCACTCGGCAGCAAACTTGGCCCTGCCCGAAATCTGAAAAACTGCTTCAGCTGGGCAGTTGCGAATCTAAGCCGTGCCTGTTCCGTGTTGCTACGCAGCAAACTGATCGGCCTCAGGCAGCTTTGGAGATCTAATCAATACTCCAGAACTGTCCCACAAGAACCATGCATGGAAAGCGATTGGATTTTCGCATCGTAGAACGAATAGTAAACATAATCCTCTGGAATCTTAGGTTTCGGTACTTCACCGGTCTGAATGGCTTGATCCCATCCTCCCCTTGGACTTCCAGCTTCCACAGAGCCCCAGACCTTCCGATAGTCGGCACTGTTGGGTAACGGCCGAGAATTGAACGGAGAGATCCATGTGCGAAAGAGTAGTCGACCTTCTTGGCCCCAAGCACCACTTTCTTCTTTTGGAGTTACAGCCCAATTGCCTCGTCCATGGTAGACCTGCAGGCATTGGTTGTGCTTTGGTTCTGACTCGATTTGAATCATTGAAATTCATTCACATCTGTTATTAGTCATTCGGAGTCCTGGTGATGATTGATGCTTATCTTGTCACAAGCCCATTGAACGCAAAGTCTTTGAACAAGCTTTCCAACGTCCAGCTCCCAGGCCTGGTGGTTGTTCAAGAAATACATCATTCCCGGCTGCATGGTAAACTCGGCCCCGAGCTCCATACCGATCTCTTCAATGGCATCCAAGGCTTCTGCTGTTTCGTAGCTTTTGCCGCGCCATCCAGAAACTGGGCGTTCTCCACATAAGAAGGAGAAATTTGGGTGGTGAATTGACCACTCGGAGTGACTCCCACGATGGGCAAGCAGAAGTATCCACCCTCACCCTCCCAGATTCGATCGATTGGCTCAGTCAAGGCCTTGGCCAATTCAGGAGAGCGGCTTAGGATGGCATTGTAGACTGCTGGTGCCGAACACACGCGAGAGGCTCCCCCACTTGGGGCCCTGCGAATGCACAACAGAGAGATCACATCGCAGCGGTCGGTGTGGAGCCTGAAGTGATTGTTCGTCTGCTTGCCAAGCTTGGGAGTCTCTCCCGTCATCTCTGCTTGGATGAGGCCAAGTGGCATACCATAGCCTCGAGAGACAGATCGCAAACCACTGGAGCTTTGCAGCATCACATGGCCAAGATGTGCTGAAATACCCATGTACATGACTGCCAGGTCTTTGTGAGACAAATCTGGATCGTCCACTGGCATGTTGCGAACCATTGCCAATCCTTTTCCAAATTCGATCTCATCAGCAATTGCTGCAAGTTTCTGGGTCATGGCGTCGCCGAGAGGGAATTGTTCTTTGGGGAACACCTCCGGCACCCCTTCTGCCCTCCATGTAACTCTTTGGAGACAGGCCCGGGTAGCACACTTCAGATCAGCAATCTCACCGAACGACAACTCAAGTCCCCACATGCTGCAGTTTTTCAAGTCATCGCCTGTCCAAACTGCCGGACCTTTGAAGGCTTTTTGGAGATTGTTGGCTTGCAACGGCGTTGCCTCTTTTTCAGCCAAGCTCCTTAAGGTCTCTGCTTCCCAGCAAAGACCAAACTTAGGGGTCTGGGAATTTTCACTGACCTTCAACCTCAAGCTGCTATCGCTGAAGCAGGTATGAAACCGGTCGGCCTGGGCTTTGCCATTGCCACCTGACATGACCTTTTGAAGCCAGGAGGTAGGAAAGTTGAAGTCCGTGCCATCTGTGAAACCGACATTCAAGCCAGAACGCAACGACTCAGCATAGCGAAACCGCAGACTTCGCTGCTCTGGCATCACATGTTTCAGTGGGGTTTCCTCTGTCAAGATGCTTTGGGAACCACTGGAAGACACGATCCGGGTCGTAAAGGATCGCTGCCATGTCGACCATGCGCGGCTTCCTGGGAAGATAGAGGGGCCCCTCAATGCCGAGGCCGCCGATGCATAGGATGCCGCAGCCATAATGAATGGCCCTCGATGGTCCCAAAATCTTGAGCCAAGTCATCGAGCGACGCTCTCACTGCTCTGAGATTGAGATTAACTTCCACCCCTTTCACACACGCTTGAAGCACATCCAATTTCACATGCATTGCCTACGCAAAAGAAACACCAAATCCATGTAGCTTCACACTGTGCAGTCGCCAGACGCCTGCTTCTCAAGGGACGAGAGGGCGTTGAGCTCCTCCTCCTAAAGGCCCAAGGCTGGGGGTTAGGGTTCGCTCGGAGTTCAGGTTTTGAGGTTTAAGGCAGGACGACCCCCCAAAGATTCGACTTCAGCGCCCGCACGCAGGGGGTTAAGCTGTGGGGGTTGACCAAGAGCGTTTTCAGGGTCTTAAGCTTTGCGGTGTGAAGTGTGGTGGTCGGGGTTTAGTGTTCTATTGGGAAGGTTGCGCACGTGAGGGATTTGGGTCAACGGCTGTGAATTTAGAGGTTGCTTTTTGGGGGAGCCTCAACTGCAGACCCGCCTAATGGAGGTCAATCGGAACGGGTATTTGGGGTAGTGACGGGTGGTGTCTAAGTCAGACCGGAACTATATTCGTAAGGATTGAAACGGAACAACAGGGAAATCATTTAGACCCCTCTATGAACCATTATGGGGGCCTGTGCGGCGAACTCGAGGCGATGTGCGGCGATCTCCTCGCGATACACTGCCGCCTCGGAACTCCTCTCCTTGAGCACCCGGCGGAAGTTTAGGGTTTAGGGTAACATTGTTTGTTTCGTGGTCAGAAATAGCGAGCTCAGTTTCAACAAGGGTCTAGCTTGTCTAGCTTCTGTCGAATGTAGAACATGTAGGTTCAAGGCTTTGCATTTCGAGCAGACTGGTTTCAGGACAAATGCCTTGTCTGGTGGCTTGAGGCAAGCAGTGTGTTACACTCATGTGTAACGACGTCGACATTCCAAAGGGCAGAATGGGGTTCCTTATGCCCGGACCTGAACCCTGCCCTCAGAAAGCAGCCCCACGCTTTAACTTTTGATACGTGCTGTGATCACCCTTAAACCCTAAACTTTAAAACCCTAGCTTACCCTAAGCCACCAAATGACCCGAAAGTCCCCAAACTCTAACTTTAAAATCTTGAGCCAGTTGACAAGACTAAGTGTTCCCATGAACAAGCTGCCACTCGATTTCCAAAACCTCTGAACCTAGCACGCAGCTGCCCAATAACCTGGCCTCCGACTTCTGTCGATCCGCCTCCAGCAGGTCTCTCATGGCCTTCGCCTGCGCCTGCACTTGGTCCTGCTCCTCCTGGGCAGCTTCTTGCAGGGATCTGAAGTCTCATAAAGCCTAGAAACCCCAGACCCGGGTGCTAGGAGGTGACCTGATGTGTAAGTGAACACCTGCCCCTACTCAACACCCTGAACCCGCCTGGGGTTCAAGCTTTATGGCTACGGAACTGACCCATAAACTTAGGGTGTAGGGTTTAAGGTTATTGTGGGTGAGGGTTTAGGGTTCATATGCAGTTTCTGAAACGGGGTACTATACCCTTGCAGATACCAAAGTGCGACCAACTCTTGCAAGTCCGACAACCCTCGGGTACCTCCAGCGGCTGGAGAGCAAGTAGCAACGCCTCACGGTCGTCCTGCCGTGAGCCAGGCAGTTCAATCGGCAACATGCCTTGTCGGGACTCTATTCAACTCTTGTGCTTGTGCTCCGATGCTGAGGTGAAGAGATAAAGATACAACACCTTCAAGGCAAAGGTGCTTGTTGCTAATTAAGCAGGTATGGACCACAGTTTCAAATGGTGTGTTTGTGTGTCTGTGTGTGTGTGCGTGTTTGCGGGCCAGGGGGGGGGGTGGGGTGGGGCGGGCGTCCTCTTTTGCTTGTAGGGGTCTGCGGTCTACACTCTAAACCCACAAACCCTCGAGCCTTGTGCCTCTCCGTCTGATGCTCCAGTTCCACGAGGTCCTCTTTGGCCTGCTTTGCCTTTCATGAGTGCTGTCTTTGCTAGGCCTGCCAACGCCATAACTAACGCTTACAAACTACTAATGAAAAAAGTAGTAAGTAGCAAGTAGCAAGTAGCAAGTAGCAAGTAGCAAGTAGTAAGTAGTAAGTAGTAAGTAGTAAGTAGTAAGTAGTAAGTAGTAAGTAGTAAGTAGTAAGTAGTAAGTAGTAAGTCGTAAGTCGTAAGTTGTAAGTCGTAAGTTGTAAGCAAAAAGTAGAAAGCAGAAAGTAGAAAGTACAAGGTAGAAGGTAGAAAGTAGACAGTATAGAAAGTAGAAAGTAGAAAGTCGAAAGTAGGAAGTAGGAAGTAGAAAGTAGAACGTAGAAAGTAGTAAGTAGTAAGTAGTAAGTCGTAAGTAGTAAGTAGTAAGTAGTTAGTAAGTAGTTAGTGGTAAGTAGTAGTAAGTAGTAGTAAGTAGTAGTAAGTAGTAGTAAGTAGTAGTAAGTAGTAGTAAGTAGTAGTAAGTAGTAGTAAGTAGTAAGTAGTAGTTAGTAAGTAGTAAGTAGTAAGTAGTAAGTAGTAAGTAGTAAGTAGTAAGTAGTAAGTAGTAAGTAGTAAGTAGTAAGTAGTAAGTAGTAAGTAGTAAGTAGTAAGTAGTAAGTAGTAAGTAATAAGTAGTAAGTAGTAAGTAGTATGTAGTAAGTAGTAAGTAGTAAGTAGAAACAGTAGGTAGTAGTACGTAGTAGGAAGTAGTAACAGTAGCAATAAACGTGCCATCGGAATCCAGCGCAAGTGGAGAACGGGGTTTGGTGCAAGTGGAGAACACGCCCAGGCTCACGCAACAGCCGGATATGGCCTCAGCGAGCTCCTCAGCTCCTCACCAACTTGCCAGCAACACCGCCGTGAGCAGCCTGAGTCGCAGCCTTGCAGTCCACTACGAAACGCAAAAGCAACCCTGCACGAAGACAGATCCTCACCAACCCGCGATCACCGAGCCACCACGAGCAGCGACGGCCCAAGCAGCCACCTCAGAGACTGCCATCAGCGGCAACGACGCAGGTCATGGCGCAGGGCGTCGCGCGACTCATCGACGTCAAAGATGAAGGCGGCATCAGCATCTCATCCACGACCCTGCCAAACGGACGCTTTTTACCCCTGTGAGTTTCCTCGCAAAGCCCAAGCCAGATGCGGACGGACGCAAGCCAGCGTGTCCGCTTGAAGGCGCAGTGAAAGCGTATTACACACCCATGCTGACGCAGTGCTCTGATGCTTTCGGAGATCTTGGAGATCAATTTGCCTGCAACGCCACCTCCGCGAGCAGCTTTTATGGCAGCCTGACAGTCGACAACGAAGTGAAGAAGCCCAGGCAGGGAGCAAGTCAGAAGAACACGCAGGTTCTCGGATCCTTTTGTCGCAAAAAGAAGAGTTTTTTTCAATGATTGATAATGGGGTGAGATGAAATTGAAAATGGGGAATTTCTCGACATCCTTTCATCTATAGTAGTTGAAATATTGCGATGAGAGGGGAATCGATAAATGGATGAATAATATTCCGATTATCATATTTTCTTTATTATTTAACCTTCAAATATTGATGAAGAAGATAAAGGATGGGAATTTTGATCTCAATTTGCAGACGATTAGGACCAATATGAATTCATATATCTTATGATCGACAAATCATCGAGATTTATCAAGATCTTCATATTAGGAATTAGATTGAAATTAGAATCAAAAACAATTTATCAATGATATCCAAATGTCGATCATCTGATATCCTCACTATCTCGATCATTTCGTGTCATTAATCTTCATAGAATTTCCTCCATCATATAATTCTTGATTTTATAATAACCCCTCAATTCTCAATTAAGAAAAATGAACCGATTATGATACGATTTTTAAATCGAATTTATGAATCGATATATCCAAAAAAATCATGAACCGGAGAGATAGATTATGGACCTTGGCTCAATCGTATTCAGAATCAAAGAATGCAAATTTGAATATCAAAATCCGAATGGGATACGAGAGATTTCTATTCCAAAAAGAACCAATTATTCCTAATTCGTGATCCAATATAAAATCGAAAAGAGAAAAGAAATTTTATGTCCAAAAATGAAAATATGACCCTCGCCGATCACCGGGCCAGCGACCACGGAATCCTGACTGGCGACAGCCCAAGAAGCGGCCACGTCAGAGACAGAGCTGCCATCGGTGGCGATGTGCCAAGGAGAAGGTTCGCCAAGAACATGCTGAAGAACATGCCTCAAGCCACGTAAAGAGAGGCGTCGGGGAATCGATGCCCATGGCAAAGGAGCGGATGCTGCCACCAGCGTCACGCCGACGAAGAATGCGCTCATCCCACCACCAGCCAAGCTCAGCCAGGACCTGGGAGGCCACTGGCAATAAAGAGGGCCAGCGCTTAGCAGCAAAAGCATGGAGCCATGCTCACGCCACGCTGCAGCCTCCTGCGATAGGCATCCTTCAACAAGTAGAAGACAAACAAGCAGCATCCTGCTGTACGAGTGGAGCCCTTTGAGGGCCAGTACAAGCAAGAGGTACATGACACTCGAAGTCACATGCCACAGCCATGTGACGTCGTGGTGGTGGTCGTCGTCGTAGTACTCGTAGTACTCGTAGTACTCGTAGTAGTAGTAGTAGTAGTAGTAGTAGTAGTAGTAGTAGTAGTAGTAGTAGCAGCAGCAGCAGCAGCAGTAGTAGTAGTAGTAGTCGTCGTCGTCGTCGTCGTCGTCGTCGTCGTAGAAATAGGTGGTGGTCGTGGTCGTGGTCGTGGTCGTGGTCGTGGTCGTGGTGGTGGTGGTGGTGGTGGTGGCGGTGGTGGCGGTGGTGGCGGTGGTGGCGGTGGTGGTGGTGGTCGTCGTCGTCGTCGTCGTCGTAGTAGTAGTAGAGTAGTAGTAGTAGTAGTAGTAGTAGTAGTAGTAGTAGTAGTAGTAGTAGTAGTAGTAGTAGTAGTAGTAGTAGTAGTAGTAGTAGTAGTAGTAGTAGTAGTAGTAGTAGTAGTAGTAGTAGTAGTAGTAGTAGTAGTAGTAGTAGTAGTAGTAGTAGGAGGAGCACCAGCAGTAGCAACATGTATAATATTACTATTTGTCGATTAGTCATCAGATCAATCACAACAGCAGTAGGAGGAGGAGCAACAGTAGCGTGAGCGGCAGCATCAGTAGCAATGGAGGCTGGCCTTGAGGCGGAACTCCTCCTCGTGGTGCAGGAAGCGCTGTTCGCTACTGCGCAGGTCCAGCTCTTGCCTCCAGCTTTGCCAAACAAACCCTAAATCCTTAGGCCCCAAACCCTACACTCTCCGAGCCCAAACCCTCTGAACCCAAATCCTAAGCCGACCCGAAGAGTCCATGGCCAAGCCTGAGCCTCAAAGCCTTCTGTAAACCCCCTACACACCCTCAACCCGAATAACGCGAAACCCTGATCCTGAACCCAAATCACCTCAGCTTTAGGCTTCAGGGCTTAACAGTAGTGTTTAGGGTTTGGCGAAACTTCGGCACGGCACTGCAGCAGCTCGTCCATCTCCTGCTTTGCCTCAGATTTTGACGAGTTCTGCTTAACACCCTGAATTCTAAACCCTAAACCCTAAACCTTGCAAGGGATCCCATGGCTTTCCACTTAGGTTTTGGTTATTTGGGACTCCCCTTGAGCCAATAAGGTCGCTTCGTAGTTGCTATCGAGTTATATCCAATCCGGGGTTTAGGGATTAAGCCCTTTCAATAACCCCCCGTTACTGGATAGCCAGATTCAGTGATTCAAGAAGACGTAGGGGAAACTAACACAAGAAAAACATCTAGTCTGTTCCGGCTAGCAGTACAGAATCCTTCAGAGTTGCGAAGACTATTCCTTTCAAATCCCTATACAGTTCTACAATCACATTGTCCCAAAAGTACCACTCTAGTTAAGCTCGCCCCTCTATTCACCCCTGTAATACCCCTTTACCCTAAACGTGCACCTCCTCAGGGGGAGGTGAATGCCCAGGCTCAGCGCAAAACCTCCCCCCCCCCCCCCCAAGACGACCGTTGCCAAGGGCTTTGGGTTGAGGGCTTATATGAGTAATCATAGAATAACGTTAGTAGATAAACAAATAACACAGTCCAATAACACATGATAGGCCCGGCTTCAAAAGTCGCCCCAAGTTCTGCGAAGCTGCCGCCTCAGTTTCGCGGATGTGAGTGTCCCACTCCTCCGTCAGGCTCGTTGTTTGGTTCTTGACCACGCGGAGCTGCCGCGAATGCTGCGTTCTCACCTGCGCAAAGTGGCCCTTTCCCGGGCTTCGGGTTGTCAGACGGTGCTCAGTTTTCCCAGTTTTCCCGACATCATGAAGCAGGGACCATGTCCTCCCCGAAGCCCCTACCATCCTCCCTTCTTTCTGGGGTGTGTAAGAGAAGATTTAACATCTTAATCAGCAGGCAAAGAAGCCCGGGTACCAAGTGGGGGCTCCTAGCCCCGCCTTGCGCATCTGCTCCTGCGCTGCTTCGGCACGGGAGGTGGCATCACGAAGTTCCAGCTGCGACTGCGCGAGCTGGGCCTCCAGTTGCGAAGGGGAGAGGGGCCGAGAGTTGGCGGGGTTGGAATTTGAGGGCCCCTAGCAGCATGTTGCGGTTTAGCATCCGATGGGGAGGTTGGAAATATGGACCAATGGTCCGGTGTTGATAAGGACTCATCCGGACTCATCCGCCTGCTTCATTGAAGCAAACCCGACACCCGAAAGACAGACCACACTGGTGGATCTACTTCGCCGCAACAGCTCGGAAAGGGCCTCCGTGTGATGGTCCCTACCTTCCTCCACTAGGTTTAACCCCGAAACCCCCGCAGCGGGCTACCACAAGGGGGTTGGTCCATATATACAACCACTTGAATCCCTCCCTGGGCGACCCTGTTTGAAACCCCCAAAGTCCGTGATTCCGACATGGTGAAGAGAGAACCTGCAATGTAGCTCACCCCTGCCCCCACCTCCACATCCTTCCGAAGATTTTCCTTAGCCCTGCGCCCGCCTCGAGCTGCTTTCGTTTCCGGTCTGCACGCGCTTTGGCACGCGAAGCCTGTACAACTGCAAACTTTCGTGGGGTCGTGGTCGGGCCCCCTGATTCAGACCTTGCTTGAAAAGAAAGGATTTCTTGGGGTTCAGGGCTTACAAGGGTCTGGAGTTGAGAGGCTTTTTAGAATGACCTGGCAAAATGCTTCGTCACCACCGGGGAACATAGAGGAAGTGTGTCGTTGTAAGGAAGGAGACAGAGTTCCAAGAACCCGGTGATCGGCACCAGAGCCCTTCATGTGGGATGTGGGACCCTCTGTATATGCCCTATCTTTTCATGGCCACACCCCGCCCACCAGTGCTGACAGAGAGTGTACGCCAATTGAATACACCCGAAAGATTCTAGTGAAGTAGAACAATTGCCCCTAAACTCTGCACCTAAACCCTAAAAGCCAATACAAACGGGGGTTCAGGGTTTAGGGTCCCACACGAACCATGCGAAGCCTCAAACCCATAATCTCCAAAGCTTATGTACAGCCTGAGTCCTATATACACCCCATGCCCGACAGGCCTACTACTCTCCACAGCAAAAACCGGCCTCCCCCTGAAGCTTAGTGATGGTC
This sequence comes from Symbiodinium natans, assembly GCA_905221605.1. Lineage (NCBI taxonomy): Eukaryota > Dinophyceae > Suessiales > Symbiodiniaceae > Symbiodinium > Symbiodinium natans. Next base: position 42,188 of record CAJNDS010000191.1, read on the forward strand.
GACTGCCGCACCTGCCTGGGTGTCAGCTGTTTTTAGGGTTCCGGTAAGCCCCATGCGTGTGGAAGGAGGTCGGAAGCAACTGTCTACAAGGAAGCCACTCACACATCAAGGCAAGATCTCGATGGTTTTGCGACGTGTTGTGTGTTGTGTTGTGTGTTGTGTGTTGCCTGTTGTCTGTTGCGTGTTGCTTGTTGTGTGTGTGTGTGTGTGTGTGTGTGTGTGTGTGTGTGTGTGTGTGTGTGTGTGTGTGTGTGTGTGTGTGTGTGTGTGTGTGTGTGTGTGTGTGTGTGTGTGTGTGTGTGTGTGTCTCTGTGTGTGTGTGTGTGTGTGTGTGTGTGTCTGTGTGTGTGTGTGTGTGTGTGTGTGCGTGCATGTGTGCTTGCGCGTGCGGGCGGGCGGGCGGGCGGGCGTGCGGGCGTGGGTGGGTGGGTGGGTGGGTGGGGTTCAGAGGGACCAACTGGCAAGGACCACTTGGTGGCCCAGACGGCTTGGGTGGGAGGGCCTTTGTTGAGCCTGTCAGAAAACCAAGTTGGGCGAGCACCATTTCGAACCAACAGCATCGTTAGGTATTTGGCCCCTGTCGTGATATGTTTGTTTCGAAAAACTCAAGCAAGAGACAGCATTCAGAAGCCTTGAAGTGCCTGCGATTCAGCATTGAAACCTTACCATGTTTTGTTTTCGTGGCTTTAGTCTGTGGATGCTTTGTTACTTGACTAGATTTTGAGTAGTTTTTGGCATCGAAATTCATCGTGTCATGAACAAGTATTTGTTGGTTTTGCATTTTGAACGATTGTTTTCGCAGCCATTTTTTTACTTGTAGTGAGACCTCTCACTCCTCACAGTCTTAGTGCTGGCAGGAGGCAGAGGGAGCGGCAAGAGAGCTCAGTTGCAGTCAGCGAAGTTCAGGGCAGGACTCAGGATCCCCTTACTCCTTTCAGTGGGAGAGCTGATAGGAGGTAGGGGCAGAGGTGATAGACTGTTGGTTTTGCATTTTGAACGATTTCGCAGCCATTTTTTTACTTGTAGTGAGACCTCTCACTCCTCACAGTCTTAGTGCTGGCAGGAGGCAGAGGGAGCGGCAAGAGAGCTCAGTTGCAGTCAGCGAAGTTCAGGGCAGGACTCAGGATCCCCTTACTCTTTTCAGTGGGAGAGCTGATAGGAGGTAGGGGCAGAGGTGATAGTCTCTTTCTCTCTCCCTGCAAGCAGGTCGATGGCAGGGACAGAGGCAGAGACACTGGCGGGGTTTCGCAGGAGCCTGAGAGAGTTGTGCTGGTTAGTGTGATGCCTAGGGCCAGGGCAGTCTAAGTCGAAGCCACTTCAGCCAGCTGCAGTTCAGGAAGCAAGGGTTTTGTGCATCTCAGCTGTGTTGCTGTCACTGGTTGGTTGACTGAATGTGTGTGCTGCAGCCGCTTTTGTGAGCAAAGTGACCCGAGCAGCCGGTGCAGCTAGCTTTTCTGTGGTGGAAGCCATGGTTCGCTGGCTGATGGCCCTGCTTGTGTGTGGAGTGGTGGTTTTTTTCGCAGGACAGGCTGTTGCTGCAGTGTCTGTTTTGTTAGGCCTGAAAGGGTTCACACTGAATGAAGTTTAAGTGTTGCCCTGCAGGCTAATGATGGCCTTCCAGCAGAAGAAGGGGACGGGCAGGGGGACGAGACTCGCACGAATCCGGCTGGGCCTGAGGCCCTCGGTGCTGCCAATCCAGGAGCTGCCCCAACAGGGACTGAGCCAGCAGCCGCTGCAGCACCGCCTGTGCAGACTTATGATGCCCTGCAGTTCACTTGGTTTGCCCAAGCAATGCAGCAGCAGGTACAGCAGCAAATGCAGCAGCAACAGCTGCAGCAGCAACAAATGATGCAGCAACAGCTGCAGCAGCAACAGCTGCAGCAGCAGCTTCAGGAGCAGATGCAGCTGCAGCTGCAGCAACTAAAGGCCGGCCAGACTCACACGAGCACTGCAAGCGATGCAGTGCTAGTGGACACAGAAAGAGCCAAGCAAGCCGAAAGCAGGCTGCGGGCTACAGAGGCCGAGCTGGCAAAAGCAAACACTCGGATGAACACAATTGTGGGCGGTCTTCAAAAGATGATGGCCAGTCTGCAGGAGGAGGAGGAGGAGGACGAGGAGGAACAGGAGGGGGACAGCACCACGATAGACCCTCCACCAAAAGGAGGCAACAAGCCCCCGCCCACTGATGTGGAGTTCGTGGACCCTGAGCCTGCTGCTCCGAGCGGTGGTGACCCATCCGATCCTGTCCCGGCGATCCCCGACTATTTCGATCTTCGGCCCTGCCGTGCCTGCCATCAGGTAAGCTATAACCGGAAGGATTTATGTGTGAATTCTCGCTGTGAGCCTTGACTTCACCTAAGTTTTAGACCCCAGAAATGCTCTAGAGTATAGGCTTGAGAGGCATCGGCTGCAGCATGAAGTTTGAGTCAGCATGTAGACCCTAAAAACCCTCAAACTTGGCATCAAAAACCCAGATCCTAAACCCCAATAGCCCGAATCCTTGTGCACCCCTCCTTTCGGCAGCCCAGGAGCTCTTCGATCCCTGGATCCAGCACAAGAAGACTGACAATCCTCCCCCCTTTGTCGAAAAGGCAGGCCTGGTTTGCCAACCTCCGCGACTGAAGAAGCTGAAGAGGGAGTCCAAAAAGAAGGGCGGCAAGAAGAAGTGGGGTGGTGATGAGTGGAAGGACTGGCAGGACTGGACAGACGATTCAGCACCATGGGCACCCTGGCGCGGCAGGGACAAGAGTGGCGGTGGAGGTGGCTGGGGCGGAGACGGTGGGGCAGGCAGTAGTGGTGCTGTCGAACCGACAGCAGTGCACTGACACTGATGATGCCAGAGCCAGCAGTTTTTGCCAGGAAAAAAAGGGAGTTGTGCGTTCGGTGCCTTGTTGTTGCTTCTGAGCTTTGCTTTGCAAGTGCTTGCGATGTGGTGGCAGCCTTGCCCCGGCTCAGGCCTGATGGAGGCGAAGGGCCTTGCTGGGAGCTCGGGCCTCACTGGGCTTTGTGCAGTTTTTGAGATGTGATGTGACTGGCAGCCTTGCCCTGGCTCAGGCCCTACCGAGGGCCTTGCTGGGAGCTCAGGCTTCAGCGAGGTTTGTCCAGGTTCTGTAAGTGCTCGTGATGCGACTCGGAGTGGCAGCCTTGCTTTGGCTCAGGCCCGATCGATCGAGGGGCCTTGCCGACAGCTCCTGGTTCAGGTTTGAAAGTATTTGTGATGCGACTTGGTGGCAGCCTTGCCTTTGGTTTAGGCCCGATCGAGGGCCTTGCTGCGAGGTCAGGCTTCACTGTGGCTTGGGCAGTTCCGATAGCTTTTGCCATGTGACTTGGAGTGGTAGCCTTCCCTCGGCTGAGGCCCTGGAGCTCAGGCTTCAGTCACTGTGGGTTTAGGCAGTTTGTCTCAACTTGTCATTGCATTGTCAGTGTGTTTGCTCCAGGGTAGCTTTTCAGGTAACTTTTCGGGTAGCTTTTTGTAGGGTTTAGGGTTTAGGGTTTAGGGCTTAGGGCTTAGGGTTTAGGGTTTAGGGTTTAGGGTTTAGGGTTTAGGGTTTAGGGTGTAGGGTTTAGGGTTTAGGGTTTAGGGTTGCCACAGATGGGTGCCGAAGAGTTGTGACTGGATGCCACACCTTTTGCTGCCGAGAGTGTCGTCGTATGACTGGGGGTCACAGCAGGAGCTGCGATCTTCGCCTTGTACAAAGAACTTTGGCGACGACCACAGAGTCAGAGTGCTGGCAGCAGTTCCTTAGTTTAGCTATGACATTCGTGCGACCCAGCCTTTTGCGCAAAGAAGTTTTTGTTTGGTTGCCTTGGGGGAAACAGTGCTGTCAGAGGTCAGGAAGTGCAAGCCAACTCATTCCCAACTCTGCTGCCAAAAGTCGGTCCCTGTGCCACTGGCTTTTGCTCATTTTTCTGTAGCAGTAGCCTGTAAGTGCAGCTGCCTCAGTCTTCAGCTTTAGCTTTGCAGCTTAGCTAGGGAGCAATGGTGAAGGGCAAGACTTTCAGTGTCCACCCTCGGACACGACGACGTGGCAAGCAGAGTGTGGGCCACCAGGTGGCCAAGAGTGTCCAGAAAGCCAATGCGAAGCAGTTGAAGCGACAGGCGAAGCAGGAGCAGAAGGTACAGGGTGGCTTCAGGAAAGCTATGTCGACCTTCTACGAGCGAAACTTGGCCGAGGACAGAGAGTATGTCTACAAAACTCTCAGCGAGCACGAGGAGTGGCTGCCGAAGCTGAGTGCGATGTTCAAAAGTGGGGCCTTGCAGAGCATACTCGAAGATGAGCAGGCAGGTCCTGAGGAGGAGATCAACCTGGAGCAGCTGGGCCGGAAGATCAAAGGCAGAGCTTGCAAGTTGATGAACCTCCCCAAGCATGGAAAGCTCATCTTGCTGCAGGAGTACACGAACTTGGAGAACATGGACGAGGCCGACATGGCGGACGACTGGCTGAACGATGCCATGACCTTTTTGTTTCACATCAGCTCGAAGACACCCTTGCCGAAAGTGCCAAATCCGAGATACAGCAAGGTCCTGCAGGAGCAGGCTCGTCTTCGTGTGAAGGCTCTGCAGTTCAAGGGTGCCGAGCGAAAGCTCAACTATGGGGATCGCTGCGAGATTCAGTGCTACTACACGAGAATGCTGGAAGGTGGAGCCCAGGCCCTCCACTGTGGCTTTCTCGGAGAGATGGCCGAGCTCCCGAAGCTACCCGACAATGGCGTCTGGGAGGTTGACAACTCTCACAGCTTGACAGCAGTGGTGGTGAACAACCGGAACAAGTGCTTGAGCCTGAGCTGCTCATCGTTCTTCCCGAACGTGCAGCATCTCAAGCCGGATGAAGCCTGGAGCTATGAGGCTGAGGCTGAGGAGCCTGAAGCAGATGGCACGGCACTCCTGTCCTTTGCGAATTCCATGCGACGAAGAGACCCGCAGCTTGGCCAGGAAAAGAAGGAGGGCTCGGGCGCTGAGGCAGCAGCAGCTCCTCTAGCCGAAGGCTGAGGACTCGTGGCTCCTGGAGCGACAAGCTGCTGAGATTCGCCATGGCTGGCAGCCAGGCTGCTTGGGCGATCTCTGTGCTTATCTTTCAAATGAAATTTAGATGCAGTTAGGGATAGTTCGAGGCTTTCTTCAGAGCCTGAGACTTTTGACTTCTGTGTTTTAGCGACAGCTTGTCCAGCCAATCATGTGCTGGAGGGGTGAAGGCCCTCGTGGCCTCTGGGGCAGCATGTGAGGATGCACAGGTCGAAAAAAAGGTGCAGCTACCTGAGTTGCTAGGCACACGCATTTTTTTGGCTGTTGCAGAAGCGAGAGGTGAAGCAAGCAGTGCACGATGCAAGCTTTCGGAACAAGGCTCAGGAAGTGCATTCCAAAGCCCAAAGTAATGACAACACTTTTGAACTGCAGCTACTGACTATTGTTTTCTTCAATGATTGTGGTGGCTAGTAACCAGCCAGAGCTTGTTACTGTAAGCCTCACATCGTGGCCTTGCAAAGCGAGACGATGTATGCCGAATACGCTGTCCCTGAAGAAGATCTTCACATTCGTCGGACTTGGCAGCATGTGCTTTTGCAGAACCTCGTGACAGGAGAGTTGGTGGTTTTGAAAGACACACAGTCCTGCAAGGAGTGTGATCTCCTGGCAGGGCCTTGTGGGTTTGTAATCCGGCTTGTGGATCTGGATGGAGAGAAGAATGAGATGCCAGCCCACGAGCAGTTGAGGTACGAGAAGGTCGCTGATCAAATTGTAGACAAAGTGGAGGGGACCACCGAGAGGTGGACAACAGCTGCAGCTGCTGTGAAAGGCTGTGCGATCAAGTTACAAGCCCATGGTCAACAAGTCTTCACTTGCGAAATCTCGGCCTTCAAAATTCCCCGAGCAGCTGGGGTGTCAGGCTCATTATTTCCCCATCTCAGGTGGCTCGTGGCATTTTGTGGAGGTCATCAGAACAAGAACTTTGTTGGTGCATCCTCAGAGTCCTGGCACTTCAAAGTGGGCCAGTACCTTGCTGCTTTGGAAGGCGAAGAGGAGGACCTGGGTCCGGAGGAACTCAGGAAAAGGGTCCAAACTCACTTCGTTGTCAGTCGCAAAGCAGCAGTCGCTGCCAAGGCCAAGGCAAGGAGCAGGAAGCGAAAACAGCCCGAGGAGGAGGAGGAGGACGAGGGGGAGGAGCAGCAGGTTGATGAGTCAGCCGAAGCTGACCCCGGATCTGCAGGCGAGTACTCGGCTTCCTTTTTCACAATTGGTGTCCTGCTGCTGCACTGGAGCACGAGGAAGCTCCACGAACGGAGTCGCTGGAAGGGGAGCAAGGAAGCTGTGGCAGCCAAAGCCACGACATTGTTGCGAGCCCTAGTCTCTTGTTTCATCACTGCATCCCAGCAGGTCGAAGCCAAAGAGGCCAGGCTCAACATCACTGTCCAGAGGGACTCCGTGCAGCTGGACTGGCCATCGTTTTGCAGAAGCGATCCCACGGAAAGCCTCGAGTGCCTGGCTGAAATGATGCCTACAGGCGAAAGAGACTTCTGCGAATGCCTGCAGGAGTGCTGCAAGCAGGAGGTGAATCCCAACTTCACTTTGAAGAAAAGGAGAGCTTGCCAAAGGGCAGTGGCCTTGCTACTGCAATGCTTGTGCCACCTCATCGAAGCCAGCAGGATGGATGACATCTGGCAAGAAACCGAGCTGTGGCAAATACAGCCACTCAGGACGGGCATGCAGGGCCTGTTTGTGATGTGAGAGCATGCAGTGCATAAGCTTTGTTTTGATTGCTTTGCTTTGCTAGTTCACTTGCTGTTATTGCCTGGTGCAGGAGCCGAAAAGGCTACAAGAGGCTGAGTGGTGAACAGAAGGCAGCTGTGCTGGAGCAGACGAAGAAGCAGAACCTCAGGTCAGTAGCCACTGTGCTGGCTTCTGTACAAGGATCGGAAGGGGGAAAGCAGCGAGGCACTTCTTTGATTGGCATGGAGAGGTACTCCTACTTGCAGCAAGCGAAGGTTACTTTTCGTAACTCTCGGTGGCTAAGCTTGGCAGTGGATGGAGTTCAAGTGGGCTCCAAGTCCCTGCTGAACACCTTGGCCTGGGATGGCGACAGCGGTTGGGCTTGCATCTGTCCCCCACAGGCGGGTTTGTTTTAGCTGAGAGCTTTTGTTTTGTGGTGTGTGTGGGCTGCTCATTCCAGACGAAGGGCCCTGTTTGCCATCGGCCTGTACAACCTCCAGGAACCCAGGTGGTCCTGAGCCCAGATGTTCCTCACCAGTAGAGCAAGGAACCCAGGTGGTCCTGAGCCCAGATGTTCCTCACCAGTAGAGCAAAGCACCCAACTGGTCCTTGCAAGTCGCCCGGGGCAGCCACCCAAGTGGTCCGCGCCAGCTTTCCCGGGAGTCCGTTTTGGGTTAAAAATTGAGGCCGCAAAAATTTGGTTTCGCGCCCAAGTCGTCCGCGCCAGTTTGGTACCCAAGTGGTCCGCGCCAGTTTGTCGGGCCCGGCAATTAAGGAAATGAGTAGGCGCCCCCCCATTTGCAACCCAAGTGGTCCGCGCCAGTTTGGTACCCAAATGGTCCGCGCCATTTTTGGTGTTTTGCAGGGTTGTTTTTTGTCGAAAAACAGCTCCAAAACGCAGCAAAAAACAACCCAAAAAGCAACCCCCCCAGCATCCCCCCATAGCCCCCTCCAACCCCCGGTCAACCACCCTCCCTTTCAGCCAGCCACCCCCCCCCCCCTTTCACAACCAGCCAGGTCCCCCCCTCCCCCAAGGAGACAGCAGAAGCTGAAGGGTTTAGGGTTTAGGGTTTAGGGTTGAGGGTTTAGGGGTTTAGGGTTTAGGGTTTAGAGTAGGCCAAGCTATGTCTGGAGCTGGTGTACGACCCACTGTGTATGAGTCTGTGTGTGTGTGTGTGTGTGTGTGTGTGTGTGTGTGTGTGTGTGTGTGTGTGTGTGTGTGTGTGTGTGTGTGTGTGTGTGTGTGTGTGTGTGTGTGTGTGTGTGTGTGTGTGTGTGTGTGTGTGTGTGTGTGTGTGTGTGTGTGTGTGTGTGTGTGTGTGTGTGTGTGTGTGTGTGTGTGTGTGTGTGTGTGTGTGTGTGTGTGTGTGTGTGTGGTGTGTGTGTGTGTGTGTGTGTGTGTGTGTGTGTGTGTGTGTGTGTGTGTGTGTGTGTTGTGTGTGTGTGTTGTGTGTTGTGTGTTGTGTGTGTGTGTGTTGTGTGTGTGTGTGTGTGTGTGTGTGTGTGTTGTGTGTTGTGTGTTGTGTGTGGTGTGTGGTGTGTGGTGTGTGGTGTGTTGTGTGTTGTGTGTTGTGTGTTGTGTGTGGTGTGTTGGGTGTGTTGTGTGTGTTGTGTGTGTTGTGTGTGTTGTGTGTGTTGTGTGTGTTGTGTGTGTTGTGTGTGTTGTGTGTGTGGGTGTGTGTGGTGTGTGTGGGTGTGTTGTGTGGGTGTGTGTGTGTGTGTGTGTGTGTGTGTGGTGTTGTTTGGTGTGTTGTGTGGTGGTGGGTTGTGTGTGTGTGTGGGTGTGTGTGTTTTTGTGTGTGTGTTGTGTGTGTGGTGTGTGTGGTGTGGTGTGGTGGGTGTGTGTGTGTGTTGTGTGTGTGTCTGTGTGTCTCTGTGTTGTGTGTGTGTGGTCGTCGGGTGTGTGTGTGGTGTGTCCCTCTGTGTGTGGTGTGTGGTGCCTGTCTGTCTGTCTGTCTGTCTGTCTGTGTGTCTGTGTGTGTGCCTGTGTGTGTGTGGGTTCTTCTCTGTCTGTCTGGTCTGCGTCTGGTGTGTGTGTGTGTGTGTAGTGTCTGTGTGTCCTGTCTGTGTGCCTGTCTGGTGTGTGTGTGTGTGTGTGTGTAAGTCCTTGTGTGTGTGTGTGTGTGTCTGTCTGTGTGTGTGTCTGTCTGTGTGTGTGTGTGTGTGTGTGTGTGTGTGTGTGTGTGTGTGTGTGTGTGTGTGTGTGTGTGTGTGTGTGTGTGTGTGTGTGTGTGTGTGTGTGTGTGTGTGTGTGTGTGTGTGTGTGTGTGTGTGTGTGTGTTTCATTGGGTGCCTTTGTGTCGTTGTCTATCGTGCAGGTACAGCAGAAGCTGAAGGCAGCTGGTTTGGCTGAGGAAGACGACCAAGGCCTGGAGGCCTGGCAGGAGAAGGTGGGAACCTTCCTGCAGAGTCGGGCAGGGGAGAGCTTGCCTGTGAAGCGACAGAGACTCAGGGGAAAAACCAGCATGGAAGTGCCGAGGCAGGCCAGCCTGGCATGGATGCAGGACGTGAATCATGCAATCAGCTTCCTTGGACACGAGCTGATGAGCTTCAAGTTCCCAGAGGTGCTGGATGCCACCATTCCGAAGACTCTGATCTTGGCGACAGATCAAGAAGCGACCCAGTTGGCAGCTTGCAATTTTCTAAAAGAGGAGGCCAAGCTATGTTTGGAACTGGTGTACGACCCACAGCACCGAAGAGGAAACGATGCCATGCTGGCTCTAGCTCAGGCCGGGGTACTCAGGAGGGCCCTGTATGCCATCGGCCTTTACAACCTCCAGTACGGGCCCTACCTCAAGGGCGGGTGGCACGATATGATCAAAGATGCTGCTCAGGCTTGCACGAGGTTATCTCCGAATGACCCCCTCTTGAAAAGCTTTTTCCCAGAGATCTTACAGGACTTGGACGAACCGGCGTCCAACAACACAGAGCAGAGAAGACAAGAGTTTCTGAAGTCCCTCCCGAGTCTTCCAGTCGTGAAAAGCAAGGGGCCAAAAGCAGCTCGGTCCAGGTTCAACTCCCTCCAGCACTCACAAGAGCACCTGGATCCTTACTGGGCCACCTTTGCCTTTATCCTCACTGTCGTCTGCTTGACACAGAACTACGTGCAGTTTGCAGACGAGTTGTGGGCACCACAGGAGGCCTTGGATGAGATCTTGCAAGATGGTGCCTCTGCCTCAGCAGAAGCCCCAGCGAAGCTGACAAAGCAGTCTGCCATCCAGGAGGCAAAGGCCCAGCTGAACCGGATGCGGAGCAAAGCAGCAAACACACTGCACTCGTTTGCCAAGTGGGTGAACGACCCGACCAACAAGTCCTATGCCCGAATGATGTTCTATGCACAGCGACCAGAATCCATGGACTCAGGACTCATGTTGGTTCACCTTCGTTCGGAAGAGGACACCAGGAAGTACTTCAAGGACTGGGCTTTCTGGAGTTTTCTGTCCGTGGCCAAAGATCAGCTGCGAGTCCTTCAAGACCTCAGGCTGCTGCAGCGAGCTGGTTTCGACATGCAGAGAGGGACTTCCAGAGGCCCTGTCTCGGATGACTTCCTGAAGCTTCAGGACAACATGGCAGAAGTCATGTGGTTGATTGTGCGGAAGCTCCTGAAATTTCGCTTAGGCAGCATGCTGCAGCACACTTGGAGTTTGCCTTTGCTGCTAGCAACCTTGCTCGAGCAGTCCGACTTGGAGAAGCAAGCAGGAGCACGGCGTTTCTTGAAGCTCATAGCCAGAACACTGGAGGCCGTCAGGGCCCGAGGTTCCCTGGCAGCCCAGGAGTTGCTGAAAGGTTTGTACTCTCCTCTTGCACGGTGGGCTTTCAGTCGCCTGGACACTGTGGACTACGAAAGCACCCCAAGGGAGGTGCTTCAGATGTGCCGGCAGTTTTTTGGAGGTCTTCTGAACACCAAGCTCGTCGAGGACCTCAACAAGCTTCAAAGGGAACACGAGACCAGGGATACAGCAAAACAAGAGATCAGCGAGATGCTGTGCTGGAGAGCAGGGACCCAGCATGGGGTTCTGGGCAGCTACAAGAGAAAAGAAATCCATGTGCCGGTGATGCAAAGCCCAACCAAAGACCACGACCCTCCTCTTCAGGCGCAAACCCGACCGAGCGACAAAGATGCCCAAGACAAAGGAGCAGGAAGAACAGGAGCGAGTGCTGAAGCGAATTTGCGGCCCCACCAAGTGGTTTACATGCACACCAGAAAGTCAGCAGCAAACCTTTGCGAACCTGGCCTTGCTCGTGCACATCCAGGAAGACTTTGCAAAAGTGGAGTCTGCCTGGAATGCCTGTCTCTTGCCAGAGGGTGAGGCGGTCTTCGTCAAGCAGGACAAGAGCTACAAGTTTGTGCTGCGAACCTACCGAAATGCAGCCCTGGTGTGGCCCATGAGCACAAGCATCCTCCAATCTGGCTGCAGAGAGCTGAGTTTCAACATGGAAGTCTCCAAGTTGGAATGGCTCTTTCTCTTCGACAAGACCAGCATCTTGGTGCATCCCTTGAAGACGAAGTCGCCACTGCGGATGTGGCTGGAGCACAAAATTCCCGGGGCCGGGATCGTGCCGACCAGCTCTGAAAAGCCCGAGACTTTGGAGGCCTTCCACACAGCACGAGGCTTTTGCGGTCTGGCGGAGGACACCTTGAAGAAGCTGTGTGCGGAATGGAGCATTCCACTGCCCGAGAGTGTGACACACATGAAAGAGACACAGGTGCTGCAGACGGCCTTGCTTGTGAACAAGAAACCAGGTGTTGATGAAGCTACTGTGAAGGCCACCCTGCTGCAAGGCGAGGCCAATTTGGAAGGGCACGACGACGTCGAAGTGGAGGAAATGGAGGCGATCTTGCAAGACACCGTGCTGTCAACAGAGAAGGACACGATCATGAAGCTTTTGAAGAGCAGCAGCAGGAAGAAAAAGGAGGAGAAGGTGACAGAGGCTTGGCAGAAGTGCTTCCAAAATGTGGTGGACGGGCTCCCAGCAGCGAAGAAAAAAGAAAGGGAGAAGGCCCTGGCCAAGGCCAAGGCCCAGGCCAAGGCCGGCAGTGCTAAAAAGAAGAAGGAGCCAGCTTCCTCTTCCAAGACACCTCCTGGGGGCTCGTCCTACGACAACAGGAATTACGACCCGATTCCAGTGCAGATCGATAAGCTGCTCAAGGAGGCGAAACCACCAGCAGCTGGCGTTTACACGGAATGCGACAATGGTCGGTGGAAGGTGTCGTACTCCAGTGCGAGGTCCCACCAGCAAAGATCCATTTCCTGGACCAGCATAGGGCCCCGTGCTGCCGGGAAAGCTGCCTTAAAGCAGCTCTGGGACTGGGCGGAGATGTACGATGGAAAGCCGATCACAGACGAGGCAAAGGACACTCTCAAGAAAATCCAGGCCACCAGCGAAGTACCGGGCTCAGTGTTAAGCTTCGGCATTCTTCGTCAGCCACTGTGTAGTAGTTAGTTTTTGCTGTGATGTTTCTTGCTGTCGCCTTTCAAGGACTGAGTGAAGCCTTCAGCGTGCTGCTACACAAGCTGTTCCCAGAAGCTCTGGCAGCAAAGACAGGGTTCATTTTGTTAGCAAATTTTTCACCCAGAGACTGTGCCTGTGCAACACAGCAGCCTGTTCGAAAATCGACTGCCGAAAACAACAGTGTTTAGTTGCCAGGAAATCCGATTCAGTTTAGTCCAGATTTGAGCCCCGAACAGCAACTCGCCCACTAAAACTTAAAGGCTTAGTCCCCAAGGAAAATACTAGCCGAAAGCATTCAGGTGTACTTCAAGACCAAGTGCAGGGGACCAGTGAGACCAGCAATGATTTTGCTTCAAGGGTAGTGTGAAAGTGCCAGCCATGGTGGATACCTTTTTGCGTGCGAGCTGACAGAGGACAGCAGAATAGGGGCAGGCAGCGTGTCGGTTCCCTCATCTGCGATGGGGTAGTGCGGCCTCCAGCCAGCACAATCTCAGTACCTCCAGGCACCGGAAGACGAGAATGGGCGAAAAGGAACACAAGAGGAAGCTCGAAGAGACTTCAAAGTCAGTCAGAAGCCACTTCGTTGTCGGTCAAAAGGCAGCAGTTCAAGCAGGAATCAACGAGTTTCATGCAGGCAGCCCGTGCTTCTGCAGAAACTGGAGTGCTGGTGGACTTGAGCGACACAGTCCTGCAAGGAGAGTCAGCTCCTGGCAGGGCCTCGTGGGAGAGAAGAATGAGTTGCCAGCCCATGAGCAGTCAGTTGAGGTGCAAGAACTTTGCTGGTGCACTTCAAGACCGAGTGGAAGGGACCCACAGCACAGAAGAGGAAACGATGTCATGCTGGCTCTAGCTCAGGTCAGAAGGGCCCTGTTTGCTTTCCCAGATCTGCCTTCATGATTGTGCTAGAGTCTAGAGGCACTCTGAGAAGGTTTTTGCTGTGTCGGTATGGGGGTGCTGCCTGGTGTGTGGGACAAACAGAGCAGGCCCAAGCTGTAGTTCATTGTTTTGGTGGCAGTGTCGGTGGGTCGGTGGAACCACAGACGGTACCAAAGGAGCCCACACAACAAAGCTTGGAGATGCAGCTCGGGCAAGACCATGACTCCTGACCCAGAGCCAGCGCGATAATATTGAGCTGGATCGTGCTTTCTCTGGGTCAGGCGTCTTTTTTTTTTATTAATACTTTTGTTGCCAACCAGTGCCTCTTTAAGTTTAAGAGGCCTTCTGGACTCGGCCTGCCTGTGGGTTTCAGATTCGACCCCGGGCATTGAGAAGCGAGGAGGCAAGAAAAAGACCGAGCCTGCAGCAATTCTTAGGATTGGAGTTTGCGACTGATTCTGTGAGCAGAGCGAGCATGAACCAGATCCATTGCTTTAGGTAGGTGGAACAAGCTAATAAAGAAGTGTGTATATATATATACACATACTTTTTTATATGTAGCTTTTCCTTTCTCCATCTCTCTCTGTATCTCTCTTTCTCTTTATCTCTCTATCTCTGTGCACATGTGTTTTTGGAAGACAGTTAGGGCTCAAGTCGTGAAAGATAACCTTTCGCAGCTACTCCGAAGCACCTATGGCGAGTCCAGTGCTGCCGACGGAATCCGAACCCATTGCGAAGTTGAAGAGGGGTCTACGAAGGTACTTTGAGGAAGACGAAGAGTTCCGTGTGGACCCCCACCATGCAACTGAGCTGCTGCAATGCCTCAGAGACTCCAAGAAACGCTCCCGAGACTTGGAAGCTGAGGGCCGGAGTTTGAGGGCACGGATTGACAGTCTGCAAACACAGCTGGACATGTCCAACAAGGCCAATATAGATGCAGAGCTAGCGATCCAAGAACGAGATCTCGAGCTGGGAACAAAGAACGACCATATCAAGATGCTCCTACAAGAGAGAGATCAGCTCCGGCTCTGTGTCAAGGGAGCACACGAAGCCTCAGGGAGACTCAAGCAAAGCCTGAAGGATCTCAATGCAGCAATGCAAGCCACAAAGATGGCCACCGAGGACGACACTTTTGTGCCATCAGAGTCCGAGGCTTGAGATGTGGCCACAGCGACTGAGACAGGGTGGCCTGTCTGCTGAAGTTGGAAAGCTCCTGAGTTTGAGTCCCTTTCACAAGTTGGTTTCTTCCAAGTCGGCTGCTGTGGAGAAAAAAAGAGCGCTTTGCAGTACTGATTCCTCATGAGAAGCCATAAGACATGCTAGGCTGGTCAGCCTGCCCGAACACTCTAAGCTTCAGCTTGGGTTTAGGGCTAGGCTTCCAGCCAAGCAGCTTGTACAGCTAGGTCTGCTGATTTGGAAACTGTGTCCTTTCAGGATTAGTAGCTGTGTCACTTTGAAACTCTATGCTGTCTGCGCTACAGTACTTCCAGTCAAAGATGTTTTTTCGAGACTTGGGCTCTGAACCGGCACCATTTCGATGGTAACGACAAAGGAGTCGCCACAAATAGATGTCTGCAGTTGTCCGTTTTCATATCTTCCAACTGTCTTTTTAAAAGATTATCCCAGATTCGATTTTCGGGTTTAGGGGCTCGACTGCAAGGTTTTACAGTTTAGAGTTTGGGGGCATCGGTCGTATACTTCGAGAAGCAGCTTTCAATCAAAATGTGCTGCAAGCAGCTGTTCTTTTACAGGCACTGTTTGTAATGTCAAAAATGTAAGTTGAAATAGGTGTTTTCTTCATGTGTTTGTTGCCCTCTTGAAGAAAAGGAGCTTTGAAACCCGTTTCCCATGCAAAACATCATGCTGATTTCGTCCTGGTTTCTTTCGCTTTAAACACAACAACACACGAAACAACACCAAGTAACAATTTCATATGTCAATGGCAACATGTTTTTGAGGGAATCAAACAGCTAAAACAACAATGAACAATAACCAACAGCAAAAATTGGCAGGGGCCCGGCAAACCCTTTGGACACCCAAGTGGTTTTGGCCACCAAGTGGTCCGCGCCAGTTGGCCCCTCCAAGGGGTGTGTGTGTGTGTGTGTGTGTGTGTGTGTGTGTGTGTGTGTGTGTGTGTGTGTGTGTGTGTGTGTGTGTCTTTGTGTCAAGGCCTGTATGCAACGGTACTAGGATAATCCTATTTTCAATGGGGGGGGGGGGGGCGGAGAGGGGGGATTTTCCAGCCCTAAGAGAGGCTAGGTTCTTGAACTGCGGGGCCATGAATCTCGGTTTCTCGGCCCAGCAGCAGTGGCTTAAGCTTTCCGGCCTGGGGGTTTGGCGGGGGGGGGGCTGGGGGGGGAGGGCTAGCGGGGGCGGGGGGGTTGAGACGTGCAGGTGACCTCACGAACCCGAATTATGTTCCTGTCATGTGCCTGGTGGTCCGGACTTTCCTATTTGTTGAAGCTCTTTCTCCCAGACCCCTCTCACGTTCCCCTGAACGAAACAGCAGCAAATACAACCAAACACCGATTTTTTGAAAGCATTGAGAAACGGCGAAATCGCGTGGGAAATGCACGCTTCTGCCGCAACAGGAAGAAGCAAAGACGGTGAAATTGGCAGTAGCAGACATGATAATGGTCGTGGTCGTGGTCGTCGTCGCAGTAGTAGTATTTGCAAGAATATTCTGGTAGCAAATGTCATGTCATATGTATATATATGTATATATATATATATACATATATGTATGTATATATACATATACAGATACCAATTCGCTTGTACTCTCTGTGTATGCCCCACCTTGTGCATCAGTACGTCTAAGTCCAAGGCAAAGCTTGGCGGGCACCACTCACTTCTCGAGCGCACCGTTTAGCTTGCTCGATGTTGTTGATGTGTCTGGTTTGCAGCTCCTCATGAGGACCCAGAAGCAGTGCTGAGGCAAAGGTGTGGAGTTTCGGATGTGGGGTGCCGGTACCAATGTGCTTGTGGAAGCCCGTACCAATCCCTACTTGCCTGTCTTGGCTCGGCCCTGTTTAGGGTTTAGGGTTTAGGGTTTAGGGTTCCTTGAAGGTAGGCCAAAGGATCTGCGAACCACGGAGCTCTCCAAAGCAACCAAACCAACCGCTGATATGCAAATGAACGACAGCGCGCTCAAGCCAACTCTCCTCCAGACGCATCTCCAACTCCTCCCTCTTCTCGTGGGACTCCTCCAAGACCCTAAACCCTAAACCCTAAACCCTCAACCCTAAACCCTTCCCTAAACTGGAGTTCAGGGCGGCTTAGGGCTTTGCGTCAGGCCATGCTGCCCTTGAAGCCACTGCTTCTGCCTTTGGAAGCCATGGCTTACAGCCATGCGCCTAAACAGCTTAGGGTTTAGTGTTCAGGGTTTAGGGTTAAGCGCTTTCGTCTTTTCCTACTGGGGGGGGGGGGGGTGTGTACCCTGCCCTTGGCCAAGCAAGGATAGACTAGCGATAGACGTAAAGCCCTACCTAGACTGACTTGCCCAGAATAGCACTCACAATGCGATGAACACCGTTCAGGATGGGCACGAAATCCGACTACCCTAAACCTTAAACCCTAAACCCGAAACTAAGCCCTGAACCTTAAACCCCAAACCCGAAACTAAGCCCTAAACCCTAAACCCTAAACCCTAAGCCCCAAACCTTAGGATTCGTGTTTAATGCCCTTCGGGTTTCAGTTCGCCACGGGACCTTCACGTCCCCATCCAGCTGCTCGACCGACTTGTCGAAGACCGCCAGCGCAGCTTCCCCTTGCCTCTTGAACTTGAGGGGTTTAGGGTTTAGGGTTTGGGGTTTGGGGTTTAGGGTTTGGGGTTTGGGGTTTAGGGTTTGGGGCTTAGGGTTTAGGGTTTGGGGTTTAGGGTTTGGGGTTTAGGGCTAGGGTTCACAGGGTTTATAGGGATAAGGGCGTGGGTGCTTTTCAGTGGTGGATTGTATTGGTTCAATAAAGGCCAGGTCGTCGATGCAGGATCTGAGAGTGCCTCTAGCTTGGACCGTGGCTCGGGCCGATGGTTTTAGGGTTTAGGGCAGTTTAGGGTTTAGGGGGCCCCTTGCCTCCTTAATTATAAGATTGTTGCTTTGGGGCTTAGGGCTTGGCGGTGTCATAGTTCGATTTAACGCACTTATGAAAGCTGTCCTCAATCCGAAGCATAAGGCATTCTCCTTCCAGCAGCAAAAAAAATGACCCCGACGCTTGAGGAAATGCCAAACCCAAAATGGCTGCAGGAATTTGCTAGCGTCACCCTGATACCCCTAAAACCTTAAGAATTAAGGTCCCAAGCGCTGAACACTGAACCCTAAACTCGTAGAATTTAAAAATCATGCCCAAGTGCACCTCAGACCAAGGCCGTGTCGTCCCACATCTCTGCACCCGGAGATCCATTAAACAAACCCAAAGCCCCGAAATCTTGTATAACTTGGCCGCCCTAAGTAGTCCTGTGACCCCTACAAGAACTACTCCTCAAACAGTAGAAGCCCATCACCTAAAAACCTTCCAACCCCTAATCCAAAAACGCCGTGAAACCAAACCGAAGCCTCAAACTCTCGAGCTCCAAGCAGCCCCCAAACTAACTGGGCGCCTGAGTCCTAGGTACCCACTGCCGGGTCGAACGCCTGCAGCAGCAGCCAAGAATCTCCAGGCTTCAGGATTTATACAGGGTTTGAAGGATGATATAGGGCGTGGTGTTCCCCAGCCTAGGAGGAGAAAAAAGATTGGGATCACACTACAGTACAGTCTACCTTGCGCCGCTTGAGCCATGCAGACGTCTCGTTTTGGCTTAAGATTTCGGGTCTTGGGGCTGAGGGTGAACCAAGCCAAGGGTCCGGATCCAGCAAGTAGCTTTGAGCTTCAATGTAATCGTTTGAGGGTTGAAGGCGCGCGTATCATTTCTCGGAAGTCCCTTGGGCAATATCTCGTACTTGTCCCTTGGGGGGGTTTAGAGGCAAATATTCAAAAGCACATCCTGGGCCATCCCGACATCATCCCGCCGTGGTTGGGGCTTTAGGGTTTAGGGTTCAGGGTTCGTTTGACGTGGGAACTGGTGCCCGAGACAGAGTAGAGCGTGGTGACGCAAACAAACATTCGGCTTTGAGGTTTCATGCTGAGTTTTACGAGTTGAGGGCTTTAGGTTTTCAGGCTTTTACGGTTTTAAGGCTTAGGGTCTTGGATCTCATCCAGGTCCATGTAGAAAACCGGCGCTTGTGGTGCCTGCGTCTACCAGCAACTGGTGGATCTCGGCCGAAACTTTGGTGCAGCGTGCCTCGCGCAAACGAAGGCCAACCACGAACCCCGACGTTCACACAGCGGGGACTGATCTAAATTGTGGGCCCTTTTGGGTATCTGTTCCAGCACATTCTGAGGGTTCCTAGGCTTCCGAAAAAGGCCCGTACTTTGTGGTTTCGACATCCGAGCCTAACTCAACGGCTCCGGGGTCTGGGTTTAGGGGCTTCGGGTTTAGGTTTAACCTGCGCATCTTGCGAGTCACTGAATCGTCGCCACGCAGCTCCGGCACTCTTGGGATGCTTTCCGAAAGAGAAGATTCACACTTGATGTCCTGATTGGGTTTTGCACTACTCGCTCTCCAAACACACTCAACATGCAAACTCGAAACCTTAAACCCCAATCCCCGAAATTCCGAGATGGTCGGCGGACTGTCATGTGCCTCATGAGCAGCTTTGGCTTGGGCACGCTCCTGGCAAATAGGGTTTGAAGTTCGCAGGCTTCCGCCGGTTGAATCCGGCTGATGCTGCATGATGTCAGGATTTGAGGGAAGGATTCCTGCGTTCAAGGCGCAAGGGGGTTGGCGCCAGACCTGTGGAAGCGGCCCAAGAAAGTTAGAGCAGGTTCACACAAGCCTCTATTGGGCAGGCAGCGTGACAGAACTCTAAGCGCATGCGAGATTGCAGCTCGTCGATCAGCAAGGAGGACTATCGTCTCACTGCTCATGAGTTTGAAGAATCATGAAGAATCGTGGAAATTCTTGGAATGCATCCTGTGGCTGCCGCAGTTTGAACACTCTCCATTCTGCAAGCCCTAACCCCAAAACCCTAAACCCGAAACCCTAAACCCGAAACCCTAAACCCTAAACCCGAAACCCGAAACCCGAAACCCTAAACCCTAAACCCTAAACCGACATCATGGCACCTCTTCCAAAGTCTTTGCCTCCCGACCTGGGCAACCGCTTCAGGGGAGGTGTCAGACAAGGGTCCAAGGTTTGGTGCTTCGGGTTTAGTTAGGGTTTAGGGGCTTGTAGAAATTGTATAGGGCTTGGGTCCGCAGTTTTGGGAGGGGGCGATGTTCGACTCGGAAAGTTTTTCAGGTATAACTCTCTTTCACAAAATGCACCCGGACAAGGGCCCGTAAGGCCTCTCTCAGGGTATGGATGTCGGCAAGCAAAGAGGTTTAAGTACGTTCAGCATTCCAGTGCTTTTTGGCTCATCCAAACAACGACAAAAAATTGTCCGGGCACCAATTGTGTCAGGTCAAACCCGTACCCTGAAAAATGCGCAATCAAACAATTGAGCGTTGCAGTGTGTTTGGCCCTATCGAAATTGCAACCCTTTGAGACACATACAATCTCTATTCGTCCTTGTCTTCGAGGGTTACGGGTTTAGGGTTCAGGGTGGGTGTTGGGTAAGGAGCCCAACTTTTCAGCCGCCAAACTCGCGATGATATGCACTCAAACCCAGCTCCTTTGACAAACCAACCAACCCTGAATCCAGAGCCCGAAGAAACCTGCACCCCCCAAGCCCCTACAACCGAAAACTAAGCCCTATGCCTGAAACCCCAAAGCCCCTGACTTATCAGGCTTGAGCTATGTTTCGTTTCACAACCAGCCATGGGATTCAATTTTTGTGAAAGAATCTAAACCCTATCCAAAGTCTAGACCCTAGGCCCTAAACCCGACAGGCCTATACCCTGCACCCTAAAACCCTGGGCCAAAAACCCTAAACCCGAAACCCGAAACCCCAAACCCTAAACCCTAAACTTTAATCCTTTCCTGAGCCTGCGGCTGGCCCGCGCCGCCTCGCGCTCGGCGCGCGGAAGCCGTGCCCGGAGTTCGTCCAGGTTGCGCTGGAGCTCCTTGAAGTTGGGGTACCGTTCTCAAGCTGGTTTAGGGTTTAGGGTTTAGGGTTTAGGGTTTAGGGTTTAGGGTTTAGGGTTTAGGGTTAAGGGTTTAGGGTTTAGGGTTCCTCTTAAGCTGATAAAGGGAACATGTGGTATCTCCCAAGTACTACTTGGTCAATGCTGTTCAACAAGCTGGGGCCGAACAGGACGCGAGCCAGCCATACTTAGGACTCTCCCGGTGAGAGATTGCCCTGCCTCAAGTTGCTCGATTCAAACCAGAGTCCTCGGTTTCAGGTCCTATCCAACCGCTGCCGATATGAGGCTTAACTTGGACCTTCTTAACTTACCACCAACATTCTTTCAGAGCACATGACGTCGCCTATAAAAAGTATAAACACATGAAAAGTAACAAAACAAACATACATTTATGTATATACAAACTGCAACAATAAACTCAATATCGATTTCTTGGGTACAGGGGTAGGCCTCTGTCTCCGTCTTGGCTGACGCGATCTCCTGAGGATGGAGCACTGGGATGTCATATTTCATACCCGCAGTCGTCAACCCGCATATGGCCAACAAAACTCTCAAAATCCTAGTAACTAGCCGCGGCTTGGGGTTTAGAGTTTAGGGTTTATGGAGTAGGAGTCATCTCCTCAGGCAACGGAAAATTTCAATAGCCCACCACACCTATCTGTGTCAACCTTCATCCGGCGCACCGAGTCTAGGGCTTGTGGCCAGTGCTTGCAGTTTGGGGGTTGTCGTGCTTGGGGGATCAGGTTGAGATGAATCCGGCCGCTCGGATCCATACTACCACTACAGAAAGGACCCCACTACCTAGATCCACCTTATTTGTGACAGTGATCCCCTTGGCATACAGCAGCATGGAACGGTTTAGGCCTAGGCTTTCGGGCTTCAGTATTGAGGCCTTCCAGCAGTCTTCAAAGCGCATGACAAGGCCCAGATAGTAGCCACTGAAATGCACCGAGCACCGAAACAGGATGCCCTTTTGTTGCCATTTGATTCTTACAAGTGAACGTAAACCCTAACAACAGAGAATAAGGGGACTGCTGGCATGCCGGGTGTAGAGCCCAACCAAAGCCTGCAACCAAATCGAAACCCTAAACCTTACAATGCGAAACGATACCCGAGCCTACGACGCCTCTTGTACCGAACGGGATACCCGGCCTTGCTTTACAAACGGGCATCTGCTCTAGTCGAAGTCATTGCGTGTTTAGCCCAAAACCCTGGATCCGAAACCTTGCGCCAGCCCTGCTGGGCACTTACCTGGATCCCAAACTCAACCCCCAAACCCCGGCGAAAACAAAACATTTTAATCCCAAACCATACTGGGAGGTTCATGGGCAGCTATAAGCAGGGTTATAAGTGCCTTAAATGGGGGTGCGAAGTATGGTTACCATACTTATACGCCTGCTCATAACTACCCATGAGCCTCCAAGTACTGAACCTCAAAACGCTTTCCAACCTCAAAACTCGAAACTTTGAACATCTTGAGCCATACAACTCCAAGCCCTGACTTGCTTCCCCAGTTAAGTGGCGAAGGAAAGGGATGCATTCTCCTTAAACTGGCTGGTTTTTAGTAGGGAATGAGGGAATGAGGGAATGAGGTTCCCTATAGAACCCCTATATAAATATAAATATAAATATAAATATAAATATAAATATAAATATAAATATAAATATAAATATAAATATAAATAAATAAAGAAATATATATATATATATATATGGACACACCCCCCCCATGACCCACCCAGATCTGTTTCCCTCGTAAATACCGTAAAAAACCCGCTCGTGCCCTATGCCATTTTTTGCTACTCTCAGTGGCTGTCTCTCGACAGAACAGACCCCACACGGCCCACAAGACTGGACGCCGAGACGCGCGAGACCAAAAAACCAAAAAAACAATCTTTTTTAGAGAATGGGGAGGGGATGTTGAAAAAGATGTTTTTTTGGTTT
Source organism: Symbiodinium natans (assembly GCA_905221605.1). Classification (NCBI taxonomy): domain Eukaryota; class Dinophyceae; order Suessiales; family Symbiodiniaceae; genus Symbiodinium; species Symbiodinium natans. Next base: position 64,287 of record CAJNDS010000191.1, read on the forward strand.
TGCCTCGTAAAAAGATTGTTTTTCATAGAAAAACCAACTTTTCCCACGTAAAAAGATGGTTTTGGTCTGGACTGCCTCAGGAAAACCATCTTTTTGCGAGGTAAAAGTTGGTTTTTGGCTCCAAAACCATCTTTTACGAGGCAAAACCAAAAAACCAAAAAAAACCATCTTTTTTAGAGAATGGGGAGGGGATGTTGAAAAAGATGTTTTTTTTGGTTTTGCCTCGTAAAAAGATTGTTTTTCATAGGAAAACCAACTTTTCCCACGTAAAAAGATGGTTTTGGTCTAGACTGCCTCAGGAAAACCATCTTTTTGCGAGGTAAAAGTTGGTTTTTGGCTCCAAAACCATCTTTTACGAGGCAAAACCAAAAAAACAAAAAAAACCATCTTTTTTAGAGAATAGGGAGGGCATTTTGAAAAAGATGGTTTTTTTGGTTTTGCCTCGTAAAAAGATGGTTTTCCATAGAAAAACCAACTTTTCCCACGTAAAAAGATGGTTTTGGACACAAAAAACCAACTTTTACCTCGTAAACAGATGGTTTTGGAGCCAAAAACCAACTTTTACCTCGCAAAAAGATGGTTTTCCTGAGGCAGTCCAGACCAAAACCATCTTTTTGCGTGGGAAAAGTTGGTTTTCCTATGAAAAACCATCTTTTTACGAGGCAAAACCAAAAAACCATCTTTTTCAATATCCCCTCCCCATTCTCTAAAAAAGATGGTTTTTTTGGTTTTTTGGTTTTGCCTCGTAAAAGATGGTTTTGGAGCCAAAAACCAACTTTTACCTCGCAAAAAGATGGTTTTCCTGAGGCAGTCTAGACAAAAAACCATCTTTTTACGTGGGAAAAGTTGGTTTTTCTATGAAAAACCATCTTTTTACGAGGCAAAACCAAAAAAACCATCTTTTTCAATATCCCCTCCCCATTCTCTAAAAAAGATGGTTTTTTTGGTTTTTTGGTTTTGCCTCGTAAAAGATGGTTTTCCTGAGGCAGTCCAGACCAAAACCATCTTTTTACGTGGGAAAAGTTGGTTTTTCTATGAAAAACCATCTTTTTACGAGGCGAAACCAAAAAAAACATCTTTTTCAACATCCCCAAAAAGGATGTTTTTTTTGGTTTTTTGGTTTTGCCTCGTACCTCTCTCGGGCCAGAACCGTTCAGCTCTGCATGTAGCTATGCTTGGAGGCTCGTTGGCTTTGGTCAGTCTTATATTAATCTCAGCAATAGCATTCCTATTCCTATTAATGTAAAGGGGTTCCTAACCATCTTTATAGGACTTCTTTTCATTTTACTTATATTCTTATGAACTTTCAGAGGGTTCTTATTCCACATCAGAGGATTCCTAATACTTTTCAATAGGGTTCTTATGCATTTCAACAAGGTTCTTAATCATTTTCAAGTGGCTCTTTTAATTCCAACAGGGTTCCTCTGAAAATAAAAACCTTTTTAAGATTCAGATTGGTGCCTATTCATTTTAGTGAGTCTCCAAGTGATTTTAATGGTATTCTTAGAAAATTGAATTGCATTCCTCGCCCTTTGTTCTAATAGGAATCACATTAAGCCTAACAGGAAGCCAATAAATTTTGAAAAGGAACCACATTGAATTTTGTAGGATTCCTATTGGTTCCTATTATTTTTAGTAGGACTTAGTAGGGTTCCTCTTCATTTTAAAAGGATTCCTATCAATTGGTAAAAGGGTTCTGAACAATTTTACTGGGGTTCCCAATGAACTCCGATTAACGTCAAAGGGTTCCTGACCATCTTAATGGGACTCCTCTACCATTTCAGAATATTCTTATGAATTTTCATAGGGTTCTTATTCAATGTAGAAGGATTCCTAATACGTTTTTCTGTAAACAGGGTTCTTATGAAATTCAACAAGGTTCTCAATCATTTTAAAGTGGCTTCTTTTAGTTTCAATAGGGGTCCATCTGAAAATGAAAAGGGGCCATACTTCTTTTTAGGATTCCTATTGGTTCCTATTCATGTTTGTGACTTGCAAAGTAACTGGAATGGTTCTTTTCTGGAGATTTGAATAGCATTCCTGTCCCATTAATTCTAATAGGAATCACATGAATTCTAACAGGAAGCCTAGAAATCCGAACCACATTTATTTTTATAGGATTCCTATTGGTTCCTATTAATTTAGTAGGATTTCTCTTCATTTTCAAAGGATTCCAATAGGGTTCTTATGATTTTTAGTGGTGTTGCTTATAAATTCTAATTGATGGTAGGACCCTCTTCATTTAAAAGATTCCTCTTAATTTGTAAAAGGGTTCTTATGAATTCATAAATTGAATAGGATTCTAATTCATCATAACAAGATTAAGAGAAATATTAATAGGATTCCTATTTAGATTTAATGGAATTCGCACATTCCCGTGAATTCAAAAAGGGTCCCTTCTCATTTTCACAGGCTCCCTACTATTCTTCATGGGGGCCCTATAAAAATCTACATTTTAATAGCATTCCCATGACGTTTGATAGGGAGTTCCTCTGACTCAAATATGATTCCAAGTCATTCTTCCTATTGATTCAATAAAGAATCTTATTAATCTTAATAGGGTTCGTATGAATTTCATAGGGTTTTCGTTCAACTAAGAGGGTTCTGATTAAACTCATAGCTATGACTAAGTATGGATTTCTTACTCCGACACGGCCTCACGGTGGGTCATGGGGGGGGTGTGAGCATATATATATATATAGGGCCCTGATTCCCTCATCCCCTTCTAAGAACCAGGGGGTAAAAGGGGGTCATTGAGCAGGGCACCAAGGCCTCCAGCAGCTTGGCCCTCCAGGGATCCATGGCATCGCGCTGCTTCTCCAGGCCCAGGACCTGGCTCAGCACTGCCTGCGCCGGGGGGTGAGGTGAGGATTCTGGAGTTTAGGGATTTTTTTGGGGGGTTTGAATTTTAGGGTTCTGGAGTTTAGGGTTTGTTTTTTTTTTTTTGGGGGGGGGGTTTGAGGTTTAGGGTTCTGGAGTCTAGGGTTTGTTTTTGCGGGGTTTGAGGTTTAGTGTTCTTGAGGGTTTTAGGTTTTTGGGGGTTTAGGGTTTTTGGTTTTTTTGGGGTTTAGGGTTCTGGAGTTTAGGGTTTTTTGGGGGTTTTGGAGCTCAGAGCTCTGGAGTTTAGGGTTTAGGGTTTATGGGTCTAGGGTGCTTGAGCTTCGGGCTTTAGGAGTTTCCAGCGCTTCACGGCCGAATTGAGGAGTTTAGGGTTTGAGCTGCACGTTGCTTGTGGATTTTGGGGGCCTTTGGGGCATAAGGGTTTCGGGTTGCAGTAAGCTGGTTGACACTAACCCTAAACCCTAAAACCTAAACCCTCACCCCATCAACAATAACTTCTCCCATGGGTTCTCTTCGCTACCCCATAGGATCCCCACACCTGTTTTAGGGTTTCAGGGTGTTGGGTGAAGAGTTTAGGGAACACTAAACCCTAAACCCTAAACCCTAAACCCTAAACCCCTCAACCTTGAGTTGGGGCTTGTCTGCGGCTAGGCGAGGCTTCTGCCGCTCATACGCGCAACGTGAAACCTGTGCTTCGGCGGGGTATGGGTTGAAGCATTTGAGGATTAGGGATGAGGGATTAGGGATTAGGGTTTAGGGATTAGGGTTTAGGGATTAGGGATTAGGGTTGCAGACGGAGAGAGAGGCAGGGCTTAGGGTTTGAGGTCTTGTCTTTAGGAGCAGGCTACTCCTAGACACCAACGCAAACCAATGATGCCTGGTTGTGGGTAGCAGTGGTACCAGGTGTTGGTCCCATGAGCAGAGTTATGAACTAGCCAGCACAAATGGGCAAAATTTCGGGTCTGCCCAAGCCCCACATGGCCTGCATGTCCTCTTGACCTTCACGGGCGTCCGCCTCCGGATGATGGGAGGTCTTAACCCGACATTGCTACCCGACATCTGAGGCTCTGCGATTGATGGGAGTCCTTTCTTGGGTCCTGGCTCTTTGCAGACTACACAGGGTGGGTTGCTATTGGACACCAACCGTGCGTCCCAGGTGACTTCGCAACTTCATGCATTCGAGGTCTGTGGGCTTTCGACTTTTTGGGGCAGTGCCTCAGGAAGTGTGCTTCCGATGTTACCCGCGACACATCAATGTCAGAGCGCCAGCCACCCTTTTTCAAGATCGCGGGCTGGCGACGCGACGCCTGCACGTGTGTGAACTTGAAACAGGGACTTGTCGGTGCTGTGCGTTGCACATGTTGCACAGCGCTTCGAGCCTCCCGAGACGAGCCTCAGAGCAATCATCTGAGTCTGAAGTTCCCTCAATCTCGAGATTTGCGCTTGGAGCCACTTGGAGTCAACAGGAGATGCGCCCCTTGGGGGCGCACCAGACACCACAAACATCAACTATTCTAGGAAAACTTTTAAAGAATTGGACAGTCAGATGTAGCGGCCTTGCGCCCTATGCGCACTCTTCAGGCCAAGGGCACAACGTACTGAGATTGCACCACGTAGGTCGGAGACACCAGAATGCGAGAGCCGTGGGGTGCGAGGTCAACCGACATCCCGTACAGGTCCTTCATCTGCTTGCAGAGGTTGTCGAAAGACTCGGGAGAAACCTGGTGGCAATCCTTGTCCACATGCCAAGTGATGACGTATGGAGAGCACACTGAGTTGTCGTGCGACTGGCCGGTGGTTGACCTGGGATCAGAAGCTCAAGCGCGGGGTCGGACTTATGATATCTACTTGAAAGGCATGGCGCCTCTTGGTGACGTGGTGCTTAAGGCTGAAAAGTTTCGGAGGGTTTTGTGTGGCTTGGGGTTTACGGCTAAAGCTCTGAGCTTGGGGTTTGGGGCTTGTACTGTCGGCTTAGGGTGTTGGACCCCACTTGAGCAAAGTGCTGCAGTGCTCTCAGAGACTCAAAACTTAACGACTTCACAAGGAAACAATGCCTCTTGCAAGCCACGTGGCCCAGAGTACATGACGGAGTTGTTATGTCCAACAACGGTCCAGCCATGCAGCAGATCGTTCACAGTAGGCCCCCCGTTCACGATCTGGTAGATCTGGCCCTGCACCACGACCATAGGGTTCAGAAGGCCACGGCCGTTTGCGGCACCTGCAACATGAACACGCGCTCAGATGCTTTCGACATAAATAACTATGACAACCCTTTAAACATCAAGAGCTCGGCAAGCAGTGCCTCACTGAAGCAGCAACGAGTAAGACGGCGGCCATTGGAGACTCACACACACACACACATCTCAAACCCGCGTTTGCGCACGCGTTGGCTCACCCATGCTGACGGCGACTGTGTGACAAGCAGATCAGGGTGGTTGGCTGCATGCTCACGTGCCTCCCAAACCATCCGCGAGGAGGTCTGCATTCATGCCGTCCGAAGCATCGTTGTCGGTGCCGGCTGAAGAGTGCACGTAGTGGACCTCGTAGGACTTGCCGACCTGCACGTCACCCGTGCAGTGCTGAAAGGTGTACGGCGTCATCTGCGCGTCAGTGAGCGTGTCCGTTGGGCACATGAAGCCAGGACGTGGGTTGCTGGCCAGGCGCCTGCCGGAGGAGGCCGCGTCGTACGCCATCGCATCGGTGTCGTTGTTGTAGGCATCGCTCTTATGCTCAGCCCCCAGGTGGAAGTGCACGTTCACCAGCGGCAGGAAGTTGGCCTGAGCATCCGTCAGCGTGGCCGCCTTCGGCACCATGCTGCCTGTAGCGCCAGTTGAGAGATCACGAGGCGTCTGAGGCTCGGCCGTGTTGCAAGCTGGCTTGTTGAAGTTGTACGGGCAAGTTGGAGTGCCCGGCACGGGGTTGCTCAGCACCGTGGTGGGGGAGCCACAGCACTGCTCACTCTTGTAGAAATCCTTCACCTCGCCGCAAGTGACGGCGTCCGCCCCAACCACAAACAAGGAGAACAAGCGCAGCATGGCTGGATACGACTGTGTGGCAAAATCCTTCACGAACCCTTCTCTGTCTGCCAAAGCTCACAGCAAAAGAAACGACATCGGCAGGCCGATTTCTCTGACTCAGATCAGCTGATGACAAAGCAGCGCCCCAGCGTTTCTAGCAGCTTCTGACGTACATCGGCATACACCGGCGTAGCAGCACAGGCCCTCCCTCACCCCTTCCGCCGAGCCCCACATGCAAATAAGCCATCAATCTCAGAGCACCACTCACCATTTTCGAAGATCGCGGGCTGACGACGCGACAGCTGCACGATTGCTGCACGTGTGGACTTGAAACAGGGACGTGTCGGCTCTGTGCGTTGCACAGTGCTTGGAGCCTCCCAAGACGAGCCTCAGAACAATCAACTGAAGTTCCCTCAATCTCGAGACGGAGCTAGGATGAGGAGCCACTCGGAGTCAATGGGAGACTCGCCCCTTGGGGGCGCGTCAGACACCAAAGACATCAACTCCTCCAAAGGAAAACTTAAAACAGGAAAACATAAAAGAATTGGGCAGTCAGATTCAGCGGCCTTGCGCCCTGTGCAATCCTATGCGCACTCTTCAGGCCAAGGGCACAACGTACTGAGATTGCACCACGTAGGTCGGAGACACCAGAATGCGAGAGCCGTGGGGTGCGAGGTCAACCGACATCCCGTACAGGTCCTTCATCTGCTTGCAGAGGTTGTCGAAAGACTCGGGAGAAACCTGGTGGCAATCCTTGTCCACATGCCAAGTGATGACGTATGGAGAGCACACTGAGTTGTCGTGCGACTGGCCGGTGGTTGACCTGGGATCGAGAAGCTCAAGCGCGGGGTCGGACTTATGATATCTACTTGAAAGGCATGGCGCCTCTTGGTGACGTGGTGCTTAAGGCTGAAAAGTTTCGGAGGGTTTTGTGTGGCTTGGGGTTTACGGCTAAAGCTCTGAGCTTGGGGTTTGGGGCTTGTACTGTCGGCTTAGGGTGTTGGACCCCACTTGAGCAAAGTGCTGCAGTGCTCTCACAGACTCAAAACTTATCGACTTCACAAGGAAACAATGCCTCTTGCAAGCCACGTGGCCCAGAGTACATGACGGAGTTGTTATGTCCAACAACAGTCCAGCCATGCAGCAGATCGTTCACAGTAGGCCCCCCGTTCACGATCTGGTAGATCTGGCCCTGCACCACGACCATCGGGTTCAGAAGGCCACGGCCGTTTGCGGCACCTGCAACACGAACACGAGGTCAAATGCTTTAAATTCGACATAAATAACTATAATAACCCTTTAAACATCAAGAGCTCGGCAAGCAGAGCCTCACTGAAGCAGCAACGAGTAAAACGCCGGCTATCAGAGACTGACACACACACACACACACACACACACGCGCACGCACACACACACACACACACACAAATCACACCTGCATTCGCACACGCGTTGACTCCCCCATGCTGACGGTGACTGTGCGACAGGCAGGTCAGAGTGGTTGGCTGCATGCTCACGTGCCTCCCAAACCATCCGCGAGGAGGTCTGCATTCATGCCGTCCGAAGCATCGTTGTCGGTGCCGGCTGAAGAGTGCACGTAGTGGACCTCGTAGGACTTGCCGACCTGCACGTCACCCGTGCAGTGCTGAAAGGTGTACGGCGTCATCTGCGCGTCAGTGAGCGTGTCCGTTGGGCACATGAAGCCAGGACGTGGGTTGCTGGCCAGGCGCCTGCCGGAGGAGGCCGCGTCGTACGCCATCGCATCGGTGTCGTTGTTGTAGGCATCGCTCTTATGCTCAGCCCCCAGGTGGAAGTGCACGTTCACCAGCGGCAGGAAGTTGGCCTGAGCATCCGTCAGCGTGGCCGCCTTCGGCACCATGCTGCCTGTAGCGCCAGTTGAGAGATCACGAGGCGTCTGAGGCTCGGCCGTGTTGCAAGCTGGCTTGTTGAAGTTGTACGGGCAAGTTGGAGTGCCCGGCACGGGGTTGCTCAGCACCGTGGTGGGGGAGCCACAGCACTGCTCACTCTTGTAGAAATCCTTCACCTCGCCGCAGGTGACGGCGTCCGCCCCAACCACAAACAATGAGAACAAGCGCAGCATGGCTGGATACGACTGTGTGGCAAAATCCTTCACGAACCCTTCTCTGTCTGCCAAAGCTCACAGCAAAAGAAACAACATCGGCAGGCCGATTTCTCTGACTCAGATCAGCTGATGACAAAGCAGCGCCCAGCGTTTCTAGCAGCTTCTGACGTACATCGGCATACACCGGTGTAGCAGCACAGGCCCTCCCTCACCCCTTCCGCCGAACCCCCACATGCAAATAAGCCATCAATCTCAGAGCACCACTCACCATTTGTGAAGATCGCGGGCTGACGACGCGACAGCTGGACGATTGCTGCACGTGTGGACTTGAAACAGGGACGTGTCGGCTCTGTGCGTTGCACAGTGCTTGGAGCCTCCCAAGACGAGCCTCAGAACAATCAACTGAAGTTCCCTCAATCTCGAGACAGAGCTAGGAAGAGGAGCCACTCGGAGTCAATGGGAGACGCGCCCCTTGGGGGCGCGTCAGACACCAAAGACATCAACTCCTCCAAAGGAAAACTTAAAACAGGAAAACACAAAAGAATTGGACAGTCAGATGTAGCGGCCTTGCGCCCTGTGCAATCCTATGCGCACTCTTCAGGCCAAGGGCACAACGTACTGAGATTGCACCACGTAGGTCGGAGACACCAGAATGCGAGAGCCGTGGGGTGCGAGGTCAACCGACATCCCGTACAGGTCCTTCATCTGCTTGCAGAGGTTGTCGAAAGACTCGGGGGAAACCTGGTGGCAATCCTTGTCCACATGCCAAGTGATGACGTATGGAGAGCACACTGAGTTGTCGTGCGACTGGCCGGTGGTTGACCTGGGATCAGAAGCTCAAGAGCGGGGTCGGACTTATGATGTCTACTTGGGGTTTGTTGGGGGCCATGGCGCCTCTTGGTGACATGGTGCTTAAGGCTGAAAAGTTTCGGAGGGTTTTGTGTGGCTTGGGGTTTACGGCTAAAGCTCTGAGCTTGGGGTTTGGGGCTTGTACGTTCGGCTTAGGGTGTTGGACCCCACTTGAGCAAAGTGCTGCAGTGCTCTCACAGACTCAAAACTTATCGACTTCACAAGGAAACAATGCCTCTTGCAAGCCACGTGGCCCAGAGTACATGACGGAGTTGTTATGTCCAACAACAGTCCAGCCATGCAGCAGATCGTTCACAGTAGGCCCCCCGTTCACGATCTGGTAGATCTGGCCCTGCACCACGACCATAGGGTTCAGAAGGCCACGGCCGTTTGCGGCACCTGCAACATGAACACGCGCTCAGATGCTTTCGACATAATAACTATAACGCTTGAAACATCAAGAGCTCTGGCAAGCAGTGCCTCACTGAAGCAGCAACCAGTACAATGTCGGCTATTGGAGACACACACACACACATCTCACACACCTCACACCTGCGTTGACTCACCCATGCTGACGGTGACTGTGTGACAAGCAGATCAGGGTGGTTGGCTGCATGCTCACGTGCCTCCCAAACCATCCGCGAGGAGGTCTGCATTCATGCCGTCCGAAGCATCGTTGTCGGTGCCGGCTGAGGAGTGCACGTAGTGGACCTCGTAGGACTTGCCGACCTGCACGTCACCCGTGCAGTGCTGAAAGGTGTACGGCGTCATCTGCGCGTCAGTGAGCGTGTCCGTTGGGCACATGAAGCCAGGGCGTGGGTTGCTGGCCAGGCGCCTGCCGGAGGAGGCCGCGTCGTACGCCATCGCATCGGTGTCGTTGTTGTAGGCATCGCTCTTATGCTCAGCCCGGCCGTGTTGCAAGCTGGCTTGTTGAAGTTGTACGGGCAAGTTGGAGTGCCCGGCACGGGGTTGCTCAGCACCGTGGTGGGGGAGCCACAGCACTGCTCACTCTTGTAGAAATCCTTCACCTCGCCGCAAGTGACGGCCTCCGCCCCGACAGCCATCGCCAGTGCCAACGCTAAGCCTGTGGCAACCTTGGGACGGGCCGAGGCGAGGGGCAGCAGCAGCGCCATCCACGGCGAGCCGCGGAATGCGGAGCCCGTCTCTTCGCCGGTTGTCTCGCAAAGGTCCACCTCCGGATCGTCAGGGCACGTGGCGATGGCGACTTTGGCGAGGCAGGCGGTCACCGCAAGCAAGCGCAACATGGCTGGGGGATCAAGGACTCGTCACAACCTTCAGCTATGCCAGCTATGCAGGCCCTCTGACTTGAAACACTCAGCGCGCACAAGCCTTCAGGAAGCTTCAGGCCTAGGAGTCTAGCTTCTGCGGCCGCGGGTGTAATTGCGAGCTTAAGCTCTGTAGGCTTCGGGGTTGGGGTCTTCAAGTCTTCAAGCAAACAGGGTCGCAAGGAACACCAGGTGTGAAGTTTTTGTATCCTTGCTCCGTGCATTCCAACTAAGAACCCTTGCGCTTCACACTCGCACGTCCTTTCGTGTGCTCGCGCGCGCGCGCGCGCGAGGCATTCCCAAATTTAGGTTTTGGCTTGCTTTCGCCATCGTTCGCCCTTGCATGAGATTGCCACGCTCGAAGGGTGAGAACGTTTGTTCAACGACCAGTTATCGCTAATCGCCCTCGTAGTCATGTCAAAAGAACTCGCCAAAAGAAGAACAAACCCTTACAGGCAAACACGGCATCAATCTCTAGCGCCAATCGCCCTTTTTGAGTGCCCCACTCACCATTTTTGAAGATCGCGGGCTGACGACGCGACCGAGACAGCTGCACGTGTGGACTTGAAACAGGGACGTGTCGGCTCTGTGCGTTGCACAGTGCTTGGAGCCTCCCAAGACGAGCCTCAGAACAATCAACTGAAGTTCCCTCAATCTCGAGACGGAGCTAGGATGAGGAGCCACTCGGAGTCAATGGGAGACTCGCCCCTTGGGGGCGCGTCAGACACCAAAGACATCAACTCCTCCAAAGGAAAACTTAAAACAGGAAAACATAAAAGAATTGGACAGTCAGATTCAGCGGCCTTGCGCCCTGTGCAATCCTATGCGCACTCTTCAGGCCAAGGGCACAACGTACTGAGATTGCACCACGTAGGTCGGAGACACCAGAATGCGAGAGCCGTGGGGTGCGAGGTCAACCGACATCCCGTACAGGTCCTTCATCTGCTTGCAGAGGTTGTCGAAAGACTCGGGAGAAACCTGGTGGCAATCCTTGTCCACATGCCAAGTGATGACGTATGGAGAGCACACTGAGTTGTCGTGCGACTGGCCGGTGGTTGACCTGGGATCGGAAGCTCAAGCGTGGGGTCGGACTTTTGATGTCTACTTGGGGTTTGTTGGGGGCCATTGCGCCTCTTGGTGACATGGTGCTTAAGGCTGAAAAGTCTCGGAGGGTTTCGTCGTCTGGCTTGGGGTTTACGGCTAAAGCTCTGAGCTTGGGGTTTGGGGCTTGTACTGTCGGCTTAGGGTGTTGGACCCCACTTGAGCAAAGTGCTGCAGTGCTCTCAGAGACTCAAAACTTAACGACTTCACAAGGAAACAATGCCTCTTGCAAGCCACGTGGCCCAGAGTACATGACGGAGTTGTTATGTCCAACAACGGTCCAGCCATGCAGCAGATCGTTCACAGTAGGCCCCCCGTTCACGATCTGGTAGATCTGGCCCTGCACCACGACCATAGGGTTCAGAAGGCCACGGCCGTTTGCGGCACCTGCAACATGAACACGCGCTCAGATGCTTTCGACATAAATAACTATGACAACCCTTTAAACATCAAGAGCTCGGCAAGCAGTGCCTCACTGAAGCAGCAACGAGTAAGACGGCGGCCATTGGAGACTCACACACACACACACATCTCAAACCCGCGTTTGCGCACGCGTTGGCTCACCCATGCTGACGGCGACTGTGTGACAAGCAGATCAGGGTGGTTGGCTGCATGCTCACGTGCCTCCCAAACCATCCGCGAGGAGGTCTGCATTCATGCCGTCCGAAGCATCGTTGTCGGTGCCGGCTGAGGAGTGCACGTAGTGGACCTCGTAGGACTTGCCGACCTGCACGTCACCCGTGCAGTGCTGAAAGGTGTACGGCGTCATCTGCGCGTCAGTGAGCGTGTCCGTTGGGCACATGAAGCCAGGACGTGGGTTGCTGGCCAGGCGCCTGCCGGAGGAGGCCGCGTCGTACGCCATCGCATCGGTGTCGTTGTTGTAGGCATCGCTCTTATGCTCAGCCCCCAAGTGGAAGTGCACGTTCACCAGCGGCAGGAAGTTGGCCTGAGCATCCGTCAGCGTGGCCGCCTTCGGCACCATGCTGCCTGTTGCGCCAGTTGAGAGATCACGAGGCGTCTGAGGCTCGGCCGTGTTGCAAGCTGGCTTGTTGAAGTTGTACGGGCAAGTTGGAGTGCCCGGCACGGGGTTGCTCAGCACCGTGGTGGGGGAGCCACAGCACTGCTCACTCTTGTAGAAATCCTTCACCTCGCCGCAGGTGACGGCGTCCGCCCCAACCACAAACAAGGAGAACAAGCGCAGCATGGCTGGATACGACTGTGTGGCAAAATCCTTCGCGAACCCTTCTCTGTCTGCCAAAGCTCACAGCAAAAGAAACAACATCGGCAGGCCGATTTCTCTGACTCAGATCAGCTGATGACAAAGCAGCGCCCAGCGTTTCTAGCAGCTTCTGAGGTACATCGGCATACACCGGTGTAGCAGCACAGGCCCTCCCTCACCCCTTCAGCCGAACCCCCACATGTAAATAAGCCATCAATCTCAGAGCACCACTCACCATTTGTGAAGATCGCGGGCTGACGACGCGACAGCTGGACGATTGCTGCACGTGTGGACTTGAAACAGGGACGTGTCGGCTCTGTGCGTTGCACAGTGCTTGGACCCAAGACGAGCCTCAGAACAATCAACTGAAGTTCCCTCAATCTCGAGCTAGGATGAGAAGCCACTCGGACTTAATGGGAGATGCGCCCCTTGAGGGCGCATCATACACCAAAAATGTCAACTCCTCCAGGAAAACTTAAAAGAATTGGACAGTCAGATGTAGCGGCCTTGCGCCCTGTGCAATCCTACGCGCACTCTTCAGGCCAAGGGCACAACGTACTGAGATTGCACCACGTAGGTCGGAGACACCAGAATGCGAGAGCCGTGGGGTGCGAGGTCAACCGACATCCCGTACAGGTCCTTCATCTGCTTGCAGAGGTTGTCGAAAGACTCGGGAGAAACCTGGTGGCAATCCTTGTCCACATGCCAAGTGATGACGTATGGAGAGCACACTGAGTTGTCGTGCGACTGGCCGGTGGTTGACCTGGGATCGGAAGCTCAAGCGTGGGGTCGGACTTTTGATGTCTACTTGGGGTTTGTTGGGGGCCATGGCGCCTCTTGGTGACATGGTGCTTAAGGCTGAAAAGTCTCGGAGGGTTTCGTCGTCTGGCTTGGGGTTTACGGCTAAAGCTCTGAGCTTGGGGTTTGGGGCTTGTCCTGTCGGCTTAGGGTGTTGGACCCCACTTGAGCAAAGTGCTGCAGTGCTCTCAGAGACTCAAAACTTAACGACTTCACAAGGAAACAATGCCTCTTGCAAGCCACGTGGCCCAGAGTACATGACGGAGTTGTTATGTCCAACAACGGTCCAGCCATGCAGCAGATCGTTCACAGTAGGCCCCCCGTTCACGATCTGGTAGATCTGGCCCTGCACCACGACCATAGGGTTCAGAAGGCCACGGCCGTTTGCGGCACCTGCAACATGAACACGCGCTCAGATGCTTTCGACATAATAACTATAACACTTTAAACATCAAGAGCTCTGGCAAGCAGTGCCTCACTGAAGCAGCAACCAGTAAAACGTCGGCCATTGGAGACTCACACACACACACACATCTCAAACCCGCGTTTGCGCACGCGTTGACTCACCCATGCTGGCGGTGACTGTGTGATAAGCAGATGAGGGTTGTTGGCATTGTTGGCTACATGCTCACGTGCCTCCCAAACCATCCGCGAGGAGGTCTGCATTCATGCCGTCCGAAGCATCGTTGTCGGTGCCGGCTGAAGAGTGCACGTAGTGGACCTCGTAGGACTTGCCGACCTGCACGTCACCCGTGCAGTGCTGAAAGGTGTACGGCGTCATCTGCGCGTCAGTGAGCGTGTCCGTTGGGCACATGAAGCCAGGACGTGGGTTGCTGGCCAGGCGCCTGCCGGAGGAGGCCGCGTCGTACGCCATCGCATCGGTGTCGTTGTTGTAGGCATCGCTCTTATGCTCAGCCCCCAGGTGGAAGTGCACGTTCACCAGCGGCAGGAAGTTGGCCTGAGCATCCGTCAGCGTGGCCGCCTTCGGCACCATGCTGCCTGTAGCGCCAGTTGAGAGATCACGAGGCGTCTGAGGCTCGGCCGTGTTGCAAGCTGGCTTGTTGAAGTTGTACGGGCAAGTTGGAGTGCCCGGCACGGGGTTGCTCAGCACCGTGGTGGGGGAGCCACAGCACTGCTCACTCTTGTAGAAATCCTTCACCTCGCCGCAAGTGACGGCCTCCGCCCCGACAGCCATCGCCAGTGCCAACGCTAAGCCTGTGGCAACCTTGGGACGGGCCGAGGCGAGGGGCAGCAGCAGCGCCATCCACGGCGAGCCGCGGAATGCGGAGCCCGTCTCTTCGCCGGTTGTCTCGCAAAGGTCCACCTCCGGATCGTCAGGGCACGTGGCGATGGCGACTTTGGCGAGGCAGGCGGTCACCGCAAGCAAGCGCAACATGGCTGGGGGATCAAGGACTCGTCACAACCTTCAGCTATGCCAGCTATGCAGGCCCTCTGACTTGAAACACTCAGCGCGCACAAGCCTTCAGGAAGCTTCAGGCCTAGGAGTCTAGCTTCTGCGGCCGCGGGTGTAATTGCGAGCTTAAGCTCTGTAGGCTTCGGGGTTGGGGTCTTCAAGTCTTCAAGCAAACAGGCTCGCAAGGAACACCAGGTGTGAAGTTTTTGTATCCTTGCTCCGTGCATTCCAACTAAGAACCCTTGCGCTTCACACTCGCACGTCCTTTCGTGTGCTCGCGCGCGCGCGCGCGCGAGGCATTCCCAAATTTAGGTTTTGGCTTGCTTTCGCCATCGTTCGCCCTTGCATGAGATTGCCACGCTCGAAGGGTGAGAACGTTTGTTCAACGACCAGTTATCGCTAATCGCCCTCGTAGTCATGTCAAAAGAACTCGCCAAAAGAAGAACAAACCCTTACAGGCAAACACGGCATCAATCTCTAGCGCCAATCGCCCTTTTTGAGTGCCCCACTCACCATTTTTGAAGATCGCGGGCTGACGACGCGACCGAGACAGCTGCACGTGTGGACTTGAAACAGGGACGTGTCGGCTCTGTGCGTTGCACAGTGCTTGGAGCCTCCCAAGACGAGCCTCAGAACAATCAACTGAAGTTCCCTCAATCTCGAGACGGAGCTAGGATGAGGAGCCACTCGGAGTCAATGGGAGACTCGCCCCTTGGGGGCGCGTCAGACACCAAAGACATCAACTCCTCCAAAGGAAAACTTAAAACAGGAAAACATAAAAGAATTGGACAGTCAGATGTAGCGGCCCTGCGCCCTGTGCAATCCTATGCGCACTCTTCAGGCCAAGGGCACAACGTACTGAGATTGCACCACGTAGGTCGGAGACACCAGAATGCGAGAGCCGTGGGGTGCGAGGTCAACCGACATCCCGTACAGGTCCTTCATCTGCTTGCAGAGGTTGTCGAAAGACTCAGGAGAAACCTGGTGGCAATCCTTGTCCACATGCCAAGTGATGACGTATGGAGAGCACACTGAGTTGTCGTGCGACTGGCCGGTGGTTGACCTGGGATCGGAAGCTCAAGCGCGGGGTCGGACTTATGATGTCTACTTGGGGTTTGTTGGGGGCCATGGCGCCTTATGGTGACATGGTGCTTAAGGCTGAAAAGTCTCGGAGGGTTTCGTCGTCTGGCTTGGGGTTTACGGCTAAAGCTCTGAGCTTGGGGTTTGGGGCTTGTACTGTCGGCTTAGGGTGTTGGACCCCACTTGAGCAAAATGCTGCAGTGCTCTCAGAGACTCAACACTTAACGACTTCACAAGGAAACAATGCCTCTTGCAAGCCACGTGGCCCAGAGTACATGACGGAGTTGTTATGTCCAACAACAGTCCAGCCATGCAGCAGATCGTTCACAGTAGGCCCCCCGTTCACGATCTGGTAGATCTGGCCCTGCACCACGACCATAGGGTTCAGAAGGCCACGGCCGTTTGCGGCACCTGCAACATGAACACGCGCTCAGATGCTTTCGACATAAATAACTATAACACTTGAAACATCAAGAGCTCTGGCAAGCAGTGCCTCACTGAAGCAGCAACCAGTACAATGTCGGCTATTGGAGACACACACACACACATCTCACACCCGCGTGTGCACACGCGTTGGCTCACCCATGCTGACGGTGACTGTGTGACAAGCAGATCAGGGTTGTTGGCTACATGCTCACGTGCCTCCCAAACCATCCGCGAGGAGGTCTGCATTCATGCCGTCCGAAGCATCATTGTCGGTGCCGGCTGAGGAGTGCACGTAGTGGACCTCGTAGGACTTGCCGACCTGCACGTCACCCGTGCAGTGCTGAAAGGTGTACGGCGTCATCTGCGCGTCAGTGAGGGTGTCCGTTGGGCACATGAAGCCAGGACGTGGGTTGCTGGCCAGGCGCCTGCCGGAGGAGGCCGCGTCGTACGCCATCGCATCGGTGTCGTTGTTGTAGGCATCGCTCTTATGCTCAGCCCCCAAGTGGAAGTGCACGTTCACCAGCGGCAGGAAGTTGGCCTGAGCATCCGTCAGCGTGGCCGCCTTCGGCACCATGCTGCCTGTAGCGCCAGTTGAGAGATCACGAGGCGTCTGAGGCTCGGCCGTGTTGCAAGCTGGCTTGTTGAAGTTGTACGGGCAAGTTGGAGTGCCCGGCACGGGGTTGCTCAGCACCGTGGTGGGGGAGCCACAGCACTGCTCACTCTTGTAGAAATCCTTCACCTCGCCGCAAGTGACGGCCTCCGCCCCGACAGCCATCGCCAGTGCCAACGCTAAGCCTGTGGCAACCTTGGGACGGGCCGAGGCGAGGGGCAGCAGCAGCGCCATCCACGGCGAGCCGCGGAATGCGGAGCCCGTCTCTTCGCCGGTTGTCTCGCAAAGGTCCACCTCCGGATCGTCAGGGCACGTGGCGATGGCGACTTTGGCGAGGCAGGCGGTCACCGCAAGCAAGCGCAACATGGCTGGGGGATCAAGGACTCGTCACAACCTTCAGCTATGCCAGCTATGCAGGCCCTCTGACTTGAAACACTCAGCGCGCACAAGCCTTCAGGAAGCTTCAGGCCTAGGAGTCTAGCTTCTGCGGCCGCGGGTGTAATTGCGAGCTTAAGCTCTGTAGGCTTCGGGGTTGGGGTCTTCAAGTCTTCAAGCAAACAGGCTCGCAAGGAACACCAGGTGTGAAGTTTTTGTATCCTTGCTCCGTGCATTCCAACTAAGAACCCTTGCGCTTCACACTCGCACGTCCTTTCGTGTGCTCGCGCGCGCGCGAGGCATTCCCAAATTTAGGTTTTGGCTTGCTTTCGGCATCGTTCGCCCTTGCATGAGATTGCCACGCTCGAAGGGTGAGAACGTTTGTTCAACGACCAGTTATCGCTAATCGCCCTGTAGTCATGTCAAAAGAACTCGCCAAAAGAAGAACAAACCCTTACAGGCAAACACGGCATCAATCTCTAGCGCCAATCGCCCTTTTTGAGTGCCCCACTCACCATGTTTGAAGATCGCGGGCTGACGACGCGACCGAGACAGCTGCACGTGTGGACTTGAAACAGGGACGTGTCGGCTCTGTGCGTTGCACAGTGCTTGGAGCCTCCCAAGACGAGCCTCAGAACAATCAACTGAAGTTCCCTCAATCTCGAGACGGAGCTAGGATGAGGAGCCACTCGGACTCAATGGGAGATGCGCCCCTTGAGGGCGCATCACACACCAAAAATGTCAACTCCTCCAGGAAAACTTAAAAGAATTGGACAGTCAGATGTAGCGGCCTTGCCCCCTGTGCAATCCTACGCGCACTCTTCAGGCCAAGGGCACAACGTACTGAGATTGCACCACGTAGGTCGGAGACACCAGAATGCGAGAGCCGTGGGGTGCGAGGTCAACCGACATCCCGTACAGGTCCTTCATCTGCTTGCAGAGGTTGTCGAAAGACTCGGGAGAAACCTGGTGGCAATCCTTGTCCACATGCCAAGTGATGACGTATGGAGAGCACACTGAATTGTCGTGCGACTGGCCGGTGGTTGACCTGGGATCGGAAGCTCAAGCGCGGGGTCGGACTTATGATGTCTACTTGGGGTTTGTTGGGGGCCATGGCGCCTTATGGTGACATGGTGCTTAAGGCTGAAAAGTCTCGGAGGGTTTCGTCGTCTGGCTTGGGGTTTACGGCTAAAGCTCTGAGCTTGGGGTTTGGGGCTTGTACTGTCGGCTTAGGGTGTTGGACCCCACTTGAGCAAAGTGCTGCAGTGCTCTCAGAGACTCAAAACTTAACGACTTCACAAGGAAACAATGCCTCTTGCAAGCCACGTGGCCCAGAGTACATGACGGAGCTGTTATGTCCAACAACAGTCCAGCCATGCAGCAGATCGTTCACAGTAGGCCCCCCGTTCACGATCTGGTAGATCTGGCCCTGCACCACGACCATAGGGTTCAGAAGGCCACGGCCGTTTGCGGCACCTGCAACATGAACACGCGCTCAGATGCTTTCGACATAAATAACTATAACACTTGAAACATCAAGAGCTCTGGCAAGCAGTGCCTCACTGAAGCAGCAACCAGTACAATGTCGGCTATTGGAGACACACACACACACATCTCACACCCGCGTGTGCACACGCGTTGGCTCACCCATGCTGACGGTGACTGTGTGACAAGCAGATCAGGGTTGTTTGCTACATGCTCACGTGCCTCCCAAACCATCCGCGAGGAGGTCTGCATTCATGCCGTCCGAAGCATCATTGTCGGTGCCGGCTGAGGAGTGCACGTAGTGGACCTCGTAGGACTTGCCGACCTGCACGTCACCCGTGCAGTGCTGAAAGGTGTACGGCGTCATCTGCGCGTCAGTGAGCGTGTCCGTTGGGCACATGAAGCCAGGACGTGGGTTGCTGGCCAGGCGCCTGCCGGAGGAGGCCGCGTCGTACGCCATCGCATCGGTGTCGTTGTTGTAGGCATCGCTCTTATGCTCAGCCCCCAAGTGGAAGTGCACGTTCACCAGCGGCAGGAAGTTGGCCTGAGCATCCGTCAGCGTGGCCGCCTTCGGCACCATGCTGCCTGTTGCGCCAGTTGAGAGATCACGAGGCGTCTGAGGCTCGGCCGTGTTGCAAGCTGGCTTGTTGAAGTTGTACGGGCAAGTTGGAGTGCCCGGCACGGGGTTGCTCAGCACCGTGGTGGGGGAGCCACAGCACTGCTCACTTTTGTAGAAATCCTTCACCTCGCCGCAGGTGACGGCGTCCGCCCCAACCACAAACAATGAGAACAAGCGCAGCATGGCTGGATACGACTGTGTGGCAAAATCCTTCACGAACCCTTCTCTGTCTGCCAAAGCTCACAGCAAAAGAAACAACATCGGCAGGCCGATTTCTCTGACTCAGATCAGCTGATGACAAAGCAGCGCCCAGCGTTTCTAGCAGCTTCTGACGTACATCGGCATACACCGGTGTAGCAGCACAGGCCCTCCCTCACCCCTTCCGCCGAACCCCCACATGCAAATAAGCCATCAATCTCAGAGCACCACTCACCATTTGTGAAGATCGCGGGCTGACGACGCGACAGCTGGACGATTGCTGCACGTGTGGACTTGAAACAGGGACGTGTCGGCTCTGTGCGTTGCACAGTGCTTGGAGCTTCAAGACGAGCCTCAGAACAATCAACTGAAGTTCCCTCAATCTCGAGCTAGGATGAGGAGCCACTCGGACTCAATGGGAGATACGCCCCTTGGGGGCGCATCACACACCAAAAATGTCAACTCCTCCAGGAAAACTTAAAAGAATTGGACAGTCAGATGTAGCGGCCTTGCGCCCTGTGCAATCCTATGCGCACTCTTCAGGCCAAGGGCACAACGTACTGAGATTGCACCACGTAGGTCGGAGACACCAGAATGCGAGAGCCGTGGGGTGCGAGGTCAACCGACATCCCGTACAGGTCCTTCATCTGCTTGCAGAGGTTGTCGAAAGACTCGGGAGAAACCTGGTGGCAATCCTTGTCCACATGCCAAGTGATGACGTATGGAGAGCACACTGAGTTGTCGTGCGACTGGCCGGTGGTTGACCTGGGATCAGAAGCTCAAGCGCGGGGTCGGACTTATGATGTCTACTTGGGGTTTGTTGGGGGCCATGGCGCCTCTTGGTGACATGGTGCTTAAGGCTGAAAAGTTTCGGAGGGTTTCGTCGTCTGGCTTGGGGTTTACGGCTAAAGCTCTGAGCTTGGGGTTTGGGGCTTGTACTGTCGGCTTAGGGTGTTGGACCCCACTTGAGCAAAATGCTGCAGTGCTCTCAGAGACTCAACACTTAACGACTTCACAAGGAAACAATGCCTCTTGCAAGCCACGTGGCCCAGAGTACATGACGGAGTTGTTATGTCCAACAACAGTCCAGCCATGCAGCAGATCGTTCACAGTAGGCCCCCCGTTCACGATCTGGTAGATCTGGCCCTGCACCACGACCATAGGGTTCAGAAGGCCACGGCCGTTTGCGGCACCTGCAACATGAACACGCGCTCAGATGCTTTCGACATAATAACTATAACGCTTGAAACATCAAGAGCTCTGGCAAGCAGTGCCTCACTGAAGCAGCAACCAGTACAATGTCGGCTATTGGAGACACACACACACACATCTCACACACCTCACACCTGCGTTGACTCACCCATGCTGACGGTGACTGTGTGACAAGCAGATCAGGGTGGTTGGCTGCATGCTCACGTGCCTCCCAAACCATCCGCGAGGAGGTCTGCATTCATGCCGTCCGAAGCATCGTTGTCGGTGCCGGCTGAGGAGTGCACGTAGTGGACCTCGTAGGACTTGCCGACCTGCACGTCACCCGTGCAGTGCTGAAAGGTGTACGGCGTCATCTGCGCGTCAGTGAGGGTGTCCGTTGGGCACATGAAGCCAGGACGTGGGTTGCTGGCCAGGCGCCTGCCGGAGGAGGCCGCGTCGTACGCCATCGCATCGGTGTCGTTGTTGTAGGCATCGCTCTTATGCTCAGCCCCCAGGTGGAAGTGCACGTTCACCAGCGGCAGGAAGTTGGCCTGAGCATCCGTCAGCGTGGCCGCCTTCGGCACCATGCTGCCTGTAGCGCCAGTTGAGAGATCACGAGGCGTCTGAGGCTCGGCCGTGTTGCAAGCTGGCTTGTTGAAGTTGTACGGGCAAGTTGGAGTGCCCGGCACGGGGTTGCTCAGCACCGTGGTGGGGGAGCCACAGCACTGCTCACTCTTGTAGAAATCCTTCACCTCGCCGCAAGTGACGGCCTCCGCCCCGACAGCCATCGCCAGTGCCAACGCTAAGCCTGTGGCAACCTTGGGACGGGCCGAGGCGAGGGGCAGCAGCAGCGCCATCCACGGCGAGCCGCGGAATGCGGAGCCCGTCTCTTCGCCGGTTGTCTCGCAAAGGTCCACCTCCGGATCGTCAGGGCACGTGGCGATGGCGACTTTGGCGAGGCAGGCGGTCACCGCAAGCAAGCGCAACATGGCTGGGGGATCAAGGACTCGTCACAACCTTCAGCTATGCCAGCTGTGCAGGCCCTCTGACTTGAAACACTCAGCGCGCACAAGCCTTCAGGAAGCTTCAGGCCTAGGAGTCTAGCTTCTGCGGCCGCAGGGTCTAGGGATGTGGAACAACGTGGGGTTGCTGTTTGCGTTAAAGTTTAGTTAAAGTCTGTAGAACCTGGGGGTTCCGGTGCGGCATCTTTCCTGAAACAGATTTTCCTCCGAGCACTATGAAATACAGCATGAATGAGAGCATCAACACTAAAGCTGCCCCTAGTTTAGCACCTCAGGTTTAGAACCTCGGATGCAGGGCAATGTAATTACGGGCTTAAGCCCCTTTGGCTTCGGGGTACACCCCAACTGGAAAACCACATAACTTCGGCATACTTCGAAGGCATTCGCAAACCCCAGAGTTCTCACCAACTGAATTCGAACCAGCCCTTTCCATTTTGAGCCTCGGAATCTGCAGTCATTGGCGCGTCTGCCTAGCAAGGGTGGCTTTTCTCTTGGTCCCTTCACATGTGCCCTTAGTTTGTTGGGGAACCCCTATATACCCCCGCATATACCCTATATAACCCAAGGGCGCATACTTCAGAACCCTAAAAAAGATAAGGGGCCATATAGTAAGGGACCCTTAGATTTTCATTTTACGCTCTAAAACGCTGAGTGGGGATCAGCAGGTGTTAAGTTCGCGACCTAGGGGTCGGTTGTGTTTCGAGACTGGCGCGCAGGGCCGTTTTGATTATCTTCGGACCCGTACTGGACCCTAAACCCCAAAACCCCCTAGAGCCGAAAAGCCAGCGCAAACCCTGAACATTCAACTTAGTAAGCCACCTAAACCCTAAGCCCTAAGCCCTAAGCCCTAAAGCCCTAAGCCCTAAGCCCTAAGCCCTAAACCCTAAACCCTAAACCCTAAACCCTAAACCCTAAACCTCCTTCAAAACGAAAGCCAACATCTTCGGTGCCTGTAAGGCTCGAAGCTCGGCTTCGACCTCTGTGTTGGGACTGCTTGGAGGTTCATGGGTGGTTATAGGTAGGGTTTAGGGTTTAGGGTTTAGGGTTTAGGGTTTAGGGTTTAGGGTTTAGGGTTTAGGGTTTAGGGTTTCGGGTTTCGGGTTTAGGGTTTAGGGGTATAAGTATGGTAACTATATAAGTAGGGTTTAGGGTTTAGGGGTATAAGTACGAAACTCCCCTTGGAACCTTAAAAACAAAAATAATTTTGAATATCCTGTTGGGTTTATATAAACAAAAATGAGAAAATAATTCCAAAGGGGATATATAGGAGGGGTAAAAGTATGGTAACTATATGTACCACCCCCCATTTTGGGAGTAGGGTGTATTTGTATGGTTTTCGGGTTGAGGGCATTTGGGGTGTAGGATGCTAAGGTTTGTGGGACTTTGCGGTAGCCCGGCTCTTGCAACAAGTTTCCTGCAACAACCCTCGGGCTTCGATCTCATCGCTTCCTCCTTACGGTAAGGGCTGAAGACTTTGAATTACTAAACCCAAAACCCTAAACCCCTAAACCCCTAAACCCCAAACCCTAAACCCTAAACCCTAAACCCAACTTGCTCTGCCCCACAAACGCAGAGTTTCAGGAAAACGGCATCTGAGCTCGTTGCCTGGATCGCCCGCAATCGCCAGCTCCGTGATGCCTACTCTGTAGGATGGACGCGTTGGCTTAGGGCTTAAGGTTTAGGGAATCCCCAATCCTAAACCCTGTCGCCTCCGGCTGCAACTATGGTGTGCTGAGCTTTGGAAGGAGCTCCAATTCAGGGCCCCGCACTTCGGGACGGGTTTAGAGACCTTCCCTGACGATGTTCCAATGAGCCCTCGAACGTCCTCGAACCTCTGCCTTCCGTCTACCTAGGACTGTTCCAGCATGTATCTTTCCATCTCCAGACCTTGACAATGCAAGCCTAGGTCAATGCATGTATATCTGCGTGCCGCATGCAAGGCCCTCAAGGACAGCCATGAAAACCGATGCCCCAAACCCCGGCTGAGCCCTTCCATGTCCCAAAGGTTCGTAGTTACAACTGGTGCTAGTTGGCAGCTGCAGTTTCCGCAGCTTGTGAGGCCACATGTCTCCGCATCCATGAACCCTAAACCCTACTTAAACCCTACCCCGCAACCCTACACCCTCTACCCCTAAACCCCAAACCCTAAACCCCCCTTCGCCCCCCCCCAAGGCCTAAACCCTGAACCCACGAACCTCAGAATGAACCTCCGAGGTTGCTGGGTTTGTTGCAGGCTGGTGGCTTGGAAGCTTCGGGGTCAAGATTTCGACGTGAGGGATCTAAGCCCTAAACCCTAAACCCTAAATCCGAAACCTAAACCCTAAACCCGAACCTGCAGCACTGAACTCTAAGCTGCTCGTTCTTTAGGGTTTACCCCAGCAGGCTAGCGAAGCCCTAGGCCCTAGCCTCAAGAGCTGTGTCTTGCTGTGATACCGATTAGAATGGCCAGAGGTCGCCTTTGCACCTCTGCCCTATGCACAGCTAGGTTGAGATCCGGAAACAATATTCCCTGAACCCGAAACCATTCCAAGAGGGGCAAATCAACAATGTCCCCAGGCCATACGTAGATTGGTAGCCTCCTCGGCATCCAGGAGCTCTTGACGCAGCCACTTGCGCATGGTTGCCTGCAGTTTCGAGTTTTCGGGTCTCGGTTCAACTGTCTGTGCTCAGCAAACCTTACATATGTACATAAGCTATACATATATATATATATATGTTTGGTCCCTTGCAAATTCTAACTTCAAGCATAACGAAGAAGACTTTGTTCTTAAAACGCTGTCTGACACCCCCGCCTCCACCCCCCCCCCCACCTCCTGCCCTACCGGAGTGGGAGTGTAGAGCTGTTTTTTTTGCGGGGCTGAGGGCTTAGGGTACACAGCGGTTTCTCTTGATTTCTGGTTTCGGCTGGGTGACTGTGGGAGGTGGCGTGCCGAAGTCTGGTGCATGGAGGCGGGGCAAGCCACCAGGTCTAGGGTTTTTGTCTCTCGGGTTCTTCGGCGACCTCGCATCCGGCTACTTCCCTGAGTACCTGTGGCCACCGTCATCTCGCAACTTCCAGAAGGAGCTGGTAAGTCTACTGGCAAGGCCAAGCCCCGCCCAGGGATAGCACCCGTTTAGGTTTTAGGGCTTCGGGTTTGGGGTGTAGGACCGCATTGTGCCCAACAGGGGCCATGATTTGGAGCCCTGCCCACGGTGACCCTGGAAGGAATCCTGATTACTACCCTACTTTGCCCACCCTCTCTCTCTCTCTCTCCCTCTCTCCCACTCGCTCAATACAAATATTCATACACATAACCATAAACATACACAAACATACCTACACACACACAGACATACATACATACATACATACATACGTACACACATACATACGTACATACAGACATACGTACATACGTACATACGTACATACGTACATACGTACGTACGTACATACGTACATACAAACAAATACACAACATATGGGTGCGGCTCAAAAGTCTAGGTATGTAACTGGCTCCCGGGCGTCTTTCCGCGACATAGGGTTTGTAACAAAGCCGTTCTGCTTGCGACAAGCAGTGTCCGCGACAAACCTCCGCGACAAGCCTCCGCGACAAGCCTTTGCGACAGGCCCCTTCTTGGAACTGCAACCTTCGACGACGAAGGCATTGAGACAGCGCGCGAAACAGCAGCGACAAACCCCACATACGTATGAAACAAGTGGGCACGACATACGTATGTAACACAGGCGGGGGTCGGGACACCGCGACATACCCCTATTTAGAGCCACAGCCATATAAAAATATACACACAATACGTATATGTAAAGAACCCCAGGCCCCCTCAACAATGGCAGGCCGCCGCCTCCATGGCCTTGGGAGGGTGATGGTCATCCATGGCGAACTACAGCGCAGTTTGGGGGGGGGCTTAGGGCTGGTAGGGTGGGATGTTCCCCCCTTACACTAACAGTCCTTATGGGATTCTACTAGGGGGAACGTCCCAACTAGTAGGGTTTAGAGTTAGGGTGGGCTTGTAAAGAAAGCATGGGGCTTCACTGTAATCATAAGCAGGTCGTAGTAAGAAGTACTACTGCTGTGCGGGCTTCATGGCTTACGGCTTAACCTAAACCCTGATTACGGGGTCTTCAGGCGGGGTGGGTGGCCAAGTTCTCATGGGCTTGGGTCGGGCTTTTTTGAACCCTCAGAAAGACCCAGGCCGCCCTAAAGCTTTGGGTTAGTGGAAGGATAGAAGTCAGGCTCATGGGCCCTCTACTTTTCAAAATGCCAAGAGCAAAAAAGCCCCCGGCCTAAAATGGCTCGGGGGGCTTCCAGTTCAAGCCAAAGACGCGCATCCCCCCTGCTGCGAGGACTCAAGATCCTAGACATATACAGCCATAAACCCTAAACCCTAAACCCTAAACCCTAAACCCTAAACCCTAAACCCTAAACCCTAAACCTCAACACCTTATAGCAAGGCAGCAGAACCAGCAAGGCAAAGCAAAGGTTAACGTTTCATCGCGGTCTGCGCTCGCACTTGTTCGGGGTGTCCAAAAACCAGGGGTCACCTTTCTTCCTTTTGGGGGAGGGGTCCCTATAACAGGGAGTATCCGCATTTTACGACATGCACATTTGATGTGCGCATCTTTACGTTTCCGACATGTGCGGCTGCAGAGAATTCCTTTTTTGGCAGATCCGCGACGCACCTAGCTTGCACCAATGTAGCTGTCTGACTTCCACTTTGTGGGATGCAGATGCCACGTGAGACTTGGATGTAGCGCTGAGATCGAATAACAACAGCACCTGTTTCAAGGCTACGGGCTCAAAGGATCTGCGTCATACGGGCAAACATTACTTAGGTTGTTGCAGGACTCTCGCTCGTCTGCGCGTATTCACCAGAAACTTGTCACCTTTTCCACGCACCTCCAGTCGCCAGTCTCCAGAGCAGAACTGTGCAACGTGAGCAAATCACCACACTCCCAAGCTCCTCCAGCGTACATGGCATGGAACTATAGTGACTAACTAGTGGGAGAAATAGCATACTACCGCTGCCAGAGGATGACTCTGTCCTGAGAGCCCAGCATCCAGCCCCTCTCTGCCGCAAAAGGCAGAACCTGCCACGTAGCTCAAGACAGGATGAAAATTCTGAAGTACCCGAAGGAATCTACTCCACCCAAAATGGACCCCTATAATGTTTATCAATGCCCAAAGTTTCAGTAAAGCTCGTAACTCTTCTCAACCCAGCTGTGCAACCCAACAGAGAGCAAGAAAAGACTATCAAAGATAAGAAAACGGCCCAGCGCTCCCTGAACCCTGAAACCCAAAACCCAAAAGACCCTAAAACCCTAAACCCCGTTCCGTTCCGACGGGGGTCCCGTTCGGGTGCCTCTTGGCTCCTCTTACCCGTTGCGCCCCGGTTTGGGGTCTTCTTTAGCCGCCCACCTCTAGAGGTAGAAACCTAACCCTTCAGTTTAGGGTTGAGTAGGATTTCAGGCTTTAGGGTTGAGGACCCCCCTAAACTTAAAACCTTTTTCCGGCCCAGGCGAATTTAGACTTGCCGGGGGGGGGGGGGGGGGGGGGTGAGTTCTAGTATTTGGGAGGGATTATTCAAACATCGGCCTCGGTAGCTCCTGAATCCTCACCCTTGAGAAGTCTCATTACTTCTGTTTCGAAATTGTGCGTTGTATCTCAAGGAAGCAGTGCTGCTAGCATATGCTGGCATATGCTCGCATCTCTCCTGCACATGTGCCAAAGCCGGCTCTGCACGTGATTGAAAGTTTGGAAGGTTGGGCGGCGGCACGGCAGGACCCTGCAAGGCCCAAGCATTCTCAGGGTTTCAGGGTTTCGGCGCTTACGGTTTAGGTTTTAAGCGCTACCCCTAGGTATGCAAAGCCTAAGCCCTAAGCCCCACACGTGCCTCAGCCCAGACTCCAGACCGACAAGGCATCCTAGAACCTGACTGAGGAGGCCTTGTCAAATATCTGGGCTTGAGATCGGCGACACGACCACCTGGCTTCCACCTCGTTTGCCACAGGTTTGGCGTTCAGGGTGGAGGGTTAGGTGTGTCCAGGGCCTTAGGGCTGGACTTCTGCGGTTCAGGGTTTTCGGTCGAAAGCTTTAGGAACTAAAGCTTAGCTAGCTAGAGCCCGTCAACCCCTGAGCCCCTCCCCTGAACCCTAAATACCAAACCACCTAGAAACCCCAAAAGCTGCACCCTACACCGCGTGCAAACCCCAACCTCCCCGAAGCCCTAAGCAGCCCGAAAAGCCTGAAGAACCCGAAGCGCTTTTGGGATGAAGGGCCCCCAAAATCCCCCTAAACCCTAAACCCTATTGCTAAACCCTAAACCCTAAACCCTAAGCCCTAAGCCCTAAGCCCTAAGCCCTAAGCCCTAAGCCCTAAGCCCTAAACCCTAAACCCTAAACCCTTTCGGGATCCAGCGCCCACAAAAAAAACCCACAAGTCACCCGAGCCCCGAGCTCTTGGGGCCCATCTGTGAGCGTTTCCGACTTCTCGGGCCAACGCTCCACTCCGTGCCCGCCGTGCCTTGGGGGTTTAGGGTTTGGAGTTTAGGGTTCAGGGTTATGAGTGTAGGGTTTGGACTTAGTTTGGGTTTAGGGTTTGGTGTTGTTTCCGGGTTTGGAGCTTAGGGTTTAGCAATGTGGGGGCTTTGGTGATCCTGCAACCTGGGAGTGGATGTTTCGCTTGAAAGGAGTGTCCTTGATCAGTTTCATGTTAGGGCTATGATCCTTATAAGATTGAGGGTCGGAGTTCTAGAAGAGGGATCAGCCTTTGAAGTCCAGAGCCCTGCACGCGGAGGTCTAAATCGGGATTGGCTGGTTGCCCGGTCCCCTCACAGATGGACCCCATAGCCATAGCCGTCAGACTTGTGACACCAAACTAGGGCCATGGTACTTACGCACTTAAATCACTAAGGCAGGGATCAGGGATCCTCGAACGCAACTCGAAGTTGCCCCCCCCCCCCCCAACCAAAATAGAAGATACACACACACACACACATACATATAGAACCAACAAAACAAGCGCCGCAACTGCAAAAGCCGGCTTTCAGTGATAGTGTAGAGGGTCTAGGGTTTAAGCTTACTCGGGTGAATGTAGGGACGGTTCCTGCATCAACGTTGTTTAGAGGGTTTCGGGCAGACACCCTTTGGAATGCAACCCTAGACCTTATAAACCCTATAATTACAAACCCTAAAGAACCGAAAAAACCGATAAACCCTGTAAACCCTAAACATCCTAGAAACCCTAAACCCTACTCCGGGTCCTGCTTCCTACAGGGCCTGACAGAACAAAAACGGTTGGGATCGCAGTATCGGGTAGGAAGCTGCCCTGTGTGGTCAAAAGGTTGCTCTTCCACGCAGCTAAACCCTAAACCCTAACCCTAACCCTGAACCCAAAACCCTCAACCTCAACCCTGTACCCTGAACCCTATACCCTGAACCCTAAGCCAAAAGCCCTTGGACTACTCTTGGGCCCCTGGCGACCGAAGTCGCCAAGGCTGGTCGTCTTCGTGACCTTCGGTAGTGGCGCTTGCAGCCTGAGCCACGGTGCATGCAATTTAGGCTTTAGGGTTTTGGGTTTTGGGTTTGGGTTTAGAGTTTAGGGTTTAGGGTTTTGGTGGGTTTTAGGGTT
Organism: Symbiodinium natans; assembly: GCA_905221605.1. Lineage (NCBI taxonomy): Eukaryota > Dinophyceae > Suessiales > Symbiodiniaceae > Symbiodinium > Symbiodinium natans. The sequence continues at coordinate 93,529 of CAJNDS010000191.1, forward strand.
TTATGAGGATTCTACTAGACCTTATGGGCTTTCTTGGGCTTCTGGGGTTTCTTCGGGTTTGGCAGGCTTTGTCGGCTTTCTCTGCTGCATGTGGATTTATTTTAGGGATGTAAAGCTGATTGCGGGCTAACAAACCCCAGGTCATTTTTGGGCTCTTTGGGTGGATGTTTAGGGTGTAGGGTTGATCTGATCAAAGATTCTGCGAGCGGCAACCTGATCCTTTGCAGGTCCACCCTTCAGAGAACCGACAGGATCCTGTTTTTATGAAGAGACCACGGCGGCAGGAAATGCCACATCCGGACCAACAGAACCTGTTGCAAGCAACATTGGGCCGTCAATTCAACTAGAGGCCGATTTTGGCATGACCCAAAACCCTAAACCCTAAACCCAGAGTTTACACGGGGAGTACATGGGCACATGTGCAGGTTCCGGTCGTGTACCCTAAACCCGAGGAAGACGCTGTGATTACCGGTGGCTGGGGCAGCCGAAGGCTGCACATCCAAAACCACAAAGGGTTTAGGGTTTAGGGGCTAGAGCTAGGCCCCGCAATAAGGGCTTAGGGCTTAGGCTTTTAAGGCAATCGGGCATTATGACTTCTTTTTTTTTTTTTGGGGGGGGGGGGGGGGATTCCCGGGCCCCTAAACCCCATAAGGCCGCCTTGTTTACAAGCAAAATCAAGGCCCCCTGGCTCTGTGGAGGTTCTCTCCGGGGCGTCCTTGCCACATTGCTTGATCTAAATTAAGGTTTAGGTTTCGGGCTTGCGTGCAATGAGGGAGTAGTTACAATGAGCAGAGGTCAACGAAAAGGTGTACTTACTGAGTCTGCTGCTTCATGCTTTCTTCTTGCCACACGATAGTACTACCTTACTACCAAGACTTCTGTTCTTCTCCATGGGTTCTTCATTCTCAATTCAGGTGGCATCATGCGCCTACTATGCCTCCAATTCCTACTGCTGGCTCAGATGCGCCTTTGCTCTGACCCTTCTCGTTAATTCCGTTTGATGCTACTATCGACGATTGGCACGGTTGATGTGAATCTTATTGTTCTGCTCTCGTCTCTTCATACATTCATGGTACGAGAAAGTGCTCCCCTGCCGCTGTCCCTGCCGCTGCCGCTGTGGCTGCTATGCTCAGCTTGGCATTTCTGTCAATATGATCTTCCGATTATCACCAGTATTGTTTGCATTTAATGGCCGGTATTCGTCTTCGTTGTAATTTTAACTCACACATAGCTTCTGGAATTGAATTGTGCAGGAAGCATACATGGGTCTTCGACGGCGCTGCCTTGAACCCGCCGACGGACAAACCAGGACCTGAGGGCAAAGAAGCAAGTGTTGTATGGTTGGTTTCATGCTTAAAGGCTTTAAAAGGGCTTTCCAAACCCTAAACCCTAGTAAGCTCGTTATGGCTCGTTCATTCGCGGTGCTCCCCGTGGTTGCTCCTCGCGTCACGAGTGCAAGGAGTACACGAGGCTGCGGGCATAGACATCTGTCAGTTAGAAGCTGCGAGATCCAGCTCATCTCTGCGAAAGGCCTTGCTCAGGCGTTGCAGGCTGGAAGTTGTCAGACCCATATTGCTGGCGTACGATAGGACAGCGAGAGAGCAAGGTCGGGGAAAGCTTTTTTCGAGGTTTACCTTCTCGTTTGAAGACCTCGGGCGCTCAGGTGGGCTGGAGTTTCTCTGAGAGTCTTCGCCCACAACCTTGCCCCGCAACATCGTTGAGGCTTCGCTGCTGGGCCATCAGAAGCGCGCTTGTTTGGAGCTTCGACAGTTCCAGGATTTCTCTTGTGGATGGTCCTTTGTTCACCTTGTTCGGGTCGCGAAGGGCAGAGCAGCGAGAGACAAGCTTTTTTGTTGCTTTCTACTCGACGGTTTCGGGTCGAGTAAGGAGCCAAAGTTTGGCCCTCAGAAGGGTCCGCACTTCAGTGTTCAGCGCCCATGTGGCGGGCCTTTCTTGGCCACAGGGACGTTGGATGCACTCACTCACTCACTCATCACTCACTCACTCACACGCCACCAAACGTGCACGCGTCCACCCATCGGTTCCACAGGTTTCTCCACAGAGCGCTTGGGTGTCTGCGAGGAGAGTTGCGAAGTCATAACTTAAAGGGCATACACGTGTTCTTATATATATATGTATATAGGCCTGTCTAGAAGCTTATGTGAATAAACTAAAATAAAGAAATAACAAATACATAAATATAGAGGGAGCGCTCTGTTTGGTTCGCGTTTCAGTGTGCAGCTTTTGATCTTCGCGAGCTTCGCCTGAAGCTTTTGAAGCTCGTTGTCCCGACCCCTAGCTCGCAATCTGAATTGTGAAGCCCTGAAGCTTCGCGAGCTTCGCGCTTCGCCTGAAGCTCTGAAGCTTCTCGAGCTTCGCGCTGCGCATGAAGCCTGAAGTCTGAAGCTTCGCGAGCTTCGCACTTCGCCTGAAGGTTGACGTTCCCGCTTCCCCGGAAGCCTGAAGTCTGAAGCTTCTCGAGCTTCGCGCTGCGCATGAAGCCTGGCGTCGGAAGCTTCGCGAGCTTCGCGCTTCGCCTGAAGGTTGACGTCTGAAGCCCTGAAGTTTCGCGAGCTTCGCGCTGCGCCTGAAGCCTGAAACCTGAAGCTCTGAAGCTTCGCGAGCTTCGCGCTTCGCCTGACGCTTGAGGTCTGTGAAGCTCGGGAGCTTCGCGAGCTTCGCGAGCTTCGCGCTTCGCCTGAAGCTCTGAAGCTTCGCGAGCTTCGCGCTTCAAAACGAAGCTCCTCTGGCCCACCACTGGCTCGCAATATATATATATATATATATATACATACATACATACATATACATACACATATATACATACGTAGATACTAGATAGTGCCAAGGAAAGGTCAGCACATTTTCTGGCTAGTTTGGATTTCCGGCGGCTTTCTACTCGGATCCCGGGTGCCATCTCAAAAGCTGCTCGAGCATGCATATGCATATATATATATAGATGTGTTTATACATATTATACATGTATATATACAGTGGTATATGTAGATATGCATATATACAGACGTATGTGTATATATATAGATATGTATACATATATACACCTACACTACAAGTCTTACCGAAACCAATGTCCTCCGAGGACCAGGCTCAGTGGAGATCCTTCGCCTCGGCGAGTGGAGCCTGTCATCTTGCAATCGGTGTAGTGGTTGAGCATGCCACCCTCTACCCTAAACCCTAAACCCTAAACCCTAACAAAATTAAACCCTAAACCCTAATCCCTAAACCCTAGGGCTTAACAAGATTTAGGGTTCGCGGTGCGAACTCACCGATTTGTGGAAAGCATGCGTCGTAGTGTTGGGGATCTTGGTGCTGAGGATGAGCCCCCGAGGTCCCTACACCCCTCAGCCAAGAGCCTTCCGAAACTCTGAACCCTGCAACCTCAAACCCCTAAAACCCTGGAGCGCCAGAAGCCAACATGCGCACTGTCAACACTACACTTTTAGCCCAGCACATGCAGTCGAGGAGATCTGCTTAGGGTGTTGACCGTGGTCTGCTTATGATGGTTTAGGATTCGACCAGCCTTTTTATGTTAGCAAGGGCAGCAATCGTTCTTCAACTGAGCCTCTGAGTGGCACACCTATTAGTGATGCCAAGCTCTACGACTCTGATGCTGGCAAGGCGGTTTGCCGTCATGCTGAAGGCATACTTTCTACCGGCCCTGCTTTAAAATCTAGGGAGCACAGCGCCAATCGCTATATGCGCGGTGCTCCGAGCACTGAAGCCGGCTGCTTGTTGCAGGGGCATGCTTCTATTGCTGGGGCTCGTAATTGAAGATCCACGGCACGAAGAGCGACTTGATAACTGCAATGAGGATAGCAATCCCGTAGGAGAGCAGCCCCGTGAGGTAGGACATCACCAATCGCGTCCCAACCTTAGCACCGCTTGGTATGCTTTCGCTAACTCGTAGAGCATGCTCCGAACGAGATCTTTAAGGCCCAAGGGCTCTATATTAGGGTGGATATAGGTTGCTCTGGGGGGGGGGGGAACCCTAACCCTAAACCTTAAACCCTAAACCCCAAACCCCATCAAGCCCTAAATAGGGTGTCAAGCAGCGGGAATTCCCAGGAAGGTCAGCTGCATCCCATGGATCGATTCAAAGCTAAGCAGATCTTGAACTGCAAGGTTTTGAACCTTGGCGGCTCTTCACACTCTTCAACCCACAAAAAACCCCTCAACCCTAACCTTCAAACACTCATGTCTTTGCTCTTTTTTTGTTGGGGGGGGGGGGGTTACCAGTGAATTTACCAGCTGCTTAGTGTTCCTAGGGCTTCAGGCTTTAACCTTTGAAGGCTGTTGTTGGCCATCTAGGAGTAGCTGGGCTGGCTGTCCAGGAAGCAAGAGCTCGTGGACCCGGATCGCTTCTGAGTAGCAAATAGCTTCATGTAGCTGAATGTGGGTGTTCCATAGTCTTTGAGTTGTTGTTGGTTTTCCACACTGGCGATTGCTTCTGGACCTGGAAGCCTTCGGATGTTCATCTTGCTGATAAACCTGCGGTTGGCGCACATGTTTGGCAGTCAGCATCTGCTCCTAACGGCCTCATGGCATCCGAATAGCAGTACTAACTCATCGTGGATCATATCCGCAACAGGCAATAATAATATTCGTGACCGTCGGAATGATGATGACAACGACCAAGGTAGAAACTAGTAGAAAATAGTAGTCTTCATGATGCAGCAACAAACGCAATTACAAACGCCACTATGCAAACACGGCAGTAGCAACAATGCTAGTGAGCTCAGCAACGACAATGATATCAACCACAACCGCAACCATGGTAACTAGTAACTAGGTTGGCCCCTGAAAAGCCTCTGAAAATATTCTCAACCCTCAACCCTCAACCCTCAACCCTCAACCCCAAACCCCAAACCCCAAACCCCAAACCCCAAACCCGAAACCCGAAACCCGAAACCCTAAACCCTAAACCCTAAACCCAATATGGGAATATACAAAAGAACATCCCCAGGGCAGGGAAGACTGTGCAGCTGCAGCTGGGGCACTTCGGGCAGCTGACCAATCACAGGGGCTGCCAACGACAGCGCCTGACGTAACGGAATCGGCACTGGAGTTAGGGTTTAGGGTTTAGGGTCTAGGGCTTAGGGTATAGGGTCTAGGGTTTAGGGTTCCTTGGGACATTTTGTATTTTCACTTGTTGGGTTTAAGAGGCTCATATTCAGGAATATTCTTCAGAGGTTTTCAGGATCATCCTAGTTAATATAGGGGTCGGAATAATAACGAATAGTATTCCCTTATGGTCCCGGTTTAAATATACTATAATCACCCCCAAAGAAACACTAATCGTATTCCCTCATGGTCCCTATATAAATACACCATAATGAACCCCCCCCCCCCCCGGCATAGCAGGGCTCAGGGTTCCTGAAGCCCTAGAACCTAGTACGTCTCACGCCCTAGCACCTTGAACTCTAGAATCTCGAATGCTAAAGCACTGCAGATCTATCCTACATGCCATGTCCAGTTTAGGGGAAGTAAATGCCAACCTCTGAGAAATATAGGAGGCTTACACTACCCCCCCCCCCCCAAAAAAAAAAAAGATAATAATAATAAAATAAAATAAAAAATAAAAACTCCGAACGTCCCCACCCTCTCTGGGTAGAGATACTCTGGGGTTGGGCACTCCAGGGACACTCGCGGGTTGCACACTCCAGCTGGACACTCCATGGGCACTCTAGGGCTCGGTACTCCAGGGACACTCTAGGGCCGGGCATTCCAAGGACACTCTGGGGCTAGGGTTGGGCAAGGGATGAGCGAGGAGTAGACCGGGCGAGGAGAAGAGTTCCGGGCGAGGAGAAGATTCGAGAAGAGGGTGGGGAGAAAACAAACAAACAAACAAACTGGAGGATGCCACAGGCTTGGCATTCCATTTTATCCTCCAGGGCGTGTAGCCGTGAGAGCCCAAAACCCTCCTAAGCCCCATCCTAAGCACCTCAGGCCGACGTAAGGGTAGTTCTACAGTAAGCCTGCCCTTAATTGAGGCCAAGGAATCCTACAATAATGCAACCCCCCCACCCTGCGCCAAACTTGAGAATCAACCCTGAAACCTAAACCCTTTAGGAATTTGATTCTTTGGAGTCTGTGGAGATCGTCTGCAGTGACTGCTTGCATAAGCTCTAGACCCTAAACCCTAAACCCGAAACCCTAAACCCTAAACCCTAAACCCTACCACCGCTGAACACATGACCCAACCCTGAGGGCTCCTTGCTGTTGGAACTTGGAAGTTGCTCCGATTTCGATTGTGCCCTATGTATCTACTATTAACCACACGAAGCCCTAAACCCCAAACCCCCTTAAAGCCTAAACCCTAAAGCCTCTGAAGTTGAAAGCTTGTTGCTTCTAAGTACCTCTCACCCCCCCCAAACAACAAGTCTTGCTGACATCATGCTTCCTTGGGTTATGTCAATAGATTTCCTGACGTGGCCCAAGTTGAAAAGTCTCAGCGCAACAGCAGCTGAGCCCTGCACGTCATTGACGTGTGACCCGTACACCATGAAGCCGAGCATGAAGGTCCCGAAGAATATTCCTGAACTTGCGCGTGCAGCTTCCTAGGGGAGTCTTAGAAGCCAAAAGAGGGTTGCAAAACCTTCTTCTTTAAAAGGCTTGCTTGCTCGACCACTGAGGGAACGCCTTAGCTTGAGGGCTTCCGTGGTCGGGCCGCGAAGGCTGGGCGTTGGGGGATGGGCCCTGCTACGAAAAGCCTGAGCTGTTCGCACTACCTTGGACCTTGACACATGGCAGGCTCACGACCAATCTCGAGGGCCACGTCAGCCAGGGAAGGTCTACCTTGCCCAGTACTTCCGTGGCGGGTGGCTGTTCAAGTCCTGCCAGTCCTGCAGAATTCAGACAAAGACTCCGTCGATCACTGCGTAGGCGATGGTAGGGAATGCTATGCCACCTGTAGCCTCCAGCACAAGGGTGCCGACCACTATGACGACCACCTAGGCTCTGAATGCTGCAGCAAGAGAAGGGGTTTAGAGTTCCGGGTGTATATATATATATGTATAGAAAACGTATATGTATATATATATATATATATACATACATCATATATATATATATATGTATAGTAATGTTACAGCAGACTTGGGGGGGCTGTGGAAAGCAGAGCAGTCTGTCCCAAGAGCCGAGTCGCGATCACGAAGCCCAGATACAGCACAGGAGACACCAGCATCAGAGTCCAGCTCGTGTCTGCGAAGATCGCAGATCGGGTTCGGAACCACCAGAAGAAGGTGTCGGTTGCAGCAGGGTTGTCCACAGGCTGGAGCAAAAAATCCGGATATTTTTCAAGCTCGTAAAAGTTGCGCATGTCTTGGTGCGTGATACTGGCACGCAAGTGGAAAAGCCTGTAGAGCATCTGGGCTTGGCGGTGCTCTGCTCCACCAATGCTCCTTGGCTTCGGGATGCCCGTTCTGGACCATGCTGAATCAAATCCCACTTGGGCCTTTGCCCAAAATCGGGGACCCCCAATTTCCCCTAACAATCTACAGCCCATACTATAGGAACCCAAAATAGGTACCCGATGTTGAGGTGCTCAAGCGCGTCCAGGATACCAGTGGTGGAACATGAGCAAGTCATTGAGTTGATTGAGCCTATGAGCTGCCGACCACACCTGCAGCACGATGTAAGGAAGGCTGCAGAAGACAAGGCCTGGGCTGCTTGGGTCTCAGGCGGTTGAAGGGCTTAGTAGGGCTTTTAGGGCTTTTAGGGCTTAGGGTGCCGTGGAGTGTTGCAAAGGCGGGAGCTACATCGTGCTGCGCACTCTGTTTTACTCAGCCACAGTCTGGGGCTGGCATGAAACTTCAGGGGCATGCCACTTAGAGGCTTCTAGGGGCACCCAGGCGGTGAAGAACTCTCAGAAGGCACCGCAAAAGGCCTCCAGAAAGTCTCTGAGATATCAAAGGCCAACCCGCAGGGCCAAACGGGTTCGGGGCCAGGAAGCCTCGAACAAAAACGCGTCCAGGCAACTGGCCCGACACCGTTTGGCAAGAGCCATCCGAGTCGAGGGGTGTGGGAGGCACTGGTTTAAGCCTGGAGGTTAAGGAAACTTCTGATAACCAACTCAAGCCACCGAAAGCACTGCCTCTACCCAACACGGCCGAGGTGCCATAAATGAGTGATGAGAAGGCGAAGCCGCAAAAGTATGACATGATCCACCAGTATTTCGGGGAATACACCGCAACATGGGCCTGGGTTAGCGTTTAGGGTTTAGGGTTTAGTGTTTAGGGTCTAGGGTCTAGGGTTTAGGGGGTAGGGGGTAGGGGGTTTAGGGCCTAGGGGAGTTTAGGGTTTAGGGGTAGGGTTTAGGGTTTAGGGATTAGGGATTACACCCAACATGGGCCTGCGTCTGATTGCCTGTGACCTCATCGTAGAAGCCCCAGCTCGGCAAGGTGGCATTCGTGATATCCAGCATAAAATCATTGACCTGGGCTCTGGCCCCTAAACCCTATAAACCCTATAAACCCTACAAACCCTACAAACCCTAAAAACCATATAAACCATATAAACCCCATAAACCCTATAAACCCTATAAACCCTAGACCTTATAAATCCTATAAATCCTCTAAGCCCGAAACCCTCAACCCCTCAACCGCAGCTCTGCGACTGGTGGCCTGCAGGAAGCCCCTAACAAGCCCTAAACCCTACACCCTACACCCTACACACTACACCCTAAACCCTAAACCCTAAACCCTAAGTCCTAAACCCTAAACCCGCAGAGTTCCGACTGCCACCCCGGCGGCGCAAGCAGGCTTCTCGACCCAGTCTGGCAATGGGATCAAGCCTCGGCTTGCCCTGGGGGTGTTTAGGGCTCAGGGTTTTGGGGACTCGGTTTAGGGTTTAGGGTCAGGGCCTGGGGTTTAGGGTTTAGGGTAAGGGCCTAGCGTTTAGGGTTTAGGGTTTCGGGTTTAGGGCCTCGGGGCCTCGGGGCCTCGCTCGGGGCCTCGGGGCCTCGGGGCCTAGGGTTTAGGGTTTAGGGTTTAGACTACAGCAACTGCGGCTGGGGTGATGGTTGTTGCTTCGGATACTCTTCCTTCTATCATTGCCGTAGTACGATTCCCACAAGACGCTTGGGCCAGCGGGCAGGTTGCCTTACACTTTTGTATAGGAATACATATATACATATATATATAGAATGTAAATAAAAATATGTATACATATTCATATATACAGGAACTACGAGTACCAGGAAACATTGTGGGTAAATGATTTGGGCTCCGGAGTTACCCGAAATAGACACGCGAGCGCCCAGAAGCATGGAAGAGGCTCTCCGACCAAGGCGTCCCAGATGGATGGGATGGTGCCTTTACAAGGCTTTTAGGGTTTAGGGTTTAGGGTTGGCGCCCTGTAAGGCTTGGGGTTAAAGGTTAGAATAATGAGGGTGTAGCGCTTAGATCTTCGGGGCAGCAGATTTTTGGGTCTAAAGGCACAGACTCCTAGACTCCTAGACACAGTCGAGGCTGCAAACGAGGTGCTGTGCGCCAGACCCAAGGTAAGCACCAGCACCACAATCGTGATGCCCCAGGTGAGGTGTTTCACCTGGAAACTTGCTGGGCTGAAAAGAGGGTTTTGGGTGGGCTCTTTAGGGCACAAGGCTTCTTCTAGCCAAATGCTTTGACCTGGAAATTTGCTGGGCTGAAAGGAGGAGCAAATGCTTTGAGGAGCCATGCATCAAACTTCATCGTGGGGTTTTGAGACTCAGAGCTTTACGGCTCCAGGGCACCGCAGTGCCAATGCAGCGGCGTTGGGATCGCGCGGGGGTGGTTGGGAATTCGAAAGGCTACTGGGATAAATTGGAACAGATCCACCTTCATGAAGAAGCTGCTCAGCCACATCGCATTCGGCTTCTTCCGCTTGACCTGTAGTAGGGCATGGAGACCCTAAACCCCAAATGCCGAAGATGCCCTGGCACCTGCCTGACCACCCAACAAGGGTACTATCGGGTAGCACCTCTTTCCTTGGAAGTCGTAAGCTTCGCCTCCTTCGACCCTAAACCCTGAAGCCCTTAACTCTTGGAATCTGTAGGCTTTTACCTTAAGACCCCCTAAGCTTGAAGTTGAGAACTTAAACAGGCACCTGAAGATAACATGACCATGTGCGAATGCAAAACATCGAACACTGACCCCCGCGAAGCTGAAAGCCCTAATGATCAGGGCGTATAGGGCTGAAAGACACTCCCCAGACCCAAACACACGAGCTCCGCCAGACCGCATCCTGAAACAACCCCAACAAAATCCCCCTAAACCCCAAACCCCAAACCCCAAACCCTAAACCCTAAACTCTTCACAGCCCATGGGCGTCGTAGGAGGTGGCCCGGAGATCCGTCAGCATCTCGGGCATGTCAGGGCTAGACGAGCCACGGAAGATCCTTGCGGGAGGCCGGTGTCAGAGTGGACGATTTAGGGCTCAGGATTTGAGGTTTAGGGTTTAGGGTTGTTTAGGGCTCAGGATTTGAGGTTTAGGTTTAGGGTAGGGCTTAGGGTTCTTCAGGGCTTTGGACCTAGATTGGGGTGACCATCGGAACCCAACGAGCCCAACTACAGCAGCGTGAAGTCTGAGGCCAAACACAAGTGTCCCCTGCGTGCCTGGGAAATGAAGCTGTGCAAACAAGAATGCGTATAACGATCACACACACATACATACATACATACATACATACATACATACATACATACATACATACATACATACATACATATATATATATATACACTTAGATGTACCTGAAAACACATGATAACAACTAGCAAACTATGCTAAGCAAACTTGAAACATGTTCGCAGGGTCGATGACCATATCCTCTTGTAACACTCACAGGCCGAAATCCAAGACCCCTGTCAGAGCCACGCACAACGGCCTGAAAGTGCGGTGCAGGGTTCGGATATCTTACCCCAAACCCTCAAAACCTAAACCCTAAACCCTCAACCCAACCCTCAAAACCCTAAACCCTTAAACCCTTAAACCCTAAACCCTAAACCCCTTGAACCCTGAAACAGCCAAGGCTTGCCCAGGCTCAGCAGCTTCTCGCCCGCCACGACACGGATGGTGCCCTCATACTTGAGCCCCGCAGAAACAGGAACTGGCCCAGGCGCTGGCGCGCCGACGGGCCTCGGGATGGAGAGATTGTGGGCCTTTCGGGGTTCGCTGCTTTTTGTAGGCTTCTGGGGGTTTTTAGGGTTTAGGGCTTTCAGGGGTTTGGGGTCCGGAGTCCGGCTTCTAGGTGTTTGGGTCATAGGATCTTGGGCCGGGCTTCTGGGCTTGTAGGATGTTAGGGGTTTCGTAGGGTCGGGCTTCTGGGTTTGTTCAGCTGTTGCGCTGTAGGGCCAGCGGGGCTGTCATGCGTACATTTGAGGCCCTGGTACCCTAAAGCCTAAACCTAAACCCCAAACCCAAAACCCTAAACCCTTTGGCTGGCCTCTCCGAGACCCCAAGGGCAAGCGACGGTTCTCCACCCTGATAGTCTAAGCTCCACAACCCCCCAGACCTGGCCGACACTGAATCTATGGGTTTAGGGTTTAATTGGGGTTCAGGGGTTGGGTTCAAGATGGGTTTAGGGTTTAGGGTTTAAAGCTTAGGGTTTAGAGTTGTTGAATCGAGGCAGCGAAGTTCAGACGGAGCCCTCCTTGCTGCAGCAGTGGCGCTTGGTCATGTTCCAGGTGCCATAGTGGTCAGAGACCAAGATGGCAGGCTGGTCGGTCTGAATCGTGCACTCAGCCTGACTTGGTAGCCCAGGAACCATATGACAATATGGGCACCCGCTTTTAGGGTTGGTTGCTTTATAAGGGAACCTTGAACAACAACAGGAAAAGTGTATCACTGGGCTACCAAGCTGAATTTCAGTAAGACTTACGAGCTAATGTTGGGCGGCGAAGAACCACCGGCATGGCAAGAGCCACCGGAAGCTGGGCAGGGATGTGTTTCAGAGGAAATGCAATTCAGGGGGGGGTCCAGGCATCCGACCCACGTGGACCTTAAGAACCTCTGACTCTAATTTTAGGGTACGATCGGTGCCTGCAACTTCAACAATGGTCAGAAGGCTTGATGAACTTGGATAAAAAATGCCATCGGAGTTTCATAAGGCATGTGCGATTTCTGCAGCGCTCAGTCCCCAAAGCCTCATTCGGGTTCTGTGGTTTAACCCCAGACCCTAAACATCCCTAAGCCACAAACCCAAAAACTCCGGACTTTATAGTTTTGTGCGAGGTCGAAGACTCACGGTACAGGGCATAGGATGGTGTTCTGCAAAAACAATGCAGCCAACTCTTAGTCTAACAGGGATGCGGCGTAGCTGGCGTAGAGCTTGTGCACTTAGAGTGTATATTGTATGGAACACAGCGTGCTCAATGCTGCTTAGTGCCTTAGTTAGCAGTTTGTTCTTGTGTAGTCGCGTAGTCTAGCATGGTGTGTTGTAGTACGGCCCAAAGTCGCTTGATTTGCATGCAACAAAAACATAGGAAGGGTGCTGCTAACAAACGTAGCTATTGAACGGAATGGACAGCATTGGCGGCATAGGTGCAAGTCCGAGCAGTTTTGGAGTAACTGTAAAGCCAAGATGGGGAAATTCAACCCAGCAGCATCAATGCAGCCGCCGAGGTAGATAACCTTCCTCTCCTGGTCGATGCTATCCATGGTGAGGGCCTGGACACTGCTCGAAAGGGGCTTTTGGGCGTGCACTCGGGGCATAGCAACAAAAAACCCGCGGTCGCGTCCGTCTGTGCTGCAAACCCTTGCGCCAGGAATGTGGCGGTTGCCGGATCTTGACGGAAATGCAGAGCCATGTTTCTGCTTGACCGGCCTTCGCGTCAACGAGGGGCTGCTGCTCGGCCTTGCTGCTGCTCCTTTCGGGAAGCAGTGACTAGGCGCTTATCCTGTCCTTTGGGGGGGCTTTCGGGCTCAGGGTCATTGGGCGGTCCTTCCGGGAGTCAGGGTGACTATCTTGTGGTTGATGGTGTTCTCCGTAGTCGCGTGGTAGTCCCGGAAGGTGGCCAGCCATGCCCTGGTGATGATCATATGCCAGTTTGCGAAGATGGGCACCGAGACCATGGCGATAACGCAAGACCAGAAGATCCCTTGGTAGGATCCGTGCGCCTCCGTCACGTCATCGGAGAAGCTCTGAAGGAGGTTCTGTGACAGAAGCAGCTGCGGGAAGCTGTAGAAAGTGACAAAGGCCCCAACAACCACGCACCACAAGACATCCTCCGAGTCCAGCACAGCGCTTGCATCCTCTTTGGGATTTAGGGTTTAGGGTTTAGGGGGAACCCTGGCAAAAATTATAGTCTTGGCTGTTTCTTAGGAATTATAGTGCCCGATAATTCAAAAAATATTCCAAAGTATCCATAAGCAGCTGGTAGGTAAGGTCCCAAGCCCAAGGCGAGGATGCCAGCCACCACCAGGATCACCTCGCGGAAATGTTTGGTCAAGTTTAGGGTTTAGGGTTAGGGTTTAGGGTTAGGGTTTAGGGTTTAGGGTTAGGGTTTAGGGTTTAGGGTTTAGGGTTTAGGGTTTAGGGTTTAGGGTTTAGGGTTTAGGGTTTAGGGTTTAGGGTTTAGGGTTTAGGGTTTAGGGTTTAGGGTTTAGGGTGTAGGGTTTAGTGCTTGATGTCTGTGCCTAAGCTTTAAACTGCCTGGGCTTTAGATGGGCAGGAAGACACAAAGAGAGAAGAAAACCATCTTTCTTTCCGGTTCGAGATACTCCGCAGAGGACCCACTGACCTATGAGCCAGTTCTCTCCGCCCAACCACCACACGAAGGCCAACGCACAAAAACCGGATGACATTGTCCACCTTGGCAGCCCAGTAACCATGTTTTTATACCAAAAAAAGGGAAAAGGGTACCACGGGGGGTACCAAGCCACCATAGGATGGCTGCCGTTTCCACGCCGTTGATCTCCGCCCACAGGCGCCCGCGAAAGGCATCAAGCTGCGTGAAGAGCCGCTGGGAGGAGTCATCGCCCATGCACTGCTGAAAGCGAGCCTGCCAGCGATTTCATTGCAATACACACACACACATCTATATATATATATATGTATACATATATGTATATATATATATATATATTGCAATCATGAAGCAGGCTCACAGACATTCGCCCCATACAGTGAGGCGAGCATGCTGAGGGCTCACTTAGAGCTCGGCGCCTGGATCCTGGCGGATCTCGCTTCCGCCTCGCCCTGCTCGGTGCTCGGGGCCATGTTTGCCGCAGAGCGCTCGAACTAAACTTTGGGCTCACGCTTGGCTCAGGTCCTAAGGACGCCTGCAGGTGGAGCCGATAAGCGTGATGCCGCAGAGGCATCGCGGAGATCAGATCGTACAAATCGTGGCATCGAAGCCGCAAATCCAAGCCCTAAACCTCAAGCCCCCTTGCCCCGCACAAAAACAAGCCCTTGAACCCTACACTCATTAACCCAGTGTTACCACGTGGAGCTCGAATAGGCTGGTGCCTTGAAAGCCTTGAACAGCTTGTTAAAGTCTTAAAGAAGATCCTCATCATCAGAGGAAGTGGGGGAGGAAGTGGGGGAAGTAGAAAACACGTTTGCGCACTGCGCACCCCAAGGAGCTAACGAGCCAAATGACTTGATGGTTTGCGGTGAAGGCTTCGTACGCACACGATAAGGCACCTAGGGATTATGGTTGGGGGCTTAGGGTTTTTGGTTTTTAGGGGTTTTAGGATGCAGAGTGCAAGACTCTCAAGGGCTGCCAGGTAGCCTTGAACCCTACCAACAAAAATCCCCCCCCCCCCCCACCCCCCTCTAAATCCTACACCCAAAGCGCTAACACCTAGGATCACGGGACCCTGACCTCTAAAACAATAATCCATGCTCCGAGGTAGCTCTAACCCTTGGATTTTATAAGGGGAGTGAGTGCTGTCCCAATACGTTACCGACTCAGCACCTAAGTATTAGTTTTCAAGCATGGGTCCCGAGTCTCAGCAATAAGCCCCCCAACCCTGTAGATAAACTGACCCTAAACCCTAAACCCTAAACCCCAAACCCTGTAGATTGACTGAGACCTTGAACCTGAAGATGCTCTGAAAACTGTGGGTTTAGGATCTCGGCTGCAAGGCCAAACTCCCCACAACCGGCCTTTGGTCTTGGCAAGCCTTGGTGGTTGAGGGGGGTGAGGGGTTTAGGGGGGGTTGGGGGGGGGGGGGGGGGGGGGGGGGCGGGGGGGGGGGGCGGAATGGGGGGGTGGTGGTGGGGGGGGGGGGTGGGGTGGGGGGGGGGGGGGGGGGGGGGGGGGGGGGGGGCCTCAGGCTGACATAGGCAGCCCTTACCACTTCAAGTGGAAAACCCTAGACTATTCACTTGTGAATAGAGCGGCGCCCCTGTATTCCATGGAGAGTTCGGTTTTGATGGCTTAGGATCTCACAGGCTCAAAGCCCTGGCGGTCTGGTGCCTACACAGCCGGCGAAACCGTAAAAAACCTAAGCCGTAATCCCTACATGATGCTCTAGGATTCCAGTGGCAAGAAACGAGACTGTGTTGGAGACATGGGCATTTGCCAAACATAGGGGCAATAATAACATCGTTCAGCATACGAAAAGCCTAAGGAACACCCAAAATAGCTACCGCACAAAGGGTAACAGCGTGTCAGAACGTTCATGCCAGGCAGCAGCTTGCGGTTTGGCCCACTGGCATCCGGGGAACCCCTTGATGAATAGAGCCGAGTTACCTAAGGACAACTAGGGTACAGCTGGGTAGGTGGAGCCTCAGTCACGTACCTTCCCTATGCCGAACCTTAAACCCGACATTTACCCAAGCCTGATTCACGCAAAAAACTGCAATTAGGTCAACCTCAGACTCCGGCTCGTCGAAAGAATGGAAGCTCTCTTCTTTCCGACCTTTGTCCGCCAGCGACCTCGCATGTCACAAAAAGGTGCAGCGATGTCGGCAACAGACCATATAGCAAAGATAAGGGAGCAAGACACAGAGAGAGAGAGAGAGAGAGAGAGAGCGAGAGAGAGAGAGAGAGAGAGAGAGAAAGCAGGAGTGTGCGAGCTAGCGTGCTAGAGGCTCCATGGGTGACAGAACGGAGTTTTGCGGGGTCGTAATGAAAGATGAAGAGACAGGGAATGATGGACCGATAGCTTAGTGGATGACTGGACAAACAAATGGAGGTTAGAGAGACAGCTGCATGAACTCTCGCTGTCGTTCCTTCATGTTCGGGCCTGCAGCTACCGTTTTAAAGCCCGCAACTGTTGGATCCCGAACTCCCCCAAAGCCGTGAAGGTTCGGTTGGGCTAGCGGTACCACAGTAGGTAAGTTGAATTCTCGTGCCTCCTGAATCTAAGTACCCAAACCCTAAACCCTAGACCCTAAATGTTTAGAGCTTGGGGTTTAATTAGGGGACCTCCTCTCTAGACTCCAGACCCTAAACCGCCCATGTTTAGGGAGCCAACTTGGCCGTCCACAGCGACGGCAGGACCCGCCTCTCCTCGCGAAGCTTTGCTGGTCCATTGGGGCAAAAGCAAAATACGTGTCCGTGCAACTTTAGTTCAAAACCATGGTCGATGTAATGTAGAGGCCTATTGCAGATATTGAAGTAGATCGAGTACTACGGGTAGTTTCTTCCATGAGGATCACCAAGGCATGACCAAGGAATAAAACATGGATGAGTATTTGGGCTCTTGTATTCCCCTCTCGTGATTGCCATAGAAATTTCTGCCTTGAGGCTTGGGATCTCCTCAACCTCTCAACCCTGACGCCCAAGATACGAACGACTATCCAAATCCCCGCCCCTACAGCCCTAAGCGCCCTGAAATTTACTGAGGCTTTGCAGGGCTTAGCCCTCAACCTTCATATACATAACCGAAGGTCTTTAACCATACAAAGATATATGTCTGCAAACGTGTAAGACCCTCATGCACCGGCTTCATTCTCCTAAGTCAAGTCACCCTCCTCCCCCCCCCCCCCCCCCCCCGTTGCAAAGCTTCAAGGCTTCCTCCAGGGGCCTCCTTTCGGGGCCGTTTGAAGCTTCCTTTCAGGAAGTCTCCCTTTAGGTGCATGTGCTCGGGGCTCCCTTTCTCGGTTGCCCAAAAAGGCCGGCGGTTAAGCCATCAAAGGACTCTAAAGGGGCCTCCTTGAGGGGCTTCCTTGCGGTGCCCACTACTTGGAGGTTCAGGGGTAGCGATGAGCTAGGTTGTAAGTGCTCTAAGTGGGGCTATATGTATAATTACCATACTTATAACCCTGCTTATAACTACCCATGAACCTCCAAGTAAGGGCCCTCCTCTGGGGGCCTCTTTCAGTGCAAAGTGGCGTTAAAGCGTGGTTGGGTTGCTTCCTGGTGCCTCTTGGGTGAATGTGTGATTGTTTTGCGTATTTCCGTGTCTGGGCTCAATTTGTTCTCTTGTCAGATGCCGCACCCTAATTGTTTAAACCCTAACCCCGAAACCCTCTAATTACAAGGCAGCCGCATGTCCTCCAGCGGATCTGAGCGCAAGAGCAGAGGGGAGGCGGTCAAGTCCGTGATTGGGGGGTTTCCAGAATCCGTGGAGTTCAGGGTTCAGGGTTTTGGGCCTCCTACAACAAGAGTCCGAATACTTTGGGGTATACAAAGGTACTACGAAGTTTTGGGAGCCTCTTCACATTTTCGGGTATACAAGGGTACCACCGTACCAAAAAAACTAGGGAACTCATTTTGGGGTTCCTATAATATGAGAAGGGTTAGAGTATGTTGGGGTAGGTGCCACGAACATTTGGGGGCATGGGTACCTTTGTCATGTGGTGTCACAATATAACAGGAACCCTCAAAGGGACTACAAATGAGAGAAATCTCGACCTCCCAAAGCCAGAACCTTAAAAACTGCAATGCAAGCATCGATCGCGTAAGCCCAGGAAGCTGCTGGCATTTGCCAACCCCAGAACAGCGAGAGACCACACGAGCCCAAAGTCCAAAAAAGATGACGGTTTACATTTCGGCGGCCGAAAAGGACCAAAAGTGGCCATAGTTTCGCAGTTCAAGAGCGTGGTTCCCGCGATCAGGCCGTCTTACTCTCGAAATTGGAACCCCAGACTGCTGACGCCCTGTTTGGGGAATGAACGCTTCTGCAGTACCCATGTACGGAGCATTGCGAAATCTCACGCCGGCATCCTCGACCTCCCTGAATCAACTCGACCGGAAGACGGATGCTGGGCGGGAGGCTCTTCTTCAGGCTCCCAGAGGACTGCTGAAGCTTGACCTCTTGATTGACTCAGTCGTGCCAGAGTCCGAAGGCTTTCCTTTGTAAAATAGGGGGAGACATGGCGAGCTCTACAAGAAATGGCCACTGTTTCAAGCAAAAAACACGAAGCCTGACGTCTACGTGCCCCAAAAAAGGACCAATATTCAGAGAACAGGAGGGTTTCGGGGGTCAGGATGCCTTGAGGTTGGCAGGCAAAGGAGAAGTATTCGTTTTGCAGAGGTATTTGATTGAAAACGATGAACCCAGGACCACAGCCAGTATGTCAGGCTTGAAATGCAAGACGCCTATGTCTAAGGTCCTTGACAGACAGACATGCGCTCTCTATCCCTCTTAATTTAAACAAAGCACTTCAAGACAGTCTCCTGTCTGACACCCTAAACCCTAAACCCTGAACGATGCACGCAGACGTCCGAGTCCCAGGCCGTACTTTCCACTGGCCCCGTTGCTGCCGCATCTATCTGAGCCTATTCGAGATATTCAGTCAAGGAAACACCGGTTTTAGGAAGTTTTGGGTTTAGGGTTTAGGGTTTAGGGTTTAGGAAGTTTTCGGTTGAGGGATGGGGTCAGCTTTATCCTCTGCGCGAACTCCGCCCAAAGCCTGTGATGCTCTCAAGTCATATAGCGATGCCATGTTGATCATGGGGCACTGTGGGGTTCCTATGAGAGTACACCGCAAATACATACATACATGGATACAAACAAAACAAACATATAATATGCATATACATATCGCGCTTTCTCTCTCTTTATTTTTCTGTATATATCTCTGTAGAATTAGAGTTAGAGTTTGAGAGAGAAAGACAGAGAGAGAAAGAGAGAGAGAGAGAGGAGAGAGACAGAGCGAGTGAGACAGACTTTGAGAGCGCAAGAAGGAAAGAGAGTCAACGAGAGTTGATGAGCACCAAAACCCACCGCAATTGAGATCAACTCCCACTTGTTTTGGGGATTTCCCAAAATGCCCCACACCACACCACACCACCCCCCCCCCCCAACAAAAAACAATGATAAGTACATGCAGAAAAATAACAATGACAAAACAAATTGGAACACACATAATAAATAAAAGGGCCACCATAGACCCGAAACACTAGACACCCTATGACCCAAGCTTGCAGCAAACAAAAAAAACGGCCCAGAGGTAAAGCCGACCGGAAGTTGGAGTCTAGACCCCCAAAGGCGCCCCTGATGAACCCCACCAGTAACACCCTTCACGCCCCAAAAAACCCTTAAAACCCTGCAAACGTCCAACCCAACACTCCCAAGAGCCACTGAAACCACATCTTTCGGTTTCAGATCGTTTCTCGGGACTTTGGGGACTTTCCGGCTTCTGGGGTGTTGGCGGGGTCCTTGGGCATAGAGCTTCGACCCAAGGCCCTAAACCCCTAGACCGAACCCGAAGGCCCCAGAAACCGCACTGCATATGTGCTTAAGGTTGAGGGACTCAACAGAACTCGTAGAACCCTAACAAAAAAAGCCCTAAACCCGCCTACACCCCGAACCCAAAAACCCAAAACCCTCAACCCTAAACTTCACCTAGACGTCAAAACTCCACGCTTGCCAGGGCCCCGCACCACGGAGCGAGAATCTCCCGGAACCACCTTCGGATGTGCCACCGTCGCGGCCATATCCTGCGGGGGCGTTTCGGGTTTAGGGCTTCAAGGTTTGGAGGGTTTGAAGGGTTTAGGCTGTAGGGTTTAGTATTAGGGTTTAGGGTTTAGGGGAGGGTTTGGAGGGTTTGGAGGGTACGGAGGGTGTAGGGTTTAGATGCCGTGGGACCACACACAGAAAAATCCAAGCAATCTATAGCCCATTCTGGCTAGGGGCACTTAGGGTGGGGGGGGGGGGGTGTTGTAGGATGCCGGCTTAACCCGATAAGAGTTTGGGATTCAGGGTCTCGCGGCAAATGTTAACAACCTTGAGGCCGCAATCCCACAAAAGTACATGAACCCTGCCCCTAAACCCTAAATCCCAGTGTAACCCTTAACCCTAAACCCTAAACCCTGTACCCTAAACCCTAAGTCGTAAATCCCAAATTTGAAACCAACCTTAGACTCCACAACCTGAAAGTCCGGACTCCCAAAAGCCTCACGGCGGCCCCCCTCAACCCCCCAGGCTTGCAAGCTTGAAGGTTTGGGTGCCGCAAAAACCCTAAAACCCCAAAACTTACCCTAAACCCTCCCACCCCAAAATCCCTCAACAAAAACCTGCATCCTTGTTGCATTTTCATTTTTAGGGGCCGCTCTGTTGGGCCTGGGGCTAGAGCTCTCCTTCGTCTGACCCAACGCAGCTGAGCTCGCCCCCCCAAGCGACCAAGGTTTAGGGTTCTACACTCCCACCCTAAACCCTAAACCCGAAACCCTAAACCCTAAAGCTCTATACCCCTTCTTGGGTTCTCTATAACGAGGGGTTGAAAGGAGACTATAGGTATTTGAGTTTCTGCAACCTCCACTCGGTGCCGTATTTTAAGGATCAGACTCTGAGGTGCTGTAAGGGGTTTACAAGAATAAGGGACCCCCAATATAGACTCCCAAATAGTGGATCCCCTTATACAACGGGAACTCACTACGGTCCCCCCCCCGAGACCCTAAACCCTAAACCCTAAACCCTAAACCCTAAACCCTAAACCCCCATGGAAGAAGTCTGGATTTCCAGGATCCTGGTGCGCTTCGTCCACTTCCAGCGCGATGCTGATGGTGTCAGTGATCTCGGCACATGGAGCATCCACGGGATGCCCACAGGAAACGGGGACATCTTGAAATAGAATGGGTGCGGCTTCAGAGGCTGTTAGGCATGACTCCGGTCAGCTGAACCCTAAACCCTAAACCCTAAACCCTAAACCCTAAACCCTAAACCCTAAACCCTAAACCCTAAACCCTGAACCCTAAACACTAAACCCTAGACCCTAACTTTGACCTGCTCTCGGCGGTTGCTGTGATATATATCTCTCTCGGGAGCGACACGGCGTGATATGCACCAAGCAACTCGAGCGAAGACCGCCGAACTTAGATCCAATGGCAGCCCAAAAACATGTGCAATGTTCCAATGAAGATGGCACCTTCCGTCTCCCAATCCCAAAGCTGCAGAACCTAAACCCTTTTAGCACTTGAGCCCACGAACCCGCCCTAACCCCAAAGGCCCCACATCCGCCTGCTCGACGCCAGCCTCAAACCTGCAGAAGTTCGTGCGCCCAAAAGCGCCTGCCACCTGGTCCCAGGCCAAGACGGCTGCCGTGACTCTTGGTCTAGGGCTTAGGGTTTAGGATCAAATCTTAACCTTTCAAATTTCAAATAGGTGACAGTGCGAGTGGGAAGATCACTCTGACGGGTGGATGCGCAGACACAGCCATGATATTTCAGAGGGACACCTGTTCAACATACCTGGGGGTTTAGGGTTTAGGGTTTAGGGTTTAGGGTCTGCATCGAGAATGTCGAAGCGGTACTCCCACAAACAAACTCATGACGTGACAACCAACCAGGGCAAGTTAGGTCACATTGAGGGGTCAGTTTAGGGTTTAGGGTTTAGGGTTTAGGGTTTAGGGTTTAGGGTTTAGGGTTTAGGGTTTAGGGTTTAGGGTTTAGGGTCGCGCCTAAAATCACGAAGAGTGCTGAGAAGACAGCTCTGAAAGCGGCTGTCGCCGCCGCTGGAGGTTTCAGGGGTGTTGGTGTTCGCATCTGCGTTGTCTTTGGCTTCCTTACCGGACTGCGTGCTTCCCTTCTTTGTTTTTTGGAAGGCCGGGAAATTGAATTCCAAGAGTGGGCCAGTGTGGTTGAGGGAGACCATGGCTGAAAGCATCATGAAGGGGTGAGTCCCTTGCCATCCACATCTGAACTGAACACCTCTGACTCAAACCCCAAGGGCAGCCTCATGACGTAACTGATGTAACCTGAAAGGACTAGATGCTCCGATGACTCTGACCACAGAGAAGGAAAGGCCCCCAGGGCCCCGACAGGTGGGCGGCCGCAGCCCCCCGAAAAACGGGACGCAAACCCCCAGATGCGGGCCAACGCACCTCTTACCTTTTTTGCTTCTTTTTAAGGCTGCACATGTCCAAGGCATGAGAAAGGGTACCCTTGAACATGGGGGGTGGGGGGGGGACGGTTAAACTGGCGGAAGCTGGCAGCTCTGCCTCAAAGGAGTGATTTGCGTCGCGCTTCTGGTCACCCACCTGTGCCGAGCATCGCGCAAGCTCTATAAAACTTGAATCCTTCTCCAGGAGCCCAGCCGAGGCCGAATATGGTCTAACATCTGTTGATTCTTTCTTTGGTGTGGGTGGGGGGAGGGGGCAGTTCAGGAGCCCTGCAACTCGTCAAGGGAAATCGAGGCTTTCGGGTTCAAGAGCGTGGGGCGGTGGGGGGGGGGCCAGCACCCTCAACCCCTTTTGCCCTAAACACCCACAATACAACGTTGATTGGAGGGCACAACATGGCCCACCACCCTGCATTTCCTGTTTGAGACGCCTTCTACCCCAAACCTTATGGCTCCAAAGTCCTCTGCCATCACTTCTATCGTGAAAAATGCAGGTATCACGAGGCTTAAGTGGTGGCATCTCGAAGATTGCTCCGAGGGCCCAGCAAAGAGGTTGCAGCGCAGTGTCGCGCCGGCGGGAGCATACAAATAGAGCCTGCTCTGCGCTTCCAGGTTAACGGCTAACTGAAGCAGCTTGAAACCGAAAAGCAACGAAAACTGGTTCAAAGAATCCTGCCTGAAAATCATGTAGGGCCCCCTCTAATTTTGCTTAGAAACGGTATCTTGGGTAGCTTTTTTCTATTATAAGTAGGGGACACTAGTCATAGTCTAAAGGGCAATTTTGCATACTAGATATACTGAGGCTCACAAACGAAACGTACTCACCAAGAGAACGCATATTGTATGCAGCAATGAAATACAAGATTGATAATAAGATGACGACTTTATTTGAACAAGATAGTTCCCCATACGACTACTACTAACGAATCATAATAATCTAAACAATGACCATAAACTACGGGCAACAGCTTTGGCTTGGTGGCCCAGCAACCTTCTTATAACAAGGATACCCTTTCTTGTCATTGTGTTGGTTGCTTTATAAGGGAACCTCAAACCAAAAGTGGGTAGAGGGTACCACCCTAAACCCTAAACCCTAAACCCTAAACCCTAAACCCTAAATCCTAAAGATAGCAAGCTAAAGTTCAATCGAATCTCAGGGCGATGCGAGCAGAACCCGTCGGTGGCGCCGTTGTAGCCGCAGGGATAGAAGATGAGCTGCATGCCTCGCGGGGGTGAGGGCTTAGGGTTTAGGGTTTCGGGTTTAGGGTTTCAAGTTTCGATCGGCAGTTGAGTCTTGAGCAAGGTTGAGAGGTTGAGGGCTCTGCGGCAGGGTTCAGCACCCCCTAAAAAACCTCGGAAAGCAATGGGCGCTAATGTTGGTTGATCCAAACCATAGAAGCAACCGAAGAAGCATGAAAAACCTAGTCAGTGGGAGACTAGTTTCCCCAACCCGGCCCGGGCATAGATTTCATGGCGACAATCGACCTAAATCTGCCCTAAACCCCTAAACCCTAAACCCCTAAACCCCTAAACCCCTAAACCCCTAAACCCCTAAACCCCTAAACCCCTAAACCCCTAAACCCCTAAACCCCTAAACCCTGAACCCCTAAAGCCCGTGCTTCCGAAGAGAACGCCTTCGATACCTGCGGCGTTGAAGGCGGCGCTGCCTCAGTCAGACAAGGCTTTTAGGGTTTAGGGTTTAGGGTTCAGGGTTCAGGGCTAGGGGATATAAGGTTCAAAAAGATTGAGGGGGCACTTTGTAGGATTTTATAGGGAATAGGGTTTATAGGGCTTAGGGGTTTATAGGGGTCTACAAAGGTTCCAGGGTATAGAGTATAGAGTGTTTAGGTTCTCAGGGTGTTCATGAGGGGTTCATGGGGGTTATTGGTTTAGGAGTTCATAGGGTCCGTAGAAGTCTAGGCATTACTTCGTGCTCAGACGGCTGCTGGTAGCAAGGTGTGTGGGGTTTTGGTGGTTCGAGGTTGACAGGGGTCGCGAGGGTTTAGAGTTTAATGAGGGTTCAAGGTTTGGAGTCATGGTAGGTTTACGGTTTCCCCTCTCCCCCCTGTGGTTCGTGCGGGTTTTTAGGGTTTGGGGTTTAGGCTGAGGTTTTTCTGTCCCCCCCCCCCTCCCTGGTACGTGGGGAGGCGGGGCAGGGGGGAGGGGGCAGGGAGGGGGGGGGGGGGGGGGGGGGGGGGGGGCGGGGCGGGGGGGCAAAAAAAGGGACAGTATGGGTAGATTATGCGGAACGCGGGCGCATATAAAGGCAAAAAAAGGGCTGAGGGTCTGCAGGCTCCAGTTGTTTGGGTTTTGGGGTACTGGAGGCGTTATATTCCCTTAAATCATCCTTCCGCCAACTGAAAATGCTCCAAACCCCGAGTTGCACGCGCTTCGCTCGCTCACGCTGGCTGGAGAAGTCACTGTTGGTGTACGTGCTTCGAAGTCCGCTTACGTGCGTGCAGCACAAGGACTTTCAGACGACTGCGCGCTGCAACACAAGACTCCACCACACCTGCGCAAACATCAGGTGTAAGCCGCCGGCACAAGGACTCGCCGGGCGGAAAGCACTTCCTTGGCTCAGATGAGTGCCGACGTGTGGAAACCCTGCTTTTGAGTTCAGGGTGACAAACTAGCAGCTAGCCTCAAGCCAGTCAGCAGCCATGTCCATGAAACGGGTCGGATGGCAGTAGATGTCGAGCTTCAGGTGAGCTGCTGAAACATTGCAGCCTTGAGCACAGAGCGAATTCCCAGGGCATCTGCAACCCCACGGGGCTTCAAGATCCTGAGCCTGAGGCACACGTCCGAACATCGTAATCTCCGTATGAACCTTAATTACATTAAACCCTAAACCCTAAACCCCAAACCCTAAACCCTAAACCTCAAACCCTAAACCCCAAGTTGCGAAGGTCTGGGAGCTCGCACCGCAACATGCCCGCTTGCTCCAGCCGCCACCTAGGCCGAGTTCTCTCAGGTCCCTTGTTCGGGTACCCGAATTACAAGGGCCCTGTGCTTTAAAACGAGCTCCCAAAAAAGGGACCATGATTTAGAAAACTGACCCGGTGTGGTTCAGGGTCTATCATCAGAGATCCCCTCAAAAAACGGGCCGTGATTTAGAAAACTGACCAGGTGTGGTGCAGGGTGACGTTGAGAGGCTGGGGCCCTGAGTGGGGAACTTATGGTCAGGGCTGCGTTGCATCTTTGGATTGGTTCCCGGCGCGTGCAGTTCGCATCCGTGTGACCCACCTAATATAGGGGCCCGGGCCTAAATAATGTTCAATAGGGTTTTCCGGGTGATTACAGCATTTTTATAAAGGGACTATTAGTAATTATTCCGACCCCTCTATTTATTAGGTGGGAAAAACCACGAATTAGGTGCTCCTCTGACATCCTCTGACGGCTGGGGCGACGGCTCCACCCTCCTCACCATGCGCGAGCGCATGGCGTCCACCTGCCCGGAACTTCGGAAACCCACCAACTTATAAGAAGAAGAAAATCAGAACAATAAGCACAATAAGAACAATAACAACAATCAGAACATTAAGAACAATAAGAACAATAAGAACAATAAGAGCAATAAGAGCAATAAGAACAATAAGAACAATAAGAACAATAAGAACAATAAGAACAATAAGAACAATAAGAACAATAAGAACAATAAGAACAATAAGAACAATAACAATAATAACAATAACAATAGCAATAACAATAACAACAATCATCATAACATCCCCCCGAATGCTTTGGGATGTTGCACTAGCGCTGCATGAAGCGATTCCTTGTTTGACAAGAAGAAGATCAGATCAGATAACGCGCCTCAGCCCGAACTTCCCCACCTTTCGTGCACGCTAGGCCCCTGAAGAGGAGGAGTTCATCGGAGTCTTTGTTTGGCTTTAACGGGCCATCGGTTTAGAGCTGCAGGGTTCAGGGTTCAGTTCAGGGTTCCGGGTTTAGGGTTACAGGGCTGAGCGTCCATAGCCGGGGGCCTGTCCCTTGACCTGGTCAAAGAGGCGGTTGTTGACGTGCCGGCGGAACCTGGGTGTGAGCCCTCTAAGGGGGGGCAGGGAAACAGAAACCCGAACTTTAACACCAAAACCTACATGGCCTGTAAACCCCGTAACACCCTGAACTGAAACCCTAAACCCTAAACCCCAAACCCTATAAACTCTATTATCATCCCCAAAAGCTTCTACACTTCGAACGGCCGAGGCCCTGTTTTGTCGGATCTGTAAAGGAACCCCCTCATCGAGTTCCACTTGACTTTCTGAGCTGCCGGCAGCAAGGATCCGGGGAGCTGCTTCTTCTCCATCTTCTCGGCATGCTCCTTCGCGTTCACGGGATTTCTGGGCCACCTGACTGACTATTTTGACGCTGTTTTGCGGGTCAAAGCCTACTACAAGCACAGCATAGTAGGGCTTGCTTGCGTTGCAAAACACAAATCTACAGGCATGCATCTACATGACAACGACAGTGTGTATGTTGTCGCTCCACTTAACACAGCTGGAGACCGCACAGCGCGGGAAGATGCGATCGCATCACCCACTCTGTGTCTGAATGGGCAGGGATAAACGCGCATGACATACGAAACACAGCAGCAAGGGCATCAAGACTTTAAGCCCGCAGCGAAACCTAGTGCTAGAACTGAATGGCCAGGGCGAAATGTGCGTGACGTACGAACTGCTGCGCATCAAGGGCCTTCTATAAGCCCAGACAACTAAAACCGAGTGCTGCACAGGGTTATCTAGGCTTTTGGATGCAAGAAGACGGAACCTCGCCAAAAGTGCAACCATGCCAGCGGCGTGTCCTTTTCTGCCAGACTGGCATGCTCGAGATCCTGCAGGTTTTGCAGCTCATAACGCATGCGGGCTGAAAGGCTTCACTTCTGTTCAAGCAGAATATCACATCGGTACGGCCTGTGCTTCCCAGGCCCGTAGAAACTGGACACCCTATATCCACCGCCTTAACGCCGAAAGCCCCCTCAAACCATGGTATTCCCTTACCTCTGCGCTGGGTAGGGGCAGCGGCTTGCAAATGTGCTCCACCTGTGCCCAGGCACATGCGGAATGCCGGTGGGTCAGGGTTTAATCCCTTCCTCCCCAACCAAGAGGTGATCACATGTGTACTTGAATATAAGTGAGTAAATATATACTAGCAAAGATCCATGATAACCATAAAGTCAGAACAGCCAAAATGTTCATGATGTTGGTTCAAATCACATATGATAGCCATGAGACTCCTGTAAGTTCCAATGCTAACAGCGATCGTACTCCTAATGCTGAAGAATATGATGATATACAGTATTCTCAATATACTGATAATTGGGACTCTGTAGCCCTCTGCATGTCATCTGTGATGTGTAGGCGCCATTTTTGGATGGGTTGTAACGTTAGCGGGACGGGATTATAGGGCGCAAGGTTCCGGGAGCTATTGCTACTGCTACCCCCTCCCCTGCCCCCGCCGCCTCCCCGCCCTGACCTAGCAATCGCCGGAATCAGAAGTTCTGCCAGTGCTCTCTGCAAAGGACACACAGCGTCGTGGTTGACTACCACTAACAGCAAAGGGATTGACGTGCCCATCAAGCGAGAACCAGGTCTCCCTAAACCCTGAACCCTAAACCCTACATCCGGACAATGCCATGACTTGTTTGCCTCACGCACCGCTTCCAGGACTTCACAGCCTTGCGCTCACAGCTCTGGGACTGCTGAGATTCAGGAATTATAGGGTTTGTAGGGTTTAGAGCTTACCGGTAGTGTTTAGGGTTTAATTAAGGGTTTAGGGGTTGGAGTATATATCCGATGTCTACTTTGGAGTCTCGAGTCTTCGCTTTCGTTAAGGGCAGTTGGCTTAGGGCTTTGGGCACCGGAGCCCTAATCTTTCAAGCTTTCGGTGTCTATACTGACCTTGGAACCCTAGCAATACTTATAATTTTCTCTGTTTCTTAGGAATTATCGTACCCCCAAAAATATATTTATTTCCAAGTATCCCTAAGGATTAGAGGCCCTCAGGGGCCAAATGTCGCTGCCAATGAAGCCAGTCAGGGCTACACCACCCTGGAAAACCCCCTGCTCCTCCCCCTAACCCTAAACCCTAAGCTGCTGGTCTCTTGGCTGAGCGAAAGTCTTGGGGTAGTTAGGGGTTGGGGTTTAGGGGTTAGGATAGTTCGGGGTTGCGCTTTTGGTAGTTAGGGGCTTGGTAGCCCAGTACCCATATTACAATCAGGGTACCCTTTCTTGGGTGGTGCTTTATAAGGGAACCTTGAACCCCGTAACAGGGCAAAAAGTATCACTGGGCTATCAAGGAGGTAAAGGTTACACAGTATTTCGTATGGACGCTTTCATTGGAGAGCTCTTATTTCCCCCATCAACGCCAAGGGCCCATTTTGCCTGAAATAACCGAAAAAACAAGAATGCCTTCGGAACTACAGAAGTTTCCGATAATTGCAACTGGGGGTACCCTTTTGGGTTTAGCATTTCAGGTTTCTTTGGTAATTTGGTGTCTATTTAAGGGACCCTCGTGTTGAGAAAGGCGTCAAAGTTACTCACTCGGCTGCTGAGTCTAGGCTGCTTCTGCGCTCGCCAGCCACCGGCAAGCCTGTGCCCCAAACTCTGTGACAAAAAACCGTAACCCTGAACCCCAAAACCAACTCGTTGTCCTCCTGTGTCATGCTTGTGGCAGGCCGTGCGGGAGTATTTAACTTTCCCTTGCTAGGTTGAAAGCTCATGTTTTCTATTATATTTTCGGCTTCCAGCAATCTAGGAAACGAGGGTACCGTTCGGGGCTTCGGTTCGTTAAGCCCAGCTAACTCAACCCTAAACCCTAAACCCTAAACCCTAAACCCTAAACCCTAAACCCTAAACTCGGGGCCACGCCTATTCTAAGGGTATCGTCTTCGCGGTTGATCTGGTCTTTCAACCAGCAGAAGCGCGAGGTCCCGTAGGGCACCTGCAGAGTGGCTTCGAGTTTAGGATTCCAGCAATTTGCCAAGAAGCTTAGGGTTTAGGGCTTAGGGTTTGGGGTTTAGGGAAGAGCTAAACCCTCAAGCAGTTGGGGTGTCATCCGAACTCACGGCCTGAGCCCGCACTGAGAAGCAATTCCAAGCACGAAGCCTTGGCACCCACACCACTACCTTCTCCGATATGCTGGGAACACCAAGGTTTAAACCTGTTTAAACATGGTGGGTCCGCCTCTAAGGTATGAATGAAACACATGAAAAAAACAGTAAACGCAGCTACCCCTCGTCCCCTCGTCATGGCCTAAATGACGCCGTTCCACCTATAAGGCTATGCAAGAATGTGCAGGCTCTTCTTGGCGGAATTCAACCCGGTTCAAGATCGACTTCAGGCGGTGCGTGCCTTGCCATTGAAGACCTTCTCACAGGTCTGCGACTTGCCTCGTGCCAGAGGCTTTGGGGCTTTGGGTTTGGAGAGGCAGGGTCGGCCCCCCCCCCCCCCCCCAGTCATCCCAGCTTTCTTCCAGTTCAGCAAGCATCACGAAGTCATGATATCCACGAGCCCTGCACTAGACCTTCGGCTCTGAGATCCGAAAATTGGGGCAAGAACCCTGAAGAGTGAGGTCTGGGTTCTCGCGGGCTGTTTGAAGGTGACTACCGGCCTTCTTTCGATCTGCGGGACCCTTGTTTAGGGTTTAAAGTCTGAGCGCTTGGTCTCCTCAGGAATTCGGATCATGTGGGTTTTTGCTTAGCTCAATCTGGTACTGTTCGGGCCTTTAACCCCAACGCCCTAGGGGCCTCCGCAGTAGAGCTTGAAGACCAGATTCCTGGGCGCCCACCAGCAAGGGTGGATTCAACTTCGGTTTTGGGGCCACGAGGCTTCAGGGTTCAGGGTTTCGGGCAACTTGGCTCCTCTGTCCGGGAACTTGACAATGGCCAAAGTGGAGTTTGCTCTCATTTCTGTTTAGCACCGAGCCAGTCTGAGCTGTCGACTCTGATAACACTTGCTTTGCCTTCAAATTCATCCTAAACTACAATCCCCCCGCTCTAAACCCCAACAAGATGAGCAAAACATAGCCCGAAGATCTAAGAAGTCTTCTCGAAATCTGATACAGCATGACCGATTCTTCCGGAATCGCTCCTTTGTGGGGCTTAGGGGTTTAGGGTTCAGGGGCTTAGGATTTTGGGTTCAGCCCTAAACCCTAAACCCTAAACGCTATAGGGTTGAGGGTTTTTCCTGCAGGTGCGGCTTTCGCCAGGCAATCCCACAGGTGCTCAGGCCCCGGCATGCCCTTGCAGGCCTCAGGTGGGCTGAGGGCTTGTTAGGGTTAAGGGTTTAGGGCCTCAGGGGGGCTGAGGGTTTTTAGGGTTTAGGGTTTAGGGTTTAGGGTTTAGTTCTAGGAGTTAATCGAGGGAGTGGTGAAGTGGCTCCCTAAAAAAGGTCATCCGAATGCTTAACCGTTGTATATCTTTAATTCAATGTGGTCTTTTTTAACCCTCATGTGTCGTTCCATCTCCCAGCAACAGCACGTTTCGGGTTCAAAGGTTTTCGGGGTTGAGGGCTTCAGGGTTTCGCCTTGGCAGCAAGCCCTCTAGAACACTCCAAGGTAGCTGGGACCCAAATAGGAAAACCAGAAGCAGAGCCCCAAAAGGCAAATACAGCAGACTCAATGGGATAACAAATCTGTGGGTGCTGGGTTGGACATGCAACATGTCTAACGAAGAGCGAGTCCCGCCGTAAAAGCAACTTAGAAAGTCAGTGCAGGGTCTCCTAATCATCTCTTTGGATTGCACTGCCCGGCCCCCCAACAGTTCGGCAACCCAAGCCCTCAGTGACAACCCAAGGCAACAACAACCCCAGAATAACTCGAAGACACAGATAACTAGGCCCGGCGTCACCCCACGAATCAACCTCCCAGACTTGGCCCACGGCCCACAGGTAGATGGCGACATCTCCGGATGTTTCGCCTTCTGCCTCGGAGTTTATGTTTTTATATTTTTTGTGGTTGGGCCGCACAACAAGTTCAGATGTTGACCGTCCAATTGCTCGTCGCCCTGACCCTGGAGTTCCCAAAAATGTCCTCAACTAAAGTCCTTTCAGGGCATTGCAGAAACGCATTCATGTCGATTTCTCAGGCGCGCGCCCCCCAGTCGGATGGCCTGGCGCTTGCTGCGAGCATTTCTCTGAGTCGTATCACAACAGGCCCAGAAAGGGACCATCATTTAGGGAACTGATCATACAACTTCAGCAATGTGCAAGCTATCGAGATGCAGAGATGCGTGCAGGGTGTGTGGACGGCCATATGTGGGGGCTGCTTTATCTTAAGGTCCGTTAATCGGTGCCGGATACAAGCAAGCCCCTTACCAAAAACACCTCCAAGAACAGTAGCAGGGGACTCTAGTTTGTCTAGTTTAGGCATGTGGACCCTGACGTCCAAGCCGGAGCACCCTCAACGCGGCGTTCAACACTCTCAACCGCACACAATCTCGCCAGACTGCCTCTGCCAGCCTTACGGGGCGTTTGGGCTTAGGAGCCTGCAAGCCGAAAGGCCCGTGACGACTCAACAACCTTTCTGACGGTGCTCGCGCGTCTGTACAACTCCTCGAGCTCTCTTGCTAACCCGGCCTTGACCAGCGCTGCTCTACGAGGTCGACCCTGTATGTTTACAAAACCAGCATGCTATTGACCCCAAAACTAGTCGAACAGGCTGTCGCATGCCTCTGATGATCTGTACAGGCTCGACGTCTCAGACGTCTGTTGCGAAAGCTGTGCAGGAATCACAGCCCGGGTGAGTTCGCCGCCTGAGAGTTTTTGATGCTTTTGGAGTAGTAGAGTCCCAACAAAAAGGCCTCAAGCGATCATGAGGCTTCCGCGTCGCCCTCGCCACCTTGGGCGTATCGTGCCTAGGTTGCCCAGTACTCAAGGAACAAGTTTAGGGTTTACTTTGTGTCTAGTGAGTCTAGTGGGGTAAGGGAACGTACAATGTTCCGTATATGGTACCAAATAGAACAACTGTAGGCCAGACCAATAGCAGTAACAACAGCAATGATGACCGAAACAGTAGCAGAGGCATTCCAACTATGTCCGACAAGCTGTCTATAACAAGAAAGTACCCCAAAACCCTAAACCCTAAACCCCAAACCCCAAACCCCAAACCCTAAACCCTAAACCCAAGACCCTGAAGCCTCAAAACCCTAAGTCCCCAAAGCCTGGCTCTCCGAGTTGCTGCGAGCAGGTCAAAGGCTTCGCATCGCAGCTGCGGCCAGAGAGCCGCCAACGTGGGATCCTCACCTCAGCTCGAGGGCTTCAGGGTTTCAGGGTTTTAGGGTTTGGGTTTTGGGTTTTGGGTTTAGGGTTTCGGGTTTAGGGTTTCGGGTTCAGGGTTTCGGGTTTAGGGTTTCAGGGCTTTTTAAATTTGAGGTTGGGAGGCTTTTGGGGACTCTTCAGAGCCAGCGGCCTACGTCGTCCCGGATGTCCTCCATCACGAGGTCAACGATCCTTTTGAGGAAGCCCCTAAACCCTAAACCCTAAACCCTCAACCCTAGGTCTCATTTTAGGGCCAGGTTCAGGGTCTCTCTCTTCCGGCAGTTTTCCTGACAGCGCAGCTCAGTGGGCTTTCGAATTCCGATTTGGGAGTTTCCAGAAATAGGGTGCCCGTTTCAAAGCCTTCCCCCCCCCCGCCGCCCCAGAGTTTACGAAAGTCCTTTGGCTCGCTCCTTTTGTCAGCCCTAGCCCTGACACGCCAAACCCGAATCCCCAAACCCCAAACCTCACACACCGAACCATAAACTCCATAAACCCTTAAATCCTAACCCCTAACCCCCAAACCCTAAACCCGCCCCTTGGAGATCCCATCGCTTCTATCCAATCGCCGGCGAGAGGGCGCATCCCAGTGGTCCATGACGTCCGCGCTGCCCACCTGTCGGTGTTTGGGCTTCTTGGCAGGAAGTCAGGGAAATAAAGTTTAGGGGTTTTTGCGTTCTGAGTAGGGGGATCAGGGAACTAAGTGCCCTGCATCACCCTTAAGGGTTACATGGCCACAAGGCGGGAGCCACATCTTGAAACAAACTCCTGCTGTAAATGTTGCACCTAAACTCTGCGGTATAAGTTTGTCTAGCCCCTAAAGCCTTATTCCCTGCGTTTGGAGTTCAGGGCTTCCTGTGTGGGCATGCGAAAAAGCTTTTCTAGCTGCTGGGCCTGGCAGGGTTTACGGTTTTGATCCCTGTTTCGTGAAGGCTTGCCTATCTCTCCGAGCGCAGTAGATATTCCCTCCAAGCGTAGGCTCTCTGCCCGAAAGCCCAGCCCTAAAACTCGCACCTCAGTATCTAGGAATCGAGGGTTTAGAGTATCTTGGGTGTTAGGATATTATCCTCAGTTTGACTGTTGCCTTTTACTTTGTAAAGCTGAGGCCAAAGAGCCCATCCTCCAACTAGCCGAAAACCTTGCATAACGTCCGCCTTACTCGCCGCCGAATCGAGCCGATTCGCGTTGACCTGGCGCCGTCTGAAGATACTTTTCCCCAGGGCTTACATAGGTCTCAGGGCTCCAAGCTTCCCAGGTGCTCCCCAGCACCTAAGCACTGCAAGCCTTAGAAACATGCAACAAGAAAACAGCCAAACTCCCCCCCCCCCCCCCCCCCAAATCCCTTGGTTGCGAAGATAAGCAGGCTGAGTTGCCTGCATGTCGGGAGCTCCATGTTTGAAAAAACAAAAAGCAACAATCATAATAATAATAATAGTCATAAGCATAATCATAATACTATTAATATTAATAATACTTATCGAAGCAAACTGATGCCTGCCCCAAGAGGTAGTCCCGCATGGCTGGATCCCCAGGCGCGGGTGGACAGCCGCCGCCCTCAGAGAAGTCCTCCCAACGAAGCCCGGAACTGCGGGTCTAGCCGGGTATGCCGACTCAAAGCTGATCAAGCCCTCACGGTATACTGTACTTACAACCCCATGCGGGGTACTTATAACCCTACTTCTAACTACTCCCATGAACCTCCAAGTAAACCCTGAGACCCCCTAGATCCCCAAACCTGAAAACCCAGGAGATGTCCGTCTGGCCTTGTACATGGAAATTACACGCAGGAAGCGACCAGCATTTGGGACAACTGCCTTAATGTACGTAGTTCCAGAAAATAATATTAAGAGCCCCAAAACCATCCAGGAAACCCAGCCAATCTAAACCCTAAACCCAAGCCCGTATGGTTGGCTTTCTCTCCAGTCCTGAATCTTGATCTTGAGGATGGGTCTGTCCTCTTATGTGCGCAAGCCCACATGAAGCCAGCGACGTGGATTCCGTTTGACTGCGTGAACCCTCAACCAAACTGCAATGACCCTAAACCCCATTAACCCCTGAACCATGCGGTTTCGACATTATAGCCTCGGGGCTAAAGCACGTTCGCAGGCAACGGTGCGGGGAACTTCCCGGCAGGATAAGGCTTGAAGCATGTGTATGGTTTAGGGTCTGGGATTCGAAATGCTTGAAATGCCCCAGTACAGGGCATTTCTTGCGTTGGAGAAAGGAATTTTGCTGGCAGTTTATACTAGAAGAAAAAAGATTCTGAGAGCCTTTGAAAGTAGTCAGGCTCCTGAGTTTCGCAGTTCGCCATTTCTTGTAAGACCAGTGTAGAGCATCATTTTCCATGCCGTCATTATATGATGAACTCATCAAGTGCCCCACGACTCCTTCGCATTCTGACTATTCTTTACCTGAACTTCGGAAGCAAAGCTTCATGCAAACGACTGCGCAGCAAATCCCAATCTTTTCTTGTCTGGAAGCCCCAAACGAAGCCCCACCAACACAATTTCATCTGACATGTCACTGTCGGAACCTCTTCGCAAGACTTAATCCCCCCCCCCCCCCGCTCTGAACCCCACAAGCACCCTCACCCTAAACCCTGAACCCTAGGCCCTAAACCCTAAACCCACTCGGGGCCTCTGCAGCCGTGCTCTCCTCCCATGGCTTCACCACGATGCCCTCTGCGAAATTCCCCGACAGCACCTCGATTCTTGGCACAAGCTCCCTAAAACACCCTTAGAGGGACTGAGCAAAAGGCACCTCCACATCCAAGGCGCCTCTCCTCAACCCCGATGTAGATAAACTTCTATGTATATACGCACACACACACACATGTGTCGAAGTTATGCAACAACAATAGTGATACCGTTTTTAAGCCCAACTAACTCTGAAGAGGTGCCGGTAGGCCCAAGGCGGCAGGGACTTTTGACTCGAACTTCGGGTTGAAGTTGGCGCAGTCCCCACGCGACCCCACGAGGAGCACAGGCACGCAGGGAAGCTTGTGCTTTGCAGCCAGCTCAGCTACCTGTGCAAACCTAAACCCTTTCTGAGAGGAGAGGAGGATGTCGGTTGCAAAAAGGTCTCAAGCTTTGAGTTTGGGACTAGCAACCTCTACCACAGCACAACAGCCCACAAACCCGGAAGCCCTTGAACTTACACCCTGAGCAACTGGCGCGGCACGGACTTGAAGGCCATGAAGGACCGGCCAGTGGGCCCACACAGCGCAATGTCGAACAGGACAAATTCGACACAAGGGCTGTACCTCAGCTGTGCCATTCACTGCCCGGGCAAGGAGCGTCAGTTCCTCTTGTTTGAAGCTGACCGCCAGCACACACACGCAAACACAACAATATTTCAAGCCCTGACCTAGAAAGCTAAAACACATAATCAAGTTCAATAAACTGCACATATAATTGAACACACTGCGTAACTCTTGGGCAGACTGTACTTAACTTGTCTCTACCCTTGACAGTCGTAGCTGGTTTCGGTGCTGTTCTTGTTCCGTCCTAGCTAGATTGCAAAGTTGGTCGCCAAGTACGTGGACCAATGGGGTAAATTCTACCCCAAGAAAAAGAACATGCAAAACTGTCATATACGAAAGCGCCAAAATCTTGACAAGGCCGACCCTAAACCCTAAACCCTAAACCCTAAACCGTGCTTGCCAAAGTACCACACCCCAGTCTGCACAGGCCGCACATTGGGCTGCTCGGGCACTGTCTTCTGGGGATACTTTCCTCCACACAGCTCTCCAAAGAGGGTTACCTTTGGTAGCCCAGGAACCGTATCAGAATAAGGGTAATTACCCTATTAGGGGTTTAGGGTTTTTAGGTTTTTGGGTTGGTTGTTTTAGAATGAAACCTTGAACCAACAAAAAGGGCAAACGGGTACCACTGGGCTACGAAGCTACTGTATCGACCACAGCCCCAGCCATTTGGAAGACTTCCTCTGCAAGTCGCCGGAAGTCGGTTCGACATCGGCTCCTTATCTGGGCAGCCCCAATGCTTCCCCTAAATCCTAAACCATAAGCCCCAAACCCTTGAACCCGGGCTCAGAGACCCTGAACCCAAAGTTGCCTGATCCCAAAATTTGCCCCAAAGTGCTGCCCAGCGACAGCATGCCGAAGTGCCCGAAGAAGTCCTCATGTTCCTTGAGGAAGGCGGTCCGCTTTGCACAGCGCATGGACCCACACCTGCTCAGGCTTCACCCTACGAGGATGACTTCAACTGCAGAAAACGCCACTCGAAATGGTGAGACTATTCCGACAAGGTTTTTTGTGTTTGTGGGGAAGGGGAGAGTATAGACAGGCATTCCAGCAGTGGTCTGAACGATTTAGGTTTCAGAGGTTCAGTGTGTTTTTGGAGTTACAAGTTCCAAATTCAAAGTTCAAGAACTGTGTAGGTTTAGGGTTTAGGGATTAGGGCTTAAGGGCTTAAGGGCTTAGGGTTTATAGGGCTTAGGCTTAGGGTCTGCAAACTGCCACCCTCTCCTGTCCACATGGATGGAGAAGTTGGCCCCGTGGACCTTCTCCTCAAGGGATGCAAGCTCCTTCCCCTAGTAGTCTGGGTGGCCTTTTTTGCTTAAAGGGGTTTGTAATGGAACCTAAACCTAAACCCCCAAAAAAGGGAATAAGGGCACTTCTGGGCATCCTAGTAGTGTACCGCCAGAAGTTCTCTCCAAATATGGTCCCCTATAAACCCTAAGCCACAAAACCCCTGATTCCTAAACCCCACCCCCCCCCCCCCCCCCCCTCCCGAACCCAAAACCCTAAACCCTAAACCCGAAACCCTAAACCCTAAACCGTGAAACCGCTGAACCCGGGACGTCCGTCACGCACCAGTCGCCCCCGGAATCTGCTTCGCCGCAGCTGCCCAGAGGGATCTTCCCGTAGCCCACGAAAGCAGCCATGGGAGGTTGAGATTTTTGGCTGAGGGTGCAGCGGTTGTTCGGGCTTAGGGGCCTATAGAGGTTTGGAAGCTTAGGGTTTAGGGTTTAGGGTTTAGGGTTTAGGGCTGCAGGGCCTACACGTTTGGAGGCTTAAGGGTGGAACAGGATGGTTCAGGGATAAACCGGTTTTAATTCGGTCTGGGAATGCAAGTGGGTTCAAAGCTTGAGCCTCTAAATGCTGGGCCCAGGGCCCACCTTCACTCCACTCCAGTCTCAAAATACCCTGACCCCTAAACCCTAACCCAGAATGCCAACGGGCTGAGGCACATAGCAGGCTGCTTACATCCCTAAAACTTTCTGAGCTGAGGCCTAATGCCCCAAACCCTGAAATTACAATTGTAGTAGGGAATGAGGAAACTAGGTACTGGGCCTTATACGACCCCCTGGTAAAGGTCATAGACCCTGAGCTTACATCTACTGGCCCGTGAGCTGTGGTCTGGGCTCACAGTCATGGGCAAGAAGCTTTCGCAAACCCTAAGGTATACGGTTTGTCCGTATGTATGCACTTTGTAAGTATGACCCCACTCACATTTCCTCAGCTAGTTGCTCACTCTTCATTCGGTAGAATGCACACACGAAGGACCAGCAGCCACTGCAGACCCGAGCAAAACCAAGCAAAAGGCCAAGGGCTCCGGGATATTTGGGCTGGGGATTGCAAGGGCCCTGTTAGAGCTTCCTTATACAAAACTCCTGGGATTTAATCCGCAACAATCCTTAGCATCCATCGCATGAAGAACAGAGTTTAGTGTGTAGATGTATGTATATATATATATATATATATGGGTCACCGCCTATAGCGGTTCCCCTGTGTTGTTTGCACATTCCCTTAAACCATCTAACCAAGAATCCCTCAAACCATTAAACCATTAAACCAATGGTTTCCCCCATATGAGAATCCCCTAAACCATTAAACCATTAAACCATTAAACCATTAAACCATTAAACCAATGGTCTCCCCCCTAAATCATTAAACCATTAAACCATTAAACCATTCAACCATTCAACCATTAAACCATTAAACCATTAAACCATTAAACCATTAAACCATTAAACCATTAAACCATTAAACCATACCATTAAACCATTAAACCAATGGTTTCCCCCTTCTGAAAATCCCCTAAACCATTAAACCATTCAACCATTAAACAATTAAACCATTAAACCATTAAACCACTAAACCATTAAACCATTAAACCAATGGTTTCCCCCTTATGAAAATCCCCTAAACCATTGAACCATTGAACCATTAAACCAATGGTTTCCCCCATATGAGCATCCCCTAAACCATTAAACCATTTTCATGGCGGGCAACCATTGGTTTAATGGTTTAATGGTTTGATGGTTTAATGGTTTAATGGTTTGATGGTTTAATGGTTTAATGGTTTAATGGTTTAATGGTTTAATTGTTTAATGGTTTAATGGTTTAATGGTTTAATGGTTTAATGGTTTAATGGCTTAATGGTTTAATGGTTTAATGGTTTAATGGTTTAATGGTTTAATGGTTTAAGGGATTTTCATAAGGGGGAAACCATTGGTTTATTGGTTGAATGGTTTAATAGAAAAGGGGATTCTCATAAGGGGGAAACCATTGGTTTATTGGTTTAATGGTTCAATGGTTTAATACAATAGGGGATTCTCATAAGGGGGAAACCATTGGTTTAATGGTTTAATGGTTTAATGGTTTAATGGTTTAATGGTTTAATGGTTTAATGGTTTAATGGTTTAATGGTTTAATGGTTTAATGGTTTAATGGTTTAATGGTTTAATGGTTTAATGGTGCTCCTGCCGAGGTACCTCGACCGCATCTTTTCTGCTCCTCAACTTCTGATTCGCAAGCAGTGTCCCCTGTATCCTTCTGCTCCGAATATTCTGAATCGCAAGCAGTGTCTCCCGTATCTTTTCTGCTCATAAGTATACGTATACTATATGGGATTGCGCCTTAAACCCTAACTCTTAAACCCGGACTCTATAGGTTGAATTGCCGGCTTAGGTTTCAATGCTTCAATCTTTAACCCTAAACCTGTCAACCTTAACCCTACAGGGTTGGGGTGCCTTCATCATCATCGGATTTGACGAGCTCTGCGCAAATTTCTATATGACAAGGTTATAACTTTTTGCTGCGGTTATAACTATGGTTCAGGGTTTGATTGATATACATGTAAATAACCTATAAGCAAATGAGGGTAACCCCATCACGCCCCAACAAGCAAAACAAAACCTCTTTCCTAAAAACTTCACCTTACCTAAGATAGCTCAAGCAACCATCCCCCGATAAGCAAAACCTGAATTCTATCATATAATGATATGGTTTGTTTATATTTTGAATCCCAGGAAGTAGTGAAAAGGACATTTGCTCACAGTATTCTCGCGTCACCGGGAAGAAAGCCCTACAAACGTAGGCATAGCCCTATGGGATTTAAGGTTTAGGGATTTAAGCCCCAAGCCCTATAGGGCTTTAAGGTTCTATCGTACAGGTAATGCCTAAACCTTAAACCCTAAGCCTTTTAAACCAATGGTTCAAGAAAACCTAAGGTCTGGGCATGTATACCTTCAGCACCCTTTAGGGTCAAAACCTTTGTCCCTTGTAGAGCCCTATCGGGTTTTAGGGTTCTGACCCTAAACGGTTCAGGGTTAAGGTTTAACTGCCCGAACTTTCAACCCTTAAGGATAAATCTCTATGGCTTTAGGTTTAAAGTTTAACAATACCTAAATCTTAAACCCTAACCGCTTAACTTTAACTCTATCGGGTTGAACGGTTAGGGTTTAGGTTTCATTGCGGGCTTACGTTTAAATGCCTCAATCTTAAGCCCTAAACCTGTCAAACTTAACCCTATAGGTTTGGGGTACCTACATCATCATCGACTTGTTGCTGTGGTTCTAACGATAGTTTAGCGTTTAAAATATACATTTATGTAAACCTGTAAAAGATGAGGGGAACCGCAATAGGCTGACGCCCATATATATATATATATATATATGTATATATGTTCACACATAGACTTAAACTTGGACTTGTGCATCTAGATGTTGTCTGCACGGATACACCCATACGAATACTTGTATGTACACGTGAAACGTTTGCCGAGCCTGAAGAGTTGCAACTCGAGCTGCAGGCCGTGCACGCCTCTTGGGAACTGAGCGGCTCCCCAAGGGCTTTTAGGGGTCAGGGCTTTATAAGGCTCCGTAAACCCTAAACCCTAAAAGAGTTAGGGCTGCGGGGCTTGCAGGTTTAGGGCGACGCTCGCAAGTGCAACCCTGAAGCCTGTGGAACTGTAGACCTGCTGAAGCAGAGCGCCCCAAGAACGCCCCCTAAGCCTTTGAAGCCCAAAACCTTTAACCTTGAAGCCGCACGTAACAAGCTTCGGGGGCATGCTCTGACACCCCCTGACGGTTGGAAGTTGGAGGAGTCTTTGCTCTTTTGCTTAAGCTCGGATCGGTGGATTGCCGGCTTGGCAAACTCGAAACAGTTTCGCGGTACCTTGGTCCTACACCTCAACCCCTGAGCCACATTGCGATGTGTAGGTCCGGGTTGTGGGTGCATCCCGGCGTAGGGCTTGGATTTCGAGGAGGCTTTGGTTACTGGGGCAGTCCACCCCGTAAACCCCTAAACCCTGAACCCTCATAACTCGAACCCTAAACCCTAAACCCTAAACCCTAAACCCTAAACCCTAAACCCTAAACCCTAAACCCTAAACCCTAAACCCTAAACAGCTTCGGCTTCAGCTTGGCTGGCTTCTGGTCGAGACAGACTGAATTGGCTCCTGGCCTGCCATGTCGAACTTCGGTGAAAACCTGCAATCCCAGTAGGGTTTAGGGTTTAGGGTTTAGGGTTTAGGGTTCAGGGTTCAGGGTTTAGGGTTTAGAGTTTAGAGTTTAGGGTTTAGGGTCTTAGGGTTCCCAGTACAGTATGGGGGTTGCCGAAATGGGGGGGGGGGGGGTACCTTATTGGGGTCCTTATTTTCCAGGGAATCGGACGATTTGGGGTCTATGCTAGGGTTCCCCGATTTGTGGAGGGTGCTTTCCACTAGGATCTTCCTAGAGATACTGACAGCATGTAAAAATTGAGTCCCTTGTAGGACCCTGAATCCAGATAAACCCTAATTAAACCCCAAACCCCAAACCCCAAACCCCAAACCCCAAACCCCAAACCCTACACACTAGACCCTAAACCCTAAACCCTAAACCCAAATCCACCTTCAGCCCTTAACCCTCAACCCGCTCAAAACTCATGGCCGGGGTTTGGGCTGGGCTGGTTGACTTTAGCAGCTCAGGGGACGGAATGGCCTGTGCCATGAGGCCAACACCCAACTCTTGGCGCTCTGACAGCTAGTTTAGCCTTGGGATGTTCCCCAGCCTCTATATATATATATACATATAGATATATACATATAATTCATATAAAATATAAATATATGTAATCCTATATATATATATATAATTCACATATATATATATATATATTTGTATATATATATATATACGACAGGCACCTCAAGAACTAGGGTTTTGCATTTTTGTTAGGGTATTTAGGAGATTATCCTCACTTTGACAGCTACCTTGGGACGTGCCCCGCCTTCCAAAACAGTCCTTGATAGGGATTTTCATATGGGGCACCTGAGTCCCTATAAACATCCCAAGTTCAGCCCGAAGGATTCCACAAATGATCATTTTCGCTGTTCCTTAAGGGTTCTAGTAAACCAAAATGACAGCTTGTGTCTAATTCAAGTACCCTAAGCGAAGAATACGGTGGCCCCTGGCAAACAGGTCCCGAAACCCTAAACCCTAAAGGGCCCAAAAAAGGTACGAAACTGGCTTGAGTTGTCGTTGCGCGCGCCCCGCCTCCACCCAACCCTTCCTCAAACGCAGAACCCCTGAACCATTCTGAAACTTGACGACTGCCCTAACTTTCGACAAACGTCCTCTTCTCCCCCTAAAAACCACGAATAATCCAAAGGCTCTGCAATCTCTGAGCTGGCCACCAGCTGGTGTGCAAGCTTGCTTTGGAGGCGCTGTTTGGGCCTGCAGTCTTTTGCGGGTGAAACCCTCACAAGCCCTTGAGCCTTGAGCCCTGCGCTAAGGGGTGCTACAAAGCCTACCTTCTGCTACCACCATAAAGAAGACGATCTTGTTTCCGAAAAAGCCCTGTCATGGTACTTTCCTTCAAAAGAACCCAGATGAAGGGACCGGTGTGTGGGGCTCCTGACCTTTTTGATCCAGGTTGAGAGGTACAAGGCTAGCGGCTATTTGTTGCTTGCTCCTTCCCTTTGCGGAGCTTGCACTTACGTACTTGTTGCAGAGAGACCTGGAGTATGAATGTTTGCAGGTCCGTGAACCTCGCTTCTTCCGGCTGGCTCGTGCTGCGCTAAACCCTCCGAAACCTCAAACCCCAGACCTTAAAACCCTAAATCCTGGAGACCTGAACTTTGCCTCATGATGTTTCTGCCTGTGCTTCTGCACAAGCTGCGCGAGGGGAACGCGTTGTGTTCCAAAACATGTGCTCTAAGATATAGGATATGACCACTTCTGTGCGAACGTCAGGGTCCGTTTGGAGGATCCTGCTTCTCAAGAAAGCCCTACAATGGTTCCTTAAACATT
Organism: Symbiodinium natans; assembly: GCA_905221605.1. Classification (NCBI taxonomy): domain Eukaryota; class Dinophyceae; order Suessiales; family Symbiodiniaceae; genus Symbiodinium; species Symbiodinium natans. The sequence goes on from CAJNDS010000191.1 coordinate 136,554, forward strand.
GTTGTGGGGTGTTCCTAAAATCTTGGGGGAGGGGGGGAGTTCCGATAATGTCCAATAAGAATAGGAAGCATAGTGGGGGCTTTTGTAGTGGTACCGTCTGGTACCGTTGTTTGGGAAGATGCCCAGTTGAGAACAAGAAGAAGGTCAGGGATCGCAGCACCTCAATTCACCAAGGCGTGTGCTACTCAGGAGGGCAAGAGCCGACCGCCTTAACTGTGAACCCTATCCCTAAAACAACTTCGGCGCCTCAGGCCGTGAGAACTGCCGCACATGTTTGCCCCAAAGAGTCCGAAGAGATGGTTTCACCTCAGGCTTGGGTGTCTGACCTATTCGGTCTGGCATTTTGCCATCCATACCATGGCCCAAAGGCCATGTCATCGCAAGGCGATGAGAAGCTTTGCCCCCAGGGAATGCAAGTTGGGATTGCTTTCGTTGATGATTCCCTGGCCTTCGAGTCCGAGGTCTAGCAAAAATTCAGCTCTCAACTATCTGCAAACTCCCACCAACTGAGGTCTACCACAAAGGGCTTAGGAATGCTTGAGGTTGGGAACCTTCTGCCCTTCTCGCCTACCTACTTCTGAGCACTCCCACCCGCCCCACCCATCGCGTCTAGCCCGGATTGTAATGAGAACGCCCACTTCACAAGCTACCCCACCGGAACGCGCACTGTACAACCACCGCAGCAGGAGGTTCACTATTCCTTTCAGCGTTTTTAGGGGTTTGGGGTTTAGGCTTCAGGGTTACCCTAAACCCTAAACCCTTGTCAGACTCTTAGACTTTGCGATCTCGGACAAGATGAGCGGGCTTGTGAGTTCAGTAAGCCTTGCAACCTCAGCCGTGCAATCTGCGACGGCCATAGCAGGTCCACTATATTCAGACCCTAGACGGAGGGTTGAGGGTTTAATTAGGGCTTAGGGTTTAGGGTTATTTGGGGTTTAATCAGGGAACGAGAGCGAGATGGGCTGCAAGATTGCATGGTAAATGTGGGTAGACTGGCATTGGGCTTGCGTGCCCAGTCTTCCTTCCCAAGGCTTGAACCTGAGGGCCGTATGGCACACAGGGCAGGCGAAAGTCACCCTAAACTCCAAACCTGAAAAAGAAGAGGCTAGATTTTAGAGGTTTATTTCGGCGTAGAGTGCTGGAGATCGCACGAGGCTGCACCATGATGCCGACATGTTGCTAATGGCCGTGTTTTCTTGACGTAGTTGTGAAATGTTTAACAGCCACTGGGTAGCCAAGTAACCATACTATTATCATAAGGGCACCCTTTTTTGGGTTGGCTATTTTATAAGGGAGCCCATAACGAAAAAAAAGGGTAAGGGTACCACTGGGCTACCAAGGCCAGAAAAGGAGGGAGGGCGTGAGAGCTTCTCAAGGCAGGTCAAGGCCCGACCGCGCGAGATCCCAAACTCTACTGGCATAGCTCCCTACGACCCCAAACCCTAAACCCTAAACCCTAAACCCGAAACCCTAAACCCTAAACCCGAAACCCGGAACCTTACTGGTTGCTGTGCTAACTTGTGGGGAGAAAACCCTAAACCCGAAATCCCAAACCCTGCTGTAGTTGCTGTGCTAACTTGTGGGGAGACACAGAAACTTGGTAGCCCAGTGACCTCATGATGATAGGGGTGCCCCGTTTTGGGCTGGTTGCTTTCTAAGGGAACAACAAAAAGGGCAAAAGGCTACCAAGGAAAAAGACAGAGAGAGAGAGGAAGAGGAAGAGGAAGAGAAAGAGAAGGAGAAAGAGAGAGAGAGAAAGAGAGGGAGAAAGAGAGGGAGAGAGGGAGAGAGCGCGAGAGAGAGAGGCATGAGTGATGGGGTCAATGTCATGGGCTGCAGCTGTGCAGCAGCTACCCTGCACGAGAATCAACAGGGTAGCTGGGCGGCAGATTGCAAGGCAGGGTTTGCAAGGCTTTGCTCCTTGACGTAGCACTTGCGCATTGTGCAAGAGTGGACATTTGGATTTGGGACTCGGTTGGGGGTTTGAGGTTCAGAGTTTGTGTACCAAGATAATCTCAGGTGATGTTTTGGCTCCTGAAGGGACTTTGACCCCCAACCAGTCCAGCGGAGATTCATTCTAAAAATGCTTTAAACATGTTGGTGTCGGTCCATGATGTTTTTTCAAACCGCTGTCCACACAGCGTCACGGGCAGGACACATGTGACCCTTGGACGATGCACCCATGCCAACAACTAGATGCTTGAGTTGTGAGAAGCATACTGCTACAAGGCAAGGGCATGCAAGGGCTGCGGGAGCAATCAAGGGTTTATGCAGGGTCTAGGGCTTCGGGAGGATTGGGCACCTCGGGCCAAAAGCGCGCTTCAGGCGATCACGGGGGGAATGCGATTGCATGGGCCCACATTCGCAAAACAATTGAAATCCAGGTGCAGGACCAGCGTCGACTCAGGCCCAACTGGGCCGTTGCAACTCCAGTCAATCTCCTGCCGGGAGAGAGACGCTTCAAACATCAAAGGTCGGGAGAAACCCGCCCCTGCATGAAACAGTGAGACAATTCAAACATCTGGGTCGAGGGAGACCGGCCCCATCTGGCCACTATGAAACATGCTGTTTGGGACTTCTAAGATGGGGGAGCGCCCCTAGCCCAACACTCTCTTTCCTCCAGCCCAACACTCTCTTTCCTCCAGTTTGGGGTTTTGGGTCTCGCTCAACCGCTTCGTGGCTTGTGGTGCAGGATGAACAGGCCTGTCAAAGTGGTCAAGCCTGCGGGCACACCTACACAGCCTGACGGCGACATTTGGGGGCTACGAGCACGCCCTTCCTCTTTTTCGGCTCGGACAGCAAGCCCTACGCACAAGGGCCCTAAACCCCTCCCCTCCTGCAGTGGGTGCCGGGTACCGGGTGCCCTGCAGCCCCCCTGTCATGAGCTCAAGGAGCTGTCGGGGGATCGCCAGGCTGAGCGTGCAAAATGCACCGAAGGTGCCTGTTTCAAAAATAACTTCAAAAAGCCTGCAAGAAATATCGCCGGCACCGGCGGGGAGGGCACCTTTGGCATGATCCTGCCACCGACTTTTGTTGGGACACCCTGACGGTTTAGGGCTTATGGTTTAGGGTTCAGGGTTTAGGGTTTAGGGCGACATGTTCCGAGCTACAAGCTTCACAAGCAGCTACAGCATAGGCCACGGGGCATCTAGCAGTGATGACAGCAAGGTTCGCATGGTAGCTCCTGAAGGTATGTGGAATATAGAGGCGCCAGCATCTTGCCAACACTAGTCTGTGTCAACACACACACACACACGAGGGTTTAGGGTTTAGGGTTTAGGGTTTATTGTTTAGGGTTTAGGGTTTAGGGCTTAGGGCTTAGGGCTTAGGGCAGACAAATTAAGGATGGCCGCAAGTTGGCACTGTGTATCGTATGGCAGCAGTGGTCATAGCCTAGCTCCTCTCCCCACGCCCATGCGGGGCCCAGATAAGACAGCACCTTCTGCGCACTATCAGCATCCATGATCGCTACTCGACATGACCATTGTACTTCGCGTTGGAGATTACAGATTTAAGAGGTGTGCTCAGAGGAAACCGGCTCATGAGAGCCTTGGTATTCAGGTATTATTCCTCGGAATGTGCTGTGTGCACGAGGGCAGTCTTCTAAATGCGAAGGCATCCATGCTTCAAAAAAGTCATGGTAGCACTTTCATGTTGTGCACTACGGGACGCACATCTTGAAAATTTGCAGGAGGCTCCCGATAGACATGTTAGAAACAGCCTGTTGATCAACCTGGACCAGCGCCTGCTCAAACGATTGCTCTGTCCGTCTCTATACGGTCAGCACAACTTGGACTGAACCTTGCACGCCAACCCCGAACCCTAAACACTAGCGCAGAGGCTCTAGCTCAATCAACTGCAAGCAGGTCACTTCGGATCAGCTCGGGGGGGGCTGCTGCGTAACGGGCTTTGCTCTCAAGACTCAGAGCTTGCCGGCTTAGCGAGGCTCTGGCCTATCTGAGCTAGAAACACCGCTTGGGATCCATACCCACTCCCCCCCCCCCGACATATCCCGAAACCTGGCAATCTGGGCAGGGCTCTTGGACTCTTTGCTCTTTGGCCTTAAGCAGCAGACCCCGGCGAGTGACAGAACTTTTCTGTTTTGGCGGCGGCAGGCGCATCGCGTAACCTTCACATCAGGCCATTGGTGCGCGCCTCGGACATGTGAGAGCAGCAGATAGAAGTAGCCCCACTCAGCCCTAGACTTAAAAAACAAAAGAAAATAGTGTGTACATATATATATATATATATAATAAAAACAAATTAATAAACAAAAAAAATCACATATACATATACATATATATATATATATGGATATATACGGCTCGGAATGATTGCTACTATGGCTCCCTTAGACATACTATAATAACACCCAAGGCCCTTTTCTGATTACTAAGGCCCCCTAGACTAAATCCCCTGAACCCGAAGCCATATCTCTGACCAATGACGGCTTCGGGCCGAGTGTTCACCAGGCTGAGACAGACTGTGCTACCTGCTACTCTGCAACCGGCCAGCATGCTATCCAAGAATCCAAGCGTGCTCAATAGACTGCAAGCCAACTTCGAACTGCGAAACGGCAACGCCTTCAAAAGCCCCAAGCCCGTGCGCCCTTACCTTGGAATGCACCTCACTCTAAATGCGAAGCCCTGCTGCCTTCCAGAAACATGGAAGTCGAACCACAAGCCGATAACGCCCCTTAAAAACCCAAGCCAACCCCCAATCCCAAAACGCCCAAAAGCCCAAGTTGCTTTCTGAGTTCCCTAAGCCAGAAGCACTTTCTCCCCCAAGCCTGAAACATCCCTAAACCCTACTTTTTGAGGTGTGGGCCGCCCCATGAAGCTTCTCGTACACAGCGAGCGTGTGCCTCGGTTTCCCAAGGTATCTCAAAATTTCAAAAGCAAAGGAGTTTTTGTCGAGGCTTTTGTGAGGCTTCTGAGGGCTTTGCGGGACAGGGCTTTGAAGGCGCCTTTGGGGTTTAGGGTTCTTAGGGTTTAGAAAGTTGAATTTTTTGCAACTTCATCGCACGGTAAGTTGTCTTGCGCTACATCCCAAACCCTGCGCGAACACCGGAAGCTGGAGCCGAAACCTGTGGACTTCGAGCTGGGTTGAAAAACAAAAAAAATATGTATATATCATGCTGGTCTTCTAGGATATCCTAGAACTTGGTGAAAAAACAAACAGGGTACACTTGTTTTGAATTTCAGTGGTTAGGGATCCGAGCCCTACAACAGGAACTAGTGCACGGCTGGGTGTCCTAGTCGGTTTTGTCAGTTCCGTCCGGGCCGGAGAGTCTGTGAGTGGAAGCCTAATATAAGGGCCTCAGTATATAATTGGAACAGAATGTTGGGGGGGTTCTTGTCGTATATTTGTAATACAAAAAACCACAAGGGAATACTATTAGTAGTTCTTCCCTAAACCCTAAACCCTAAACCCTAAACCCCAAACCCTAAGCCCTAAGCCCTAAACCTTAAACCCTAAACTCTAAACCCTAAACCCTAAACCGACCCCTATATTAAACCCACAAGAGCCCAGACAGCTCTCAAGCTCCGGTGCTGGAGTTGGGCCCGGGCTGCGAAGCGGGTGTGCGAAAACCTGCTTCTGTTAATAAAGCCTCTACTAAAGTGTGAACACTGCACCCTAAACCCTAAACCCTGATACTCCAAGCCTCAATTCAAAGAGGAGCTGCTTGTCCAGCAGGTCACGGCCGTAGCTGGACAGGAGCCTTTGCAAAGGAGATTTCGCTTAGGGTTTAGGGTTTAGGGTTTATGGTTTAGGGTTTAAGGTTTAGGGTTTGTTCGTCCGATTTTTTGCTTCTTAGAGAGGGCATGAACACAATTGGAATGAGGCAAACAGGAAGCCTGTTGCAAGCCAGGTGCGACGCATCCACATGTGCGGTGCCAAGGTCCACGTATATTGACAGCCTGAGACAGGGAGTAGGGTTTAGGGTTTAGGGTTGAGGGTTTAAGGGCTTGAAAGCCCAAAGACCAGCAGACTAGCATGCCCGAGCAGCGCGTTGGACAACGCAGCTTAGCAGTGCCTTTGGAGATGTATGTGTGTGTGTTATAAGTAAGCAACCAAAACCTAAAGCAAAAAAATCTGGTCCGCCTAAACCCTAAACCCTAAACCCTAAACCCTAAACCCTAAACCCTAAACCCTAAACCCTAAACCCCCCAAGCATGGAACATGCTGCTTGCCAAGGCAGGCCAGGTGGCACCACATGGATATCGTGGGACTTGCTGGAATGATCCTTGAATCATGGAACATTGGGATTTCGAGGTGGAATCTTTCCACAACAAGGGACTTGTATTTCAGTTTCCATTTTGGCACTTGGTGGCCCTTGCAGGGGGGAAAGGCTGCACCAATTGAACCCCAAAAACAGAGCTTCAATCCTCCTGCGCACTGATGGCTCTTTTGCAGAATAAACTCGAAACTTGGGATGTTGCCCCTTATACTAACAGTCCTTAATGGGGATTATAATCAGGGGGTACTATACAGAGGGTACAATAATCCCAATTAAGGACTGTTAGTAGAAAGGGGAGCATCCCAACTCGAAACCTTCGAGACTCCGGGCCGCGACGCCGTATCTGCGCTGGCCCGCCTAGAGCCCTGAGCCTAAAACCTCAGTCACCTACCATCAACCTATATCCCCCCCCCAAAAAGAAAAACCTCACTACAAAGAACCTAGCTGTAAAGCCCTAAACCCTAAACCTGAACCCTAAACTACCCAAAAGCCAAAACCCTAAACCCTAAATCCTAAAGCCCCAGGCCTGCGAGGTTTTGGGTTTCGGGTTTTAGGTTTTTCGGGCTCTAGGGCTTTAGGGTTTTAGGGTTTCGGGTTTTAGGGTTGAGCAAGCAACGGGGAGGTTCGGGGCTGCTTGCTCACCAGGCTCGGCATTTGGGTCCTCCAAGACGAGGCTGTGGTGCTGGACCATACACTCGAAGAGCTCCTGGGATAGTGTAGGTCCACTGACTCCATAGGGGATTAGAATGGGCTCATGTGTGTGTGTGGGAAACCTGAGTCTCAAAAGGTAAGTAAGTAAGTACGTTGCACTTTCAAGAGCCGTTCTTTTTTCCGCAAGGAAGTACATACTCACAGTCAGCAGGGGAGTGTGGCTCTTGCATCCTACCACACTCAACGAAGCTGTGGATGCAAGAGGGAAGCGAAGACTGGCCATCTTCGTGTACCTGCTGCAAGTGGACTGGACCCGATCCACCAATCATGCTTGTGACATCATGTATCCTCAACTCCAAATTGTATTCAGCCGTGAACCATTTAATGCGCCTTTGATATTCGGGATGAAGGTGCCTTGGCTTTCACGCAACTTGGATTGCCACACCTAATAAAATAACATGAGCCTATTGAAAGCCTCACTGAACATTTTGGGTTTCTTGATCTCCATGATGGAGTGCATGCCAAACACACAACTCATTCCGAGATTGCTCGGTGTCAAGTGTGAATTGGGCATGGCCTTCCCTCTTGGGCGCCATCACCGCGGGACGTAAGAGCCCGTATCCCTTGACTTGTCCTTCGGGACATTGCCCTGAGAGGCTTGAAGAGAGCCCCGGAGAGAACAAGGCCTACACCAAGCAGTCAAGGGAGAATCTGGCAATTTTCTTTTTGTCAGTAAACTTTTCCTGAATTATCATGAATCTTGACGTTTCGTGAAAGTGTGGCTCTTGCATCCTACCACACTCAACGAAGCTGTGGATGCAAGAGGGAAGCGAAGACTGATCATCTTCGTGCACCTGCTTCAAGTGGACTGGACCCGATCCACCAATCATGCTTGTGACATCATCTACCCTCAACCCCAAATCGTGTTCAGTCGTGAACCAATTAATGTGCCTTGGATGGTGCCTCGGCTTTGGTGTCTTGGCTTTCGTGCAACTTGGATCGTCACACCTAATAAAATGACATGAGCCTATTGAAAGCCTCACTGAACATTTTGAATTTCTTGATCTCCATGATGGAGTGAGCACCATGACGAAACAACTCATTCCGAGATTGCTCGGTGTCAAGTGTGAATTGGGCATGGCCTTCCCTCTTGGGCGCCATTACCGCGGGACGTAAGAGCCCGTATCCCTTGACTTGTCCTTCGGGACATTGCCCTGAGAGGCTTGAAGAGAGCCCCGGAGAGAACTAGGCCCACACTACGCAAACAAAGGGAGAATCTAGCATTTTTCTTTCTGTTGGTAAACTTTTCAACGTAAGCGTTGCACACAAACCGAATCGCAACATTGATATGCAGTGAGAGTGATCTTGAATTGTCATGAATCTTGACTTTTCTTGAGTCCTGAATCCTGATCATCCAGACTTACAACTTCGCCTGAAGCATCAGCTGATGGGAAGCGAGAGGAGGAAGTGGACCAGTGGCACAACAACTCGTGAGCTTCAACTCGCAGCAGTTGGTCCAATTTTGTTTCTTGTTGGTTTAGTAAAAACAAGGCTAAGCAACTCAATCCTTTAAAGGGCGGCTGTGTGTGGGAAACCTGAGTCTCAAAAGGTAAGTAGGTAAGTACGTTGCACTTTCAGGAGCCGTTCTTTTTTCCGCAAGGAAGTACATACTCACAGTCAGCAGGGGAGTGTGGCTCTTGCATCCTACCACACTCAACGAAGCTGTGGATGCAAGAGGGAAGCGAAGACTGGCCATCTTCGTGTACCTGCTGCAAGTGGACTGGACCCGATACACCAATCATGCTTGTGACATCATTTACCCTCAACTCCAAATTGTATTCAGCCGTGAACTATTTAATGCGCCTTGGATATTCGGGATGAAGGTGCCTTGGCTTTCACACAACTTGGACTGCCACACCTAAAAAAAAACATGAGCCTATTGAAAAGCCTCACTGAACATTTTGAGTTTCTTGATCTCCATGATGGAGTGCATACCCAGACACGCAACTCATTCCGAGATTGCTCGGTGTCAAGTGTGTGTGTGTGTGTGTGTGTGTGTGTGTGTGTGTGTGTGTGTGTGTGCGTGCGTGCGTGCGTGCGTGCGTGCGTGCGTGCGTGCGTGTGCGCGTGTGCGTTGCGTGCGGGGTTGCGGGTTGTGGGGGTGCGTGGGGGTTGGGGGTTGTGGGGGTGTGGGGTGTGGGGGTGGGGGTGTGGGGGTGTGGGGGTGTGTGGGGTGTGGGGGTGTGGGGGTGTGGGGGTGTGTGGGGTGGGGGTGTGGGTGGTGTGGGGGTGTGGGGGTGGGGGGTGGGGGTGTGGGGGTGTGGGGGTGTGGGGGTGTGGGGGTGTGGGGGTGTGGGGGTGTGGGGGTGTGGGGGTGTGGGGGTGTGGGGGTGTGGGGGTGTGTGTGTGTGTGTGTGTGTGTGTGTGTGTGTGTGTGTGTGTGTGTGTGTGTGTGTGTGTGTGTGTGTGTGTGTGTGTGTGTGTGTGTGTGTGTGTGTGTGTGTGTGTGTGTGTGTGTGTGTGTGTGTGTGTGTGTGTGTGTGTGTGTGTGTGTGTGTGTGTGTGTGGTGTGTGTGTGTGTGTGTGTGTGTGTGTGTGTGTGTGTGTGTGTGTGTGTGTGTGTGTGTGTGTGTGTGTGTGTGTGTGTGTGTGTGTGTGTGTGTGTGTGTGTGTGTGTGTGTGTGTGTGTGTGAAGAGGTCCTGGGACCTGGGAGAGTACGTTTTGGGCGCGCTTGGCTGGTTTTTTCTTGTCATAAAGGGAGTGCAAGAGGATAAAGTTTGCGCCTATGTAGGTTCACTGACTACATCGGGGATTAGAATGGGCTAATGCGCGTGTGTGTGTGTGTTGTGTGTTTATCTTGGCTCCTTGTTTAAGCAGGGGCGTCCGTTTTGCTTACTCTGAACGCTACATCCTGGGACTTAGGATTTCCGGCGAAACTACGGACATCAGGAAGCAACGGACAAAAGGCCCCCATGACGCAGCCTTCGAAGACTTTGTTCTAAGGGCTTGGGTTTAGAGTTTAGGGTTACTTCATGGAGTCATAGAGCTGCTTGCGGGACACCTCGGGACAAAGCCGACTGATGCCAATGCGATTGGCAGACTCGACGTCGAACAGAGTTCAGATTCAAGTCCCGGTTCCCATCAGTTCACAGAGTGTTTTTGTTGCCGGGCCTGCAGGGCGTTGAGACTCAAGATTTAGCAAGCGGTCAAGACCCGCAATGGTTTGGGTGGGATTGCGATTTGTGACGGGGGGGGGGGGCCTTTGTAGGGCTTTTAAGGGGAGGCGGGTGGGGTGGGGCTCCAGGTGGGCGAACAAGTATACTATTATAAGAGCCCCCGAAACCCTATTTTAGTTACTAAGACCCCTATACTACCTTCTCCCCCCTCTCCCACAACCACTTCACCAAGCTTCTCCCGTCTTGCGCCGTCCATGCAGAAGGTCAGCCGCGAATTGTCCTGCCGATGACTTATTAAGCGTGAAGCAAACTTCGAGGTTTTGGGCTTTAGGGGCGCAATTAGGGTTTAAGGTTTAGGGCAATGCTCCCTGAGTTTGGCCCCGCCCCGAGGACTGCTGACGACGATGGGCGAGGGCGGTCAGTCACTTATCCGAAGACAGAGGACGCGCAGGCCCACACAAGGATTGCAGGGCGAGAGGAGTCCTGCTAAACAGGAAATTCGGGGTCAAAAGCGATCAAGCCCACATGAACACTTGCACAATGTGTACAAATAAGATGCTAAAAACTTGTATATACACACACTTCTGTTCGCGGTGTCCTCGCTGAACAGTCGCGAGCTTATCTGCAAAATCGCTGGCAGCCAACCTCAGCTGGCAGGCTCAGCGTAGCCTTTGGTTCAGGACTTCGTGCAGGCTTGTCTAGAAGTGGAGGTTCATGTAGTTCTACCTGGGACGATAAGTATCCCAGAAGCAAAGGCTCTAATCCATCATGAACTTGCAGAGAAGGATTTCCCAAGCCTACAAACACGAAACCTACGGACTTCCAGGTAGACTGTCAATTAATGGCAAAACAAATGGGGGAGCAGATTGTCGGGGGAGCACCTGGATCACGCGAGCGTTACGCGAAGGCGAAACGACAACGCGAAGTTCGGCGAGCGGGGGGAGGTTCTACGAAGGGTTCGCGGTAACACCTGCTTTAAAAGGACCAGAAGTAAACTGCTGCCCTGTGCTGTTAAAATTAAACGACACCCTGTGGCCGACCATGTCCCCAGAACTGGACACTCGAAAAGGCAAAGTAGATGTCCAAATGAATGCCCTATAAATACGAATACGCCCTTGCAGCCCTCTCATCATCCATCCCAGCTTTATACTTTAATATAAGGCCAGCACATGTAAATTCAAGATTTAAAGTTTCCAGGTTATTATAGGGTGTAATTTAAGACATAGAGTTTCGGGTTTAAGGCGCAGGGGTAAGAGTTAGTTTGGGTTTAGGGATTAGGGCAATATGATTTTCAGGTACATTCCTTCATTAAGGGGTTTTGGAGGTTCTGCTTTTCAAGGCTTTTAGGGCTTATAGGGCTTCTGAGCTTTTAGGTTTCTTAAGGCTTTTTAGGGTTTCTAGCATGAATAAGACTATAAACTCGTAAGAGCCTATCAACCTTATGTTCTATCACTACATAACACTATTATGTAGGAACAAACCCTATATGTTGTACAATAGCACAGATCCTTCTAAAAACGGGCACGCCCAAAAAACAACATCGTTTAGAGAACTCCGCAGAAGGCCTGGCGAAGCCTTAACCCCAAAGACTTCATTAGGGGGGGACGTCCCCTAAGCTCCCGTAAGGTTCCCTAGGTACCCTAAACCCCTGAACCCTTATAAACCCTAAACCCCAAACCCGAAAATCCTAAAACCCTAAAAACCTAAAACCCTAAACCCTGGAAACCTAAAACCCTAAAACCCTAAACCCTAAAACCCGGAACCCTAAGAGGAGTTGGGGTTTAGGGTTTAGGGCTTAGGGTTTAGGGCTGGGGGCTAGGGGTTTAGGGTTTAGGGTTCAGGCTCGCGGAGCTCAAGGAAGAGTACGACCAAGACCCAAACAACGCAGGCTAAATTGTTTTTGTTTCGCCTTGATTTGGGTGGCGGCTGAGCTGGATAGTGAGACACTCCATACTAAGAATAAAGAAATGCATTAAAGACAGACAAACAGGGAACAGGGGGGGGGGGGGGGGGGGGCATACGAAGTTTCTACGAAGGCCCGGGGGGGACCACGAACCTCCACGAACGACGTTCCGCTCCCGCTCAATGTCCGGCGACGGCTTCGGGGACATGCCTATTGGTTAAGGAGTCAACACTGCCAACCTCTGGCTAAGCAGTGCTACAGACACCCCTTTTACAAATGGTACACGTTTCATGGCCCCGTAACTATCAACTCAACTACAAGCAGGTTCTTGCAAAAAGAACAAAGCGGCGTAGTAAGAACTCATGGTTAGCTTTGGGGCTATACCGGGATTATGCTACCAAAAATCGGTCATGTTTACGTGCGCGACTACTAAAGCAACAGTCCGGTCCTGGCCGCACCAAAGCCGTGAAGGCGAAATCCCCTCCCGCCCCTCCCTCCCGAACCATCGCCGCCCCCCCCCCCCACCCCCCGTCTAGATCATCTTAGCAACTCTGGGCGAGCGGTTGAAAGAGTTCGCCCAGTCTGGCCAGGGGGCTCTGCCAGGCGGTACTGACAGTTTGGAGGTTCAGGGATAAAGGCGCTCAAGTTGAGTTTCCTCACCATAACGCCACACTTAGACTAGCCGGGTTTAAGATTCCATTTTGGCTACATTTTCGTAACCCTGTAGCAGCAGCCAGCTACCCCCGTACCCCAACAAGTTCGGGGGAAGGATGTGTCATGGCGGTTTGGTTGCGTGTCAGGGTGTCAAACAGGATGTGCATTTCGGGCCCGCGGCTCAAGTTTTCAGCTGCGAAATTCGGGGGGGGAGGGGGGGGGGGTTGTTTAGCGTTCACAAGGAATTATTGCTGCTTCACTTTGGAGTGTCGTCTTCCGAGCTTGTGCATCCCATTGCATGCCGCTGTGGACAAACTCACGTCCCACGCCTTCCCGTATAGCTCGTACTGGGAATACCTTGGTGGCACATCCGAAAGAGGTGGGTTGCAAATTCTACAGTTCCTGGTGTCGCCATGTGTTTCTTGAACATGCAGGGCGTAGGCTTCTGCCAGCGCTCAAGAAAAGGAAGTCCTACACCGAAACCTCATCAACCCTATGGGGCATGAAGCCAAAAATGGCAACATTTCGGCATGCCTGCAGATGATTTCCACGCGATGGCTCTCAGCGCAAGCTCAAGAAAAAAGAGCTTTCCTTCAGAGCTTAGAGCCTCGTCACTGCAGATACACTTATTATTCAGCAAACAAGCAACTCACGACTCCAGGAGGACCATCAGAGTCTTACTGCTGACATTCTCTGTGCTCAGTTCGAGGTGCAATCCCACTGAAAATCTCAAACAATAAACAATTCCAAGCCCTGACCGTGGAGCCCTAAAGCTAAACAGCTCCAGAACCCTTTAAGCCAATGACAAAAACCGTATACAAGGCACAAGCACGCAAGATGCCGAGAAGCCCAGTCAAATACTCGAAGCCCTCGGAGACGTTCAGGAAGGTCGGACTCAGATGAAACCAGGGGTCTGGAGTCTTTGTGCTCACGCAGGCTGCGACGGGTGTACGTGCGTGGCACTTACATGTCCTCATGTGAATTTGGTGCGGTCCAGGTACTGGCACCTAAGCAGGTCTGATGAGTCAAGAGGGCATGAGGATGTCTGACATTCTGAAGACCCATCTCCAAAATCACCAATGTGACAGCATGCTGTTAGGGTCTTAGAGACAACCATCCAATTGTGTAGCCAGACATGGTTCTTGGGGAATTCGAAAATTAGGCAGCTTCAAAACAACCCTGTCAAGGGGATTCCTATTTGCATACAGAGCTCTACCAAGACGTGTTCGGGAAGAATGAACTCCCTAATGTGAGCAAAGCGGGAACTGATGATCATCTATGATGAGACATTTTGGGGGGGCATTCAGCACCCTGATAGCCACTCATCTAGCCGTTTAGTAGGTTGGTCAAGGTTGCTCCTATCTCGAATCTCAAATGATCGATGCACTCAAAATGTCATCCCCCCGCCCAATGCCAACTCCTCAACCCAATCACCAGCTGAACTCAAAACCTCGCAACCCCGAAGCCTTCAATCTCTCGACCATCCTCTGAATGCTGAGGGGCGGCCCCAATGAATCGTTCGCATCACAAAGAGTTACGGCGCAGTCGGACGTGCGCACTGCATCGATGACCTAGCCCAGCAGCTCGCGATTGAAATCAAGGCGAGGAATGTAAGCTCCGCGGCCAAAACCTGCAAACGCCCCGAAACTCCCTCCCACACCCTGCAACCCCGAAAAGTCCCTCCCACACTGCAAACCGTAGCCCAAACCCCAAACCCCAGCTAGAGAAGCCCCCAAGCCCCCGACCCCCCTGAAACCCAAGCACCACAACCCCACCATCCCCTCCAACCGGAAAAACAAACCAAGCAGGGGCCCCGGGGAGCTGACCTCCGGGACCTGGTTGCGGGACCCGGTTTCAGGCCGTATGGTTGAAGGGCTTAAAGTTTGGGGGCTCAGTTTAGGCTTAAGGGCCTAGTTAAGGGCTCTTGAGGGTTAGCTACTTGCAGCTACTGAAAAAAAGACCTTACCTAAAGGCTGTGTCTAGGGTGGGGGTGCTCAAGTCTCTCTTGGCAGCTGAGTTGCGCTCTGCAGATAGGTCCTGCCCGTGCAAGATTCTTGATTGGGGAGGTCCTATTTGGAGGTGCATGGGTAGGTATAAATAGGGCGGAAAAATAGGGTAACTATAAACTTATGACCTTACAAAAGGTACCGATAACTCTACTTATAACTACCCATGAACCGCCAAGTAGGGGATTCCACGGCAGGTGGCCAGGAGACTCCCCAAAGGACTTGGCGGAAGGGATCTCGAGCTGGTCTTTCGTCAGGAGCTTCGGGTTAGGGTTTTCAAGGGCTTAGGAGTATACTGTGGGTTTCAGGGATTTAGAGGGGTGTAGGCTTTTTGGGTTTTAGCTCAATGTTTGTGTCTGCCTTTTTACAACGGGTCAATTGCTAGCCACACGATGAAACCCCAAGATTTCGTAAAGGGCGGTTCATTCGCCACTTCCGGGTTTGCATGAAAATTACGGGAGGGTTGGCATTGCGTGCATTTCTCGTGTGGAGCCTTAAGAGGAGGGGCCCCCAAACCCTAGACCCTAAACCTTATAAACCCTACTAAAAAGCCTAACCCCATGAAAACCCTGAATAAAAACACTGTAAAACAAAACCCAGAAAACAAAACCCTGTAATGGGCCCTGCAAGAAACCCTATAAAGCCCTGTTACCACAAACCCTATAAAACCGTATGAAAGCCCTCTGAAAACCCGAAACCCTAGAAAGCCATTATTACCATAATCCCTCTAATGCCGTATAAAACCCTATGAAAACCATGAAAAACCCTATATGAAACCCTATAAAGCCCTTATGACTATAAACCCTGACACTTCAACCCTGTCATATGCCCTATAAGAAACCCTAGTGCTATAAACCCTTATAACCGGCAGCTGGCCTGTTCAACTCGGTCGCCATACTGCCAGAACGCTGGAGGCGTAGAGTCGACCACGATGCCTCAGGGGTTTAGGGTTTAGGGTTTTAGGGTTTAGGGTTTTAGGGTTTTAGGGTTTTAGGGTTTTAGGGTTTTAGGGTTTTAGGGTTTAGGGTTTTAGGGCTTTTAGGGCTTTTCGGGCTTTAAGGTTTTCGGGTGTTAGGGTTTTTAGGGCTCTAGGGTTTGGGGGTTTTGGAGCTGTAGGGTCTTGGGGCTTTAGGATTTTGGGGTTCCAGGGTTTTGGGGGGTTTTGGGGTTTTAAAGGGTCTTAAGGGTGTTTAGGGTTCTAGGTTTTTAGGGCATTAGGGTTTTGGGGGTTTTGGGGTTTTCGGGTTTTAAGGGTGTTTAGGGCGTTTAGGGGTTTTAGCGCACATCCGGGGTCAAGGGCTTGTTCAGGGTGTTTAGAGTTTATAGGGGCTGTTTAGTTTTATGGGGGGGCAGGGGTGAGGGGCGGCGGGCGTTTAGAGCTTGGAGAGTAGGGGTTAAGGGTTTAGGGGTTCGTGACTGTGTTAGTCAACTCTTAACTGAGGGGTCTCTGTGGGTTTGAATCCTTTAGGGGGCTAGGAATACCTCAAGTGTGGGAGCTCCCGTCTCCTCTGCAACATGTAAACATAATTCCGAAAAAGCTTCAAGTAGAGCCATTTCTCGCCTACCCACAACGTCCCTGAGCTGTCCTAGGCTCCCAAAATGGTACCCCTTTCGGGGGGAGGGGCGTTGATGGGTTCATAAGGGATACTGACCCTAAAGAAGGGGAAGAGGTGTATCACCGGGGTCCGAGGAGGCCCGGTCTTGAAAAAGACACAAAAGACGTAGAGAAAAAAACAATGTTTATATACATATTCACATATCTATATATATATATATGTATATATATACACAGATATCCCACGGACCCACAATGGGGACAGCCAGGCGGCACATGGCGAAGAGCTGGTGGTGCCTGAACTTGTCAATCGCTAGGTTTAGGGTTTAAGGTTAGGATTTGGGGTTTAGGGTTTAGGGTGGCTCCCCAAATTATCCTGGAAGCTGTAGTTCTAACTTTATGGGGACGAGTCGTGGACCGCGGAAGCAAAAGGCGCGGACACGACTTTGCTAGGTCCAGTAGCAGCACTTGGGGTGGCTCCTACACGCATCACGCGACAATTTTGCTTTGTACACCAGGCCCTTCGGAAGCTCAAAACCGTTGATGCCCTTCGCCCTTGCTAATCCAGTGGCGCCATAACCTAAATCAGACACCGCAAAGATGCACGAGACTACGCTTCAAGTATTGATGGTCCTTTTTCCGTGTTGGAGGTAGTGGGTTCGAGGCCTACACAGGCCAGACACAAAAGCCGGATGGGGCAAAGCTTTTGAAGCCGGGGTTTATAGGGTTTAGGGCTTAGGGCTTCCCTAATCTTCAGCAAGCGACAAAGAGTTTATAAGCACAGCTGCTGCAAGCCAGGCAGGATAGGTAGTCGCACAGACCACTTTAGAGCATGAGCGGCAGCAAAAACCCCAAATGGCTGTTTAGAGCCTTCAATCCGAAGACGAACAGGGCCAAGCAGCTGTACGAGCTTTGGTCACGCTCAAACTCAGGATTGCTCAGCGCCTGCAAAATGCTGTGAGTCTAGGGCTTCTTTTAATTTTACGGCTTTCAGGGTTAAGGTTTAGGATTTCGAGCTAGGGTTTTTGAGGTTGCAAAGCTTGTTTGGAATCCTGGGGTAGCCTTCTTGCTTCAGAAAGCTCCAGGCAGAGGAGCCCTGCAAATACTAAAACCTAAACCCTAAACCCTAAACCCTCTTACAATTCATAACAGCACCACACCATTGGAATCGAGTCGGGCGGTTTTAGGTTCTCCGTAGGAAGGTTTGAACGAAGAGGGGTATCGGGACATAAAGAGGACCCGCCCAAAGGAACCCTCATCGAGAACAACCCCCCCCCCCCCCCCATCTGAAAAAACACAACTTGTATCTGCATCTAATGAGCCCGGTGTTCTGCGCCTACACCCTAAACCTCCCTAGGCTCCAAGTCCATGAGAAGGAAGACAATCAACAACTGCTGACAAGCGGCCGTCGTACGACGATCCCACAGCCTGGGCTTGACTTTCTCTTCACCCCCAAAAGAGCCCAAGCAACCCCTGCTAAAGCAACATACCGTAACATACCTTAGATTAACTATATACATATATCTATATATATATATATATATATATAAATATGTATGTATAGAGAGATCCGTGTTCCTTAGCTAAGGCATACAGTATTGGTCCTGACATCACAACAGACAACGGCAAAGCACTTGCTTGCGCATAAAACGAAATGTCGGCTTTGGCTCACCCGGTCTACAGCACGTTCTCGACTGTACTTAGGATCCCTGAGCCCGTTGCTTGCGAGTGGTTAAGGACTGTCGGGTCCCGGGGGGGGGAGGGGGGGGGGGAGGGGGGGGGGGGGAGGGGGGGGGGGAGGGGGGGGGGGGGGAGGGAGGGGGGGGGAGGGGGGGGGGGGGAGGGGGGGGGGGAGGGGGGGGGGGGGGAGGGGGGGGGGGGGGGGGGTGGGCTGCTCAAGGCTTTGTTAGGGTTCCGGGATCTAGGGGTTTACGGTTTTGGGAATTTGTGGGTTTAGGGGTTTGGGCTTCAGATACACGCCGACTAGGGACAGGATTGAATATGTAGAGGCAGGGGTTTAGGGTCTCGCGTTTTCAGGCCGCCCCAAACCCCGAAGCTATCCATAAGCAACTGCAAAAAAGCCCTTATTTTGCATTTCCTACCGGAAGAAAAGGGACATATTAACTTCCTCCTTGCTTATTTTCGACGGACTCTACCTTGGGATTTGGGGGCCCTTTTCTAAGATCCCTAAGAGAAGATAAATCTTAATCCCTTGATACTACAGGCTCTAAGTAAGGGTAGTTTCATGGGCGCTTAATATGGTCCCTTACTCTCTGTAAAGGGTTCTGATGTATGGGCCCTTGGGTTGCACAGGGTATATAGGGATATATAAGGGGCCCCTTTTAAGGACCCTTAACCCTAAACCCTATACCCTAAACCCTGAACCCTAAACCCCAAACCCTGAACCCAAAACCCTAAACCCTAAGACAGGAAACCCTAAGCCCTTGGTAGGCCAGCGGCTCGAAGCAGGGAAGCTCGCTGCACGAGGGTGACTCCATGCCTGGGTCTGGTTTGAAAGGCTTAGGGTTTAATAGGGTCTAATAGGGTTTAATAGGGTTTAATAGGGTTTATAGGGTTTATAGGGTTTAATAGGGCTTTATAGGGTTTTATAGGGTTTTATAGGGGTTTATAGGGTTTATAGGGTTTTCGGGTTTATAGGGGTTATAGGGTTTATAGGGTTTATAGGGTTTAGGCTTCAGGTGTTCCAGGGTTTAAGGTTCAGGAAACAAAGTGCCATTTGCTAGGTCTAGGCTTGCCCTTAAAAGCCCGCTGCCTTGTAGATACGATCCTTTAAAACCCAGTAAGGGAGATGTCCAATGTACTAAGGGCCTATGCCCCTCCTCCTCTCGAACTTCAGAGTTTCAGGATCATTGTTCTAGAGCTCAGGATCTTGGGTTGGAGTTCTTGCGGGGGTGGGGGCTGGGCTTGTTTTTAGTTTAATGTTGTGGGTTTCGTGGTTTAGGGCCATCTCCAAACCACAAACCCGTAACCCAAAAACCGAAAACCTAAACCCTAAACCCCAAACTCTAAACCCTAAACCCTACTCACTAAGGCTCCCTAAGAAACCCTACGCCCAAGGACCCCCGCCCCCCCCCCCCCCCCCCCCCCCCCCCCCCCGGGCTTTCATGGGGCGTCACTTTTTGTGCCTGGCTCATCATATCCATATAGGCATAGAGGGTTTATGGTTTATAATAGGGTTTAGGGGATCACCTCGGGACCCTAAACCCCCCTTAGTCGCAGCTCCGACGGAACATCCAAGAAGAAACCAAGACCTTGAGGACACGAGAGCTGGTGCCCTCTTCAGGTCTGGCACGACTCTATGACCTGAGGGTTCAGGGTTTAGGGTTTGGTGGTTGAGTTTCGATCCCAGCCGCACTTCCTTTCCTTGCGGCTGGCTTGCATCATCTCTTCGAAGCTCCTGGGCGCAGTCCGGGCTTCCGTTGGGGGAAAAGAAAGATCTCTCTCGAGTGCGCCAAATGTCATGCAAATGATGCAACGCAATCCCAAGACATGCCGACCAAGAGTATGCATGCGGTTGAGGGTCCATGATTCGACCTTAAACCTTGTAGAGTAGTAAGGCATGGCGCTGGAGCTGATTTTTCTAAAAGGCGTGCCCCAACCGGACTGCTTCAGGATGAAGACGTGACCCGCAGCTTGCTCAAGCAACCGGTGAGCCACCCAAGTGACGCCGAACAAGACTACCACTCATCAGCCTTCTCTTGAACTGTCACTAGAAACCCTTGACAGATAAGGATTTGTGGTCCCTGTCTTAAAGGCAGACGCGACTGAAAGTATGACATGTCTTCAAGCACGGTCTAAACACTCTGTGCCGCCAGAGGACTGGATTGACTCAGTTTCACCTCATGGTTCCGCGTCTGCGATTCGCAGGGGTTTAGGCTGGTTTAGGGTTCATGGGTTTAGGGTTTAGGACCCCCAAACTGAACCCCCCGAACGCGAGAAGTACAGCCCTTGCACTTCGGAGATGGTCTTCGGTCTATCAATATGCCGCGTATCACTTCGGAGAGACCTCCAGCTGAAACCTACTTGCCCAGTGTCTCATGCTAAGGGTTACGGCTACACGTTGTGATTTCATAGGCCATGTGTTGCCCAACAAGACGAATGGCTACTCACTCGACTACTAGGTAACCATACCATGTCGACCACGCCGCAAAATACACTTGCGATGCGTCTACTGATCTCCCAGGAGTACCAAGCACAGCAAATAGTGAGGTAGAATGACAGAAAGTAGCCCGGTTACTACCCTTGACTCGCAGCCTTTACGGCTTCTTTGTTGAGCTGCAGGCTTGATAAAAGGTGACGCGCCAAAACATGGAGGGTCTTTCTCATGCCGGAATGTGGAGACATCAGATATTTGAGCAAGACTGTAGTGCTTCCACACCAAACATTATGTCAGGGGAGGGTGCCCAGGATACGAGTCAGAAAGCTTGTGAACAGCAGGTGGCTTTTAGTCGTCTTTGCTTTACGAGCCAGGCCGGAAGAGCTCTCGATCCACTGAGTCGGGCTCCCGGAGTGAAGATTACACAAATGCCCTGGGAAAGTTTCGCAGGACGAAACGCGAAAAAACCCTCAGGCCTTGCAAAATCCGAAGCGACAAAAACGCGGCAGATCCGAAGGCTCTCTCTGTCCGTTCTCGCTCAGGGCAGAGGGGGGAAGTAGGGTCATTGAATTCTTGCCAAGCTGGCACCGTAAACCTCCAATCTGATGGTTACACCCTAAACCCCAAACCCCTAAACCCTAAACCGAAACCCTAAACCTACCAGAGTCTGGGCTATCTGCCACCGTGCAGCGCGAAGCTTCAAGGAAGAATGCCATCTAGCCGTGTTAACGATTTTGGACTGTGATGTTCAGACCCGAGTTCAACTACGCTGGTTGCTACCATATGACACATTAAGCTGATATGGAGATCATATACATATATATATATATATGGAGACTTCATTGCCTTCCAAATCTGGTCTCTGCCTGAGCCAAGGAAATGGGCATGAATTGGAATGGTTAGCCCTTTCGGCGCGGCGTGGAGTAAGGTACAGGCACGGCCCATGATGTAGATCAACCCCCCCCCCCCCCCCGACATGTACAAGATGCCATGTCTTCCAATTTAATTAGGTCAGGGGAACAAATGCAGTTCGCCCTTCCCTCGGCATGAGGTTGAGAATTTCACATCCCGGCCGGCTCGTTAGTCAGCAGCTAGTATCGAATACAGAAACCATGGTCGCGATAAGAAGGATCCACCTAGACGGTGATGTCTTGGCTCCATGCGCAATCGCTTTGAGGCGTCTTTGATGACCCAGTCCTCAAGTTGTCGAGGAAGACAAACAAAGAGGGATGCACGAAGCTGTGGCAGGCCGAACTGTCACCAGCACCTACCAAAGCAAAAACAACCTTCACCAGACCAAGTGATTCAGGGAATATATACATATGGAGGTTTCCGAAAAGTCTCTTAAAGGGTTTCTATTCTTTTTGGGCACCCCTATTTTGGGAAACAGCCATGTATGTATATATATATATAAATTCCCCACTCAGCTTCAGGCCACTCTCCGGGTCGCAATGTTCTCCACTTCAAGAATTGCACTTCGGATCCGGATGTTCTCCTTGTTGACAGTTGAGGTCGGCCCCAGCGGACAAGCATGTGCCCTAAGGATCCATGTACCTCACTTGGACCCTAAAGCTACTACATAGGAGCCCCTTCAAGGCCCAAGTATATACCACATAAGTACATGCATCCTTAGGGTTTGGGGGTTTCCGAAATTTGGGGCACCTTCTTGGGGTCCTTATTAATAAAGGATTCCTACTATTGGGGGTCTATATTCGGGGTCCCTTATTTTCGCAAAGCCCCATTTAGTGGGACAGAGCTTGACGGACATCTCTGGGCTGTGTGAACATCCACTTCACGGCTACGGGATCCCCTGAGACACCTGTAGCCTCACCGCCTGGGAGTTTCAAGTTGTTGAGGCTTATGAGCTCATAGCGCGGAAGATTTCATGTGCTGCGCTCCACCGCATGACGCGTTTCGAGCTGCCCCGTAACATCCAAACAAGAAAACCAACACCAACACACACACACACACACACAGCGACTGCGAAGAAGTGCGGACACACTACGGGCGTGCAACTTAAGTGAAGAGGGCCCTCTGCCGGCTTACACCTTTAGACTTGTTACAGATTTTCCCATTCTCGACACATTTGCAAGTTGAAGCGTTTACGCTTCGACACGTTAATTCTCGGACACGAAACCCCTTGCAGATCATCTTTGCACAACGTCGAAACCTTAAACCCAACTCTGATGCTATGTTGTAGTATTCTTACTCTTTTAAACTACCAGTGTGTGTGTGTGTGTTATTGTCAATAGTACACTGTTAGTACTCCATAATGATATGACATAATATGATATTCTTGCCTGTTTCCACAAGAAAAAATCCCCCCCCCCCCCCGGCCTCATCCAGCCCATCGAGGCGCCCGCTCCTGGGCCAACCCCGAACCCTGAAAAAAGGGCTTTGGGCTCCTAGGGCTCCTAGGGGTCATAGGGTTCATAGGGTTCATAGGGTTCATAGGGTTCATAGGGTTCCTAGGGCTCCTAGGGCTCCTAGGGCTCTAGGGTTCATAGGGTTAGGGTTTGGGGTTTGGAGTTTAGGGTTTAGGGTTTGGGGTTTGGGGTATGGGGTTTGGGGTTTGGGGTTTATAGGGCCTAGGGCCTAGGGTTCAGGATGACAGCAACGACAAGGATGACAACGGCAACAACGAGCACCGCCCAACCACGACAGCAAGAAGACATTCCATCATTCCCCTGTTCATCCAGAGCCAGTAAAACGGGCACCTGGGCTAGGGACTACATCTCTGGGCCTAATGGCAACGTGATCCCACAATCCTTGCTAGGTCTGCTCTCATACCCTCCGAGGCAGAAATTGCAGATATATATATATATATATACACAGATACACATGCATGCTGTTAACTTGAATATTTTAACCAACTCAAGAAACATGTACATGTATGTGCACTGCTTGTATTACATTGCACGGGCCTACAACTGAAGGTTGTTTTGGGAGCCATGCCGTGTGGTTTGCGGGCTCATGTTTGAAGGTTTTGGGGCTCAGGGCTTCAGATTGAAGGTCCTACCGCAAGCTGATACCTGCAAACCCTAACCCTAAACCCTAAACCCCTATACCCCACACCCTAAACCCGAAACCCTCAACCCCCGAATACCCACAGGAAGCCCGAAGAAGGGGCGACTGCTGTGCTCCAGGCGCTTCGTTCTTGAAGTCGGAGAGATTCTTATTGGAAGTATGGCCTCGGTTTCCGAGAGGCGTGATCTTAAGCAACTTTAACCCTAAAATCCCCCAGGCCCTAAGTTTAGGGTGCACAATATAATGTACCAGTATACCACATATGAGAGGAATTATATGTATTCAACAACGGATATCTAATACCACAGTACTGTATTTGGGACCCCGAGCAGCAAACAAAAAACAAACAACCCTAAGCCCTAAACCCTGAACCCTGAACCCTAAACCCTAAGCCCTGAACCCTAGCTCCGTGGACCCGACGGAGGCCCTCGGTGGCTTCATTGGTGGAGTCCTTGAGCTCCTGGGTGCCAGAAAGCGCTTAGGGGGGTCTTGAGGGTCCTTGGAAGTTTAGGAGTCTTCTGCTTAAGGATTCGCCACCAGGGGTCTGCTCACAGAGTCTAGTCTCGGATGCAAACGCTCAAGTGAGGGAATGGTCATCCCATGAAATTATGATAGGCGTTTCACTGGGCGTGAGGGGGCCCGACAAAGTGATGCTCGCCTTGTCGGGGCCCCTCATGCCCAGCAATGGCCTTGTGGGCCTCTCACGCCCAGCAAGGGGCCAGCTGATGCTGATGATGCTCGCCTGGTAGGGCCTCATGCCCAGCAAGGAGCCAGCTGATGCTCATGATGCCTCTCAAGCCCAACAAGGGGCCAACTGATGCTGATGATGCTCGCCTTGTAGGGCCTCTCAACTGATGCTGATGATGCTCGCCTTGTCAAGCAGTCAAGCCCCTCACGTTCAGCAAGGGGCCAGCTGATGCTAATGATGCCCCAAGCCCAACAAGGAACCAACTGATGCTGATGATGCTCGCCTTGTCTGTCGGGCCCTCACGCCCAGCAAGCAAAGGGCCAGTTGATGCTGCTGATGCTCGCCTTGTCGGGCCCCCTCACTCTCAGCAAGGGGCCAACTGATGCTGTGATGCTCGCGTTTTCGTGCTGATGATGTTCGCCATGTCGGGTGACCCGAAACAGACAGGCAGATGATGCTCGCCTTGTTGGCCCAGCAAGGGGCCAACTGAAAAGGAGGCCGTCTTGTCGGGCTGATGATGCTCCCCTCGTCGTGCCAGTGGCGGCACAGGTGGGTAGCAGAATGTCAGGAGTTGCCCAAATGCCTAAAGCTTAACAATCCTGTTACATAGCCTCCCAAAGTTCGAGCCACCCACTGGCCTGAAGCAGCTCATCCAGGCGCTGGATCTTGAGCCTGAAATCACGGGGAGCATTTTAACGCCCCCCTACACAAGGTTAAGTTGGGGTAAGATTCAAGCAGGGGTGCCCCCTGGGGTAGTTACCTAGCTTAGGATTGGTCAAGGCTAATGAGATGCTGAGAATGGCACGTAGAATGTGGGCCTGAAGCAAGATGTGACGCAAAAACCCTCAACTCACCCCTCAACTTGAACCTGGGCTACGCCCGAACCAAGCCTACAGCGCTTTGGGGCGAATGGCAGATCTCGATTCTGGAGTAGACCCAAGAAAGCTCGGAATTCAGCCGGGTGCAGGTAGGCCAGGGGGCATGTCGGACGATGCTACGAATCACCACATGTCGTGAAAAGTGTGCCCGCGCAAAAAGCTGCAAACAGGCCAGGGCCACCAGATCTCACTTTCGGAACGGTTCGACCGCTCGTCGCGCTCCTGGGTTTTCCAGGTGCAGGTTTTGGCAACTCAAGGTTTCAGGTAGGGTTTGTAGGGTTTGTAGTGTTTGTAGGGTTTGTAGGGTTTACAGTTTTTATAGGGCCTGTGTTTCTAGGGTTTTTTCGGGTTTATAAGGCTCATAGGGTTGGTTTTGAGTGCCATGTGGTCTTCTGAAAGCTGAAGCTGAACGGCACACCTCCTACCCCCGGACCCTAAACCCTAAACCCTAAACCCTAAACCCTAAACCCTAAACCCTAAACCCTAAACCCTAAACCCTAAACCCTAAACCCTAAACCCTAAACCCTGACCCAGAAGAGTCCTGCTGGTCCCGCTGCTTGGCGTCATTGTCGTCCTTCATTGGCAAAGCTGTTGGGAACCCTGGGGCCCAGAGGCACTTCAACTCTCTAAGCCCGCAAGCCCCAACAAAAACAAAAACAACTTCTAGCCCCCCTTATAGTCCCCTTTAAGCCCTAAACCAAAACCCTAAACTACCCCCCAAACCCTACAAACCCTACAAACCCTACAAACCCTACAAACCCTACAAACCCTACAAACCCTACAAACCCTACAACCCTACAAACCCTACAAACCCTACAAACCCTATAAACCCTATAAACCCTTTAAACCATTGAAACCCTGAACCCCAAACCCTGATACCCTTAGAGCCCCATGGGCCGAAAGGGGGGGTTTGAAGGGGTTAAAGGGTTTAGGGTTTAGGGCCGTTTAGGGTTGGGGTTTAGGGCTTAGGGCTAGGGACTGGCAACCCAACGAGCCGAAGTTCCACAACCCTCGAACCCCGATACGGGTAAAGGATGATCGAGCGACGGTTCCCTAAACTCGAGGGTTTAGGGTTTAGACTCACAAATCCTCGGGTCCTTCAGAGTCTTGTCCAGGGTGGCCTGAAGATCGCCCAGCTTGCGGTCGACCTGACATGGCCAGCACGCTCTGGAAGGGTTTGGGGGGTGACTGGTTGAGAGCTGGCAGGGTTTAGACGTTCAAGAACTGAGGGCTTTAGGGCTTCAGGGTTTCGGAGTTTAGGGTTTTAGGGCTTTCTCTTGGGATTGTAAAGCAGGCTGTGGAGGGATCTTGTTCAAGGCCGCAGGACGTGTCTTCAGGATGCGCAGGCAGAGGAGAGGTGCTCAGGGGTCATATTGGAAAAGCAAAGCCCCAAAACCCTGAACCCCCAATCGAGAAGCTTCAACCCCCAAATCCTCAACCCTCCAACTTTTCCCACCTTAGTCGTGAAGTGCCCGGGGAATGTTGCTTAATCGCTCTTCTCTGGCAGAGGGTGGGGGACAGTAGTATGAAATCCGCAAGTGGGTAGGTCGCATCCTAGGCTCTTGCAAAATCAGTATGGATCCCCTCCCGCCTCTTGCGACGCGGCCGCCATTGCATCATCTAGCTCCTGTCTGCCAAGGGTAACTCGTGCCAGGATCCTTCAAAACCGAACTGTGAATGACCCAAACCCCGAAACCCTCCAGCCTCGACTCTTGGCCTCAGAACCTACAAATTCGTAGGTCTTCAACTCCACCCCACTCCCCCTCGTCTCCCCAAATTCACAGGATAGGCGAAACACCCTAAACGCCCACGACGACTTCCTTGTTTGTAGACCCCCAGGCCCAGCATGGTCTTTCGGATGTCGGGTTTCAAGGGATATTCGAGCTGGCACAATGGATGCAGGGAATTTCAGGGCCATGGGTGTCAGGGCATAAGCTTCAAATCAAAGCTCCAGGATTGCCAGGATTTCGGAACTGAGGAGCTCCCAAGCTCTATAAATCCCAACCTAGCTCCAATCCCTACGGGAGCAGGGGCTCAACACCCCCGTGCCCCTAGTGCGTGTAGCCGTATAACCCTAAAGCCCAACAGAACTAACCTCGAACCCCTTAAACTCCCCGAAAACCCCCAACCCCGAAACGAGCATCTATCTGGGGGGGGCGCACCTGCCACGATGCATCCCTTTCTCACCACATGGGGGTACCTTCTTGGGGTCCTGATTATGAGGGAACCCGACTCATTCCTTTTTTTCGAAACACCCGCATGGGTTCCCCACCTTCCGCTGGTTGTCGAGGTTGGACTTGCCCTGGCATGGCTAAGAGGGCTTCCTCAACCCTAAACCCTAAACCGTCCTAAACCCTAAACCCTAAACCCTCAAACCTAAACTTTAAACCCTAAACCCTAAACCCTAAACCCTAAACCCTAAACCCTAAACTAAGGCAATGAACTGTTTAGGATTTGGGGTCCTGGGTGCTGGTCGTCTAGAACTCGGGGGCTCTACAGGGCATCGTCGGCCCGAAAACCGAAACCTTCAGCTGCTCTGAATCCGTATCACACCCTAAACCCTAAACCCTATACCCCAAACCCTAAACCCTAAACAAGCTTCTTCCAACCTGTAGCCCTGCAGCCTTGCAGCCTAAAGCCGTCGTGCCCTAAACTCGTGAGACTTCTACATCCCAAACGAGCAACCCTGGACCACCCTACATGCGGCACCCTAGAAACCCCGGAAGCCCAACAAGAAAAACAGAGAGAGCAAAAATCCCGTACAGCCCTGTGTCAGCCCTAGCCCTGATAAGATCCCTAAGCCCCGAAATGGGGGTTTACGAACATAAGCGACACCTCATATAGTGCCCCAAATAGTAGGATTCCCTTATGATAAGGGACACCAAGAACCTTCAAGGAACACCTAATTTCCGGAAACCCCCGAAATACCTGAACCCTAAACCCTAAACCCAAAACCCTAAAACCCGTCGGCTGATGATCTTGAAGACTTCACAAAAGCGCCTCCTGAGACTTCGCCTCCGCGAAGTTCGTCATGTCCTGGATGCAAGGTATGGGCCGGGTTTAGGGTTTAGGGTTCGCCAGCGCAGCGTGGCGCCCAGGACAACTCTTCTATAGGTGGCTGCATCGAGCCGAATTGAAGAGCTCCTACGTGTAGGAGTTTAGGGTTTAAGGTGTAGGGTTTAGGGGTTAGGGTTTGGCAACCATGGTAACCCCACTGTGGTTGTCCAGCTTCCTCGGGCAAGTGAAGCCTAACCTCGGGGACTACACCATGGGCTCTACTTTCTCAATTGAGCCTCCATTGAACCCTGAACCCGTAACCTTTTCTTAGCGAGGTTTAGAGGGTTTGGAGCTGCAAGTCCGGTCCTGCTTGAGAGGTTCATTTTAGGCTTCAGGGTAGAGTGGAGGTTCAGCTGAAACTTCGGAGCTTGGGGGCATGGCTGCCCTTCAGCTTCGGGCTTCGGGCCATAACTGGGGGTTCGGGGTCGGGGGTTAGGGTTTAGGGCCAGGAGTTTAGGGGTTTAGGGGTTTAGGTGTTTGGTTGTTTAGGGGTCTAGGGGTTTAGGGGTTTAGGGGTTTAGGTGTTTAGTTGTTTAGGGGTTTAGGGGTTTAGGGGTTCAAGGTGGGTTTTGGGATCCCGAAGCCATGAGCACTCACTACAGTCAAGTGCGTCTGAATGCCGGCACAGCGTCCGTGCGCGTAGACATGAACTCTTTGTCGATGCGCTCGCAGAGTGCAGCAAGCTCGTCGGCCAAAGCTTTCCTGTGGGCTTCTTGTCTTTTTTGGAGGGCCTGAGGCTTTTCAGGTTTCCTAGGACAGAATGGTGCAACCTTGGGCTGTTACCCTTATAGTACCAGTCCTTCATAGGGATTATAGTACCCCCTCTAATATTCCCCAATTGAGGACTGTTAGTATCAGGGGGAACATCGCAAGCGCAAGCGACTTTTCTTGGAGCGCAGAGTGAATGTCCATGTGAACAGCGGCCAACTAGGGTGCCGCTTTGCTTCCGGTGTTCCTGTCGCCTACAGGCAGGGTTTTGGACTTTCTTGCCCACCCCTCCTACATGCATCAAAGCCCATCGTAAACAACTTCTGTCAGGTCACAGCCCGGGATGCAAGCTGTTCCCCGCGTCTGCCCCAGAAGACAGGGACTGACAATCTTGAAAATGCTTCGCCAGTACTCTAGGAAACAAGGAGCCCGTTCTTGTGTCTGGGGGTTTGCCAGGGAACCGGCCCCTAAGACAAGGAGAAAAAAGGGTACCAGGGGGGTTTAGGAGGGGTTTAGGGTTTAGGGTTTACACCATCGAGCGGCCTTACGTCCGTGTCCACCTGGGACAGACGCTGTCCCAGACTCGACTCAGCCTGCGAGCAATGGCTATTGTCGCCGGCACGTAGGGCTTTATATCCAAAATGATATACCAGTACCAAAAGATGTGTAATTATAAAGGTTTTTATATACCTATATAGATTTATATTTCTTTATTTATATGCGACATGTGTGTTGCAGGAATAATTCTCCAATCATCCCGAAACCTACGCCCTAGGCATTCTCCGGGCGTACTATCTGTGGAAACCGCACGGGGGGCCCTCTTGCGGGATGGGGTGGGCACTCCAGGGACTCTTCGCGCCTCCGAGGGTGGGCACTCCGGAGATACAGGATTTTTGGGCGGGATTTTTTTTGGGGGTGGGAAACTGTAGAGATACTCTGCGGGCAGCTGAGTTAAAGTCTAACCAGCCCACGCCGAGGGTGAGGAATAAAGATCTCCGATATACATATATATATATATATGTATTTTATACATACATAGACAAACAATAAACACAGAGAGACAGAGATAGACAACAAACATTATAATATATACACATGTCCATAACAGGGCCTGGGGTGGGAAAACACATGCACATGGTAAGTCTTGATGCTCTTGTCGGCGACAACCGCCGTCACGCAACCCTAAACCCTAAACCCTAAACCCTAGACCTCTAAACTCTTCACCCTGAATCCCTGAAAGCCTTTAAAACACAGGTTGGAGTCGAGGACATCGTCCTCAGAGGGCTTAGCAAAGGGCGTGAGGTTATGGCAAGGTTTAGGCTTTAGGGCTTAGGGTTTGGGGTTTAGGGTTTGGAGTTTAGGTTCGGGGTAGACCCCCTTGCCCAACCTTGGAGAGCTTGTCCTCGGTTCCGTTCACCATGCCCATCATCTCGTTCCTGAACTGGTTCATCCTGGCCAAAGAAAGACACACTTTTCCGAGACCCCACCACCTTCCCTGCCCCAAACCCCGAGGAATCAATGTAAGGGGCCTGCTAGATTCGGGTGGGTATTGGATTGAGGTCCCAAGCCCCACAACCCCAAACCCTACACCCCAAACTGCAAAACACGAAGCCCCAAACCCTTAACCTCCTAAACCTCCTAAACCTCCCAAACCCTAAGCCTCCTAAGGCTCCCTCCATCCCGCCAGAACCCCATGCGCCTGTCGTCGGTGTAGCCCTTTGAGTCACCAAGGCACTTTTGAAGGCCATCCTTCTTTGTGACAGCCCAGGGCTTTACAGGGTGTAGGGTTGAGGCAGGGTTTAGGGTTTAGGGTTTAGGGTTTTAGGGTTTAGGGTTTAGGGTTTCGGGGTGAGGGTTTAGGGCTAAGGGTTTAGGGTAGGATTTTGAGTCTTGCTTTGTTTCGCATGTCTGTGGTTTGTGTTTCTTTGGGGTGTTGCTTCCTTTTCTGGCCGGGGAGGTGTTAAAGCGACGTGTGTATATACGTGTGTATACATATGTTATGTATTACATATACACAGAGACATATATCTATTTGAATGTACACACCTGCTTGCTAGTTTATAATGTGTATATGTAATATGATATACTGCATCCCGTACATATAATGCTTTAAAAACATTTTCGACTGATAGATAGTGTACACAAAGAATATGACATATAGTGCAACAGAATGCATACAATATACATATATACATATATACATATATACATATATACATATATACATATATACATATATACACATATACATATATACACATATACATATATACACATATACACATATACATATATACATATATACATATACATATATATATATACATATACATATAGACATATAGACATATAGACATATATGCATATATACATATATACATATATACATATATACATATATACATATACACATATATACATATACACATATATATATACATACATATATACATATATACATATATACATATATACATATATACATATATACATATATACATATATACATATATACATATATACATATATACATATATACATATATACATATATACATATATACATATATACATGTATGCATGCATGCATGCATGCATGCATGCATGTATATATATATATGTGTATGTATATTGTCGTTTTGTTCGAGGTGGCTTGTGAGCAGGGGGTCGGAAGTGTCAGGCGTTTCTCCCGTGCGTAAATTGCTACGCCTGCCTTTCCTGTGCCCTAAGCTTGTGGTGTTGCCCGTGTGGTCCTCATGGATTTGAGGCTTTGGGTTTCAACATGTATCCCTGGCCAGCTAGCATTCCCCGATCATTCTGTCCTGCATCGCGCGGGCATTGTTGGCCACCGTGTCTGAGACCTGGCCAAAAGGAAGCAAGAAGCCCTCAACTACTACGTAACCCTAAACCCTCAACAAGAAACCGTCCTAAACCTTCTAGAGCTCCCGACCCTAAGCAGCAACCCCCAACCTACAGCAACGGGTAGTGGTTTAGTAGGCTCTGAGCCCTCAAGCTGCAACAGCCCGGTCTTCGAATCCTAAACCCTTCATCCCATAATCCCCGAAGGCCCTAAACCTAAAACCCTAAACCCTTCTTCAAGCTTGAAGCCCTAAATCCCTAAATCCAACCCCCCCCCCCGGAGCCTTTGTGAGCTCGGCTTTCAGGTTCGTCTCCGACTGCCTGGGTTTCTTGGGTTTGGGGATGCTCAGGGTTTGGACCTTGGGGATGCTTCGGGCTGTGAAACCCTAAACCCTGCAACCTGAAACCCTAAATAAGGAAATTAAGCTGCAACCCTGAACCCCTAAACCCCTAAAACCCTGAACAAGGAGATTCAGCTGCAAGTGGCAGAGTGCTTCGGTCCCTCCTGCTTCGACCTAGCTATGGCCGTGGAGGCCATGGAAGCCCTAAGGCCCCCTAAACCCTAAACCCTAAACCCTAAACCCTGAACCCTGAACCCTGAACCCTGAACCCTGAACCCTGAACCCTAAACCCTAAACCCTAAACCCTAAACCCTAAATCTTGTCTGGCATGGCGCTTCAGTGCTGCGCCCAGCTTCTGCTCCGTGGCCTTGACCTAGGAGTTCAAGACAGGAACATATAAATGGGGGGTTTGCGAAAATAGGGGGGTTTCGGGTTTAGGGTTTAGAGTTTAGGCCAGCGATTGATTGTGGTGGAGTCCGGCTTGGTGATAGCGTGGAACCACCATGAAAATTTGGGGGGTATTTTAGGGGTACCCCTATTTAGGGAAATGCCCATATAGGGGTCAGAACGATTACGAATTGTAATCCCTGGTGGCTTGTGGTCCCTTTATACTTATACATGAAAACTCTTCAAGCCCCTATATTAGGAGCTGTAGTGCGGTAGACAACATACATAACATATGTACATATATATATATATATGTGTATATATATACATGTATATACATATGTCTCTGCAGTATTCTTTTCGTACTGCCTCCACACGCTCAAAACAAGGATTTTGCTTGATGTTTTCCTATGTTTAGATATATGTCACAACACTCTGCTGCCGTTTAATATTGTGCACAACTCGTTTTGACGACCGCACTCTTTTATACTCAGGTGACGCGGTACTTACTGGATCGCATAGCCAAACCTCCAGCTTTGAGCCTTTCGTCGACTTTCTCACACGCCCTATCCCCTTTCATTGCAAATCGTTGCAGCTCGATTTTTGTTGAACTTGTATTGTGTTAACAACCTTAACTATGATTATGATTAGGGCTAACTTCTATTTTGTAATCAGGGCTATGTAAATTCATTGAGGTGCCATAACAACGACGAAAAAACTTGAATTGGTTTGGCTAGTATAACATTAACTGGAAGACATGAGAAAACGGACATAATGGAACCCTCACCCCAAGCTAGCTTGAGTCCGCCAACATACGCAACTATGAATTATTTGAAGAACTGATTTAGGTGGGCTATTTGTTTACGTTGTAACTGGGGCTAGTGGTATTCACAAAACTGCAAAAACAATGACAAGAAACATTTCCGTCTCGAGCACCGAAGGTCATTTGGCCCATCGGTTGTCCCAATAGCTGTCCTTCATTGCCTTTCTATATCTCCCGGGCCGTGTTTGGACAAGTATAATTCATTTCAGGAACGTTGCCGGCCTCCAATTATGATAGCCAACAGAGTTGGAACATCTACATTTTAATTTGGGGGGGGGGGGGGGGGGGGAAGGAAGGGACTACTGTGATTATGAAGGGTGTACTTCTATAAGTGCTGTTATGTGCTGTTCATGCAATGAAGGACAATATGTTTGGCAAAGCATATAAGCAGCACCAGTAGCTACAAACCACGGGCTAGCCCCTGACGATCATCGTTACCTTGAACCCATCAGTATACTTGATGAGCCGTTAATGTTTCATGGTTTTACAACCATGCACTGTCTCATAACGGCTTGTCTCGTCCAACGTAACAATGGTCTATTCAATGGCTTCATGAAGAGAACTTTTAGAACAAGACTGCAACATGTAAGTCTCTTCATTTGTTTGGTTAGCATTGGGGTTTAGGGTTTTGGGGTTTATACACCAAGTGTAAACCCTAAACCCTGAACCCCGAACCCCATAAACCCTAAACCCTAAACCCTAAACAGTAAACCCTAAACAGTGAGGCTTCTTGGTCCAGAGCTTGTCCCTCCAACTTCTTGACGGCCTCGGCTCCATCAGTCTGAGGGCAGTTTCATGGGCATGGTCCCTTACCTCCCTCAAAGGGTTCTGATGTAGGGGCCCTTGATTTGTGTAGGGTATATAAGGGGTATATAAGGGGTCCCTGTTAAGGGCCCATACTAAGGGACCATGTAACTACCCTTAGAACCAGGGGGTCAGGGGTTTGCCACCCTAGGAATTAGGGGTGCCTCTTTCAGACCCTAAGCCAGAAACTCTACAACAATGTTTTTGATAGACCCTTCCTTTTAGCCAAACCAAGTTTAGCCAGACCAACAACTCCACGCTCTAAGCTTGTATGCTGCGTTTCAGTCCCTCTCTTCAAGATCAGCTGGCCCAAATCCGAATGTCTTACTTCGAGTTCTCCTTTAACTCCAGTGTGGGCTTTGACATCCACGGCAAAGTTCAATTCCAAGCCTGCTTGCCTAGCTGGCGAAGGGAACTGAAGGTTCGGGGCTTCAGGTTTAGGTGTAGTCACTTCCCTGGGATGTGGGAATCGGTATCTTCGGCTCGGCACTCTGGGCAGTCGTATGCTGGCCTAGACAGGGGAGCATGCTAACATGTCGCCCTAGACAGGGGAGCATGCTAAGCAACTAGCACGCCCTGCTCAGATGGCTCACAGGGCTGGGATTCCGTACATCGGCAAGCTCGTCCGCAGTCGCGTAAACGGGCTTCGGCATGATGCCTCACGGTTTGCGCCCAGGCCCGTAACCCTATAATCTGGACCCCTAAATTCTTTCCCATAATTAAACCTCTGCAACACCTAATCCCGTACTCTTTTTGATCCGAAAGCCGACCCCCCCCCCCCTCCCCCCAAACAAAATTTAGGTTGGTTCCCAGGCAAGGCTGAAAGGGTGGCGGCCGAGGGAGAAGAACTAGTAAGGCCTCTAGGGCAAGGGGCTTAGTGCGGCTCAGGGCTTCGGCTTGTTGACTTGTGCCAGCCCTGAGCTACTTCTGCAGAGAAGCCGCGAGCTGAAATCAATGTCGCAAGACAGCAACGGTGAGGTTGAGGGCGTGACCCAGCCGCGCTGACGAGCAGGAGGGTTTCGAAAAGCGTCTTGCGGATCTCTAGCTGTGGCTTTTAAGGGTTTTTTGCCGTCGCATCCTCGGTTCGAGTTGGTGTGGGTCTGGGCTGCTAGCCGCCTAGCCAAGCATTGGCTCTTCTGCCCTAATCCTAAACTTGTCAGTGCACTGCTCCATTTTACACAATATTACACATCCCCCCCCTTATTAAAGTGTGTTGTCACAGCGCTGCCCTCTTCAAGGGCAACGCTGCTGAACGGCTGCGGAGGAGGGGACTGCGGTTGGTGGGGAGATGTGCAGGTTTCCTGTGAGGTCTTTGAGGCTCAGGCTTTAGCAGAAAAACACAAACCCTAAACCCTAAGTTCACCTAAGTTGAGGGTCTTGGGAGTGATTGGGTGTTTAAATTCTTGAGGTCGGCTTCGGGACCTACAATCTGCGATCTCAAAATGCGGATGCTCCCTTCAGCAGGCGAAGCTTTCTTTCCACTCTTGCTATCTAAACCCAAAACCCTAAGCACTTGAAGCTGCAGCTTTTGCTCTGGGGGTTTGTCGTGGTAGGATCCAGTTCAGTGTTGGGTGTTGGAATTCAAGGAGGGCTTTGGAGATTCGAGGACTTAAGGTTTCGGACGGTGTCGCGCAGATGAAGTTCGGGAGCTTAAAAGCTGTATCTGGGGCGCCTTTAGGTCACCCGATCATACCTAGTAAGAGCAAGTGAAGCACCAGTCCCCAGTCTTTTGTTCCTCCTTGCTTGCCTGCCGACTACTCCCCAGAAGTGCGACGGTTTCATCTAACAACATCTGGGAGGCATTTTGGGTGAGAGCTCGAGTCAGGTATCGAAAGAGCAGCCAAGCATGAACAATATGGTACTACGTAGGCACGTACATTGTGCCGTATCTTGAAAACAGTCCATAGCTGAAACACACACTCAGCCGACCCCTTTGTGGACCAGACCGCACTTTGTGGGTCAAACAGCCTCTGCAGCATGGAGGCTGCAGAAGCATGGGGACATCGGGGGTTTCCGAAAATGGGGGGTGCGCTCTGGTGATGGCCAGGGGGCACTACGACGCCTCTCATTTCAAAGGCTCGGAGATCGAAGGCCCTTCGGAGCGGGTGTGACTTACGAAGCCTCGGATCAGAGGGAGGCACATCTGCAAGGCTTTTGCTTCGATCTGGAGAATGTTATGCAGGCAGCAGGCATCTTGCTGTTACGTTGACCAAGCACCATTGCTAAAAGTGCCGGGCACACATCTTTCGGATTCGAGGTGTCATCTCATATCTCACCAGGTCTTGGGGTTTTTGGGGTGCCATTTGTCTGCCATAGCTACTGGTATCTGCCTGAGACTTTTCTTCGGTGGCGCTGTTGCCCAGTGCTGTGAAAGACATATTGCAAGAGGCCAAAAGACACGCTGCGGCCAATAACTACAACGAAACCGAACACCGAAAACACATCGAAGACCACAGAGTAAATTCACCAGTCTGTTCGTTGGCCCGTATTCCGCTCATTGGAAGGGTCGCCAGCAACCCGCCGGGGAGATGCCCTACACCCCCAAACCCCAAACCCCAATCCCTTCCCAAAAATATGCAAAAGGGTCCCCTACCCCACGCCCTCGCCGCCCTGTCATGAAAAAAACAAAAAAACGCCTCCAGGCCGAACCTGCTTCTAGCATGAGGGTGAATTGGTAGGGGAGGGCCCCCGTTATCACATCAGCCCTCACTACAAGTGGGTAAATACCCCCCAAATTTCTAGAACTTCCCAGACTCCCCCTGCAAGACTCCCCCCCCCCCCCCCCCGGAATCCAAGCAGAACCTAGGTTTGCCCCTTGAAGCCTCCGAAAAATATTCATCAATATCATCATCTTAGTCCCGGTAAGGGAAAGCGTAAATTTAATGTCCCGAGGTCCTACCTAGGAACTCTCCAAATTCCAAGTAGTTCCCAGACTCCCCTGCAAGACCCCCCCCCCCCCACCCAAAAAAAAGAAACAACATCCAAGCAGAACTCTCCTGCCAAAGGGCATACATCAGGTAGCGGTGGGGATGCTGCCGAGAACTGTGCGGTGGCCTGGGAGTGGAGTTGCCAAGTAGGGTGCAGTGGTTTAAGAGTTTAGGGCTGCGAGCCAGTCCAGGATTGAGGACATCAGGAGTTCTGGGTTTAGGGATTAGGGTTCAGGTTATAAGGTCTTAGGATGTCTGTTAGCGGACATCGAGGATGGACCTGAAAAGATTGCCTGTTCCGCAGTGACTTTGTGCATGCATGTCGCTAATCTGCTTTCGCCAACTTGAGTGATCTAGTGTGGGTTTTTGTGCATGTGGAGAGGTGCAGACATTGGCCAGCAGGATCAGAAGAAAAATGGACTTTCCTCCAACCGGCTTGAAGCACCCTGAAGTCTGGGGTTTGGGGACCTAAGCCCGGAACCCTAAACCCTAAACCCTAAACCCTTGCGGCTGAGGGCTTTGGGGACCTAAGCCCGGAGCTGTGGATGAGGATCTTTCCAAGCCACGCCGCCCTTCCTGTGTTCAAGGTTTGGGTTCAGGGTTTAGGGTTTAGGGTTTAGGGCTTAGGGTCTAGGGTTTAGGGTTTAGGGCTCAGGGCTTACTGTAGCCGGGGGGGGGGGGGGGGGGGCTTTAGGGTGAAGAGTGATGGGATGACCCCTGTGGGATGTTTTGTAAGCCCCCCCCCCCAACAATAAAAACACGAACATAAATAACATTTTGAAAAAGAAGAACAAGAGAAATGACAAACAAAATGAAGATATCAATAAGAATAAGTAAAATAAGGACCCTATGCAAAATTGGGTTCTGCACCTGGATCCTTAGACTTGAGGGTGTCTATACCAGCACCCAAAGAGGCAATATCCGGCAAACAAGCACACTTGAGGGCTCTGATGGGACGGCCGAGGGCTTAGGGCTTCGGCGTGTGGTGGGCGTTTTGTTCCCTATGTCCCAACAAGAGGGGCTCGCTGTGAAAGTTGCAACTACTAAGGCTCTGAGAACAGGGCGCTAGGTCGGCCCGTAAAACCCTCATGGGGACGCTAGCCTACCCCATACTAGAGCCCAGACCAGAAGCACCCTATTTACTCCCTAGGGACCTAGGTTTCAACTCGGGATCCTTCAGGATTCTGCAGGGGAATAGGAATAACTACAGAATGTCCATCCTTCCTCCCCCTTGGAGGAAACTTAGTCACGGGGCGGGTTTAGGGTTTAGGCCTTAGAGGGGGATAGTGTCTGGGGGACCGGCGCTTGCCGCGAAGTGGATAGAGGCCTGTGGCAGTCTGCGTGGGCCCTTTTGAAGAACCAACTTTCGAGCCCTGGGTTTCGGGTTTAGTAAAGGGTTTCGGGTTCAGGGCTAGGGGATAGGTTGCAGGATCAGTTTTGGGCGGTGTAGATCAGGGCTGCCGCCATGTCTATGAATGAAGCTGTGAACACAAGACTCTTCGTTGAGGATGCCTTTGCGACTTCACTTTACCGACCCTGAACTGCCCTGAGAAATTGGACTTGTAAGCCTCCAAAACTAAAGATCCCCCATCCCTGAACCGGAAGCTCTAAGAACCCTGCCACGGTCTGGGGTTTAGGGTGGAGAGGGGCCGAATTTACAGGCAGAAAGGGGAGAGGGAGGGGGAGGGTCCTACGTAACCCCTGAGCTCCTAGACCCTAGGCCCTAAGCCCTAAACTGTAAACCCTGAACCCTGAACCCTAAACCCCAAACCCTACAGTTAAGCCCTAAACCCTGAACCCTGAACCCTGAACCCTGAAAACTGAACCCTGAACCCTGAACCCTAAACCCTAAACCCTAAACCCTAAACCCTACAGTTTGCCGCCTTTTGGGCGTCTTGAGATCGTTGAAGGAGCGATACCTGGCATGCCGGCACCCACCCCGGAAGGCTACGACTGTCTCAGCGCTTTCGAGTGGGTTTAGGGTTTAGGGTTTAGGGTTT
This sequence comes from Symbiodinium natans, assembly GCA_905221605.1. Classification (NCBI taxonomy): domain Eukaryota; class Dinophyceae; order Suessiales; family Symbiodiniaceae; genus Symbiodinium; species Symbiodinium natans. Next base: position 175,356 of record CAJNDS010000191.1, read on the forward strand.
AGGGTTTCGGGTTTAGGGTTTAAGACTTGGGGTTTGGGGAGGGTTTAGGGTTTCTCCGAGTTGTGACATAAGGTGCTGATCGAGGTCTACTGTACGGGTTTGTTGACGGCTCAGCGGTCGACGTTCAGGGCTTGAGGCTTTCGCCTTCGGGGTTGTCGGGATGCTGCCAGTCGATGCCCCAACATCCCCAGAGGAAGCTCAGGAGTTTAGGAGGTCAGGATGTCGGGGAACCCTAAGCCCGGGTTTCGGGCCCAAACACCCCGAAGTCCTGGAGACTAGTCATTGCATGCCCTCTCTGCACCTGCACCTGGTACGAAACTGAGTCGTGAGTGACCCTCCCGAAACCCGAAAACCCCTGAGCATCAAGGAGTCGCGCCAGCGGGCTCTCCAACACAGTTGTTCTACTGACTCTCCCTACACACGAACGCACAGACACTGACATCCTGTTGACCCTACTGGCCTCCCCTCCCCTGTCCCCCCCCCCACACCCTGAACTCCTAAACCCCTGCTGCAAATGTGCTGGGCGGACCCCTCCAGCGCCTCAAAAACATCGGCCTGCATCGGAGCACCGATTTGCTTGGAGTTTCATATAGGCTTCGGCACGAGTAGGGGCGCAAGGGGTTCAGGGTCAGGAAGGGGTTGGTGGTCTTGGGTTCTGGGTTAAGGTTGAAGGGTTTTAGGGTTTAAGGCAAGCCACGAAGCTGAAAAGGCTGGCGGAAGGTGGGGGCGGAGCCCTAAACCCTGAAGCCTAAACCTCAAACTCTCCCAGCATCCGAGGAAAACAGGCCATGGGCAAAGGGTGGGGGGCGGGGTGGGGCACGCAAACCCTTTGGCAAACCCCTGACACCCCAAACCCCTGAATCCCTAAACCCTAAACCCTACACCCGAAACACTTTAAACCCCACACTCCTGTAACCACCTTCGTCGCAGCAGGGCCTTAGGGACTGAGGTCCAAATTGACGGCAGCTGCCTCGTCTCCTGGAGCAATGGGTTTAGGGTTTAGGGTTTAGGGTTTAGGGTTTAGGGTTTAGGGTTTAGGGTTTAGGGTTTAGGGTTATGCTTCTCGGGGTTTAGGGTTTAGGCTGTCGGCTTTCGGATCCCGATCAATGCCTTCAAGACTATCACCAGGGGTAACCAACTGTCAAGCGCTTCCTTCTCTAGACCTTCATTAAGCCCTGAACCACCTGTTTCTCGCTCAGACTCCGGGAACTACAAGAAGACAGCTAGTGAGAAAGGCAGGTTTCATGTCCTTCGATCATCCCACCCAACAGCCACCCGACAGCGACCAGATGTGGGAGCCACTTTGCCGTTTTCAGGCAGGCAAATGCGGATACTTCGCCGTAGGCTTCTGTCGCGGGACTTCTTTACAGGCGGGGCTCTTTGCCCTAAACCCTAAACCCTACACCCTAAACCCTATGCCCTAAACCCTAAACCGGGTGAGGCGGCCAGCAAACAGCAACGCATCGAGGGTGGGCAAGTACCATGCTCGTTCTTATAGGGTTTAGGGTTTAGGGTAGGATCCCTTTAATACCACGAACAATTTTTCAAAGACCCCCGCCCCCGGAGCAATAGCGGAAATGCACAGTTGGACATCCTGCAGCGTCCGCGACCCAGGCCTCGCGAAAGTGAGGGCCGGTGGAGTTGGGGCCAGGGCTTAAGGCTTGCTGGGGGTGGGTTTGGAGGGGCTAAAGGGAATTCTAAGTTCTCTAGGTTTAAGGGGGGGTGATATGGGGTTGTATAGGAATTATGACTCAAGTAACTTTGCAAAGACTCTTCCAAATCAACCCCAGGTTTTACGGCTGAGGCTCAGGGTTTTGGGCTTAGAGCCGTTTAGGGCACTGATGCGGGCGAAAAACTAGCAACACACTGCCCTGCACATGGAGCCCGCTACAATGTTACAAATGTGCTGACAATGCCGAAGGAGCCCTACGTCATGTTCTGAACGTATGCGAGGGACGGATAGTAGTTCAGCGCTGATATGTGGCAATCACATGAAAGTGCTGACGTGGCACAGCGCAGAGGGACTTGTTTTGCAAAGCTGACAAAGTCCCGTTGCTACTGCGATGTGAGGGAGCATGATGTGTCACTGCATTGCATCAAGCATTCAGAAGTGTGTCCAGGAGTACTGAGAATGCTTTAGGGACACTCTGGTAGTTTATCTGAGAATATTTCATCTGGATGCGGCCGCTTCCCTCGTGTCCTAAAGCGGTCTCCGAGGTCTGGAAAAGACATTCGGCCATGCCTCGCTTAACACATTTTTGGCTGCTTAAGTGCCTTCCACAAAAGCACCTTGTCTGTAAACAGCAACTATGAAAAGCCTAGAGGGCGACTAAGACATTGCATTGCATAATCACCGTATTCGTCGTTGGGATTCAAGGCGTAGCTTGCTGGCTGCGTTTTCTAGGTGGCAAAGCTTCCAGGTGCTAAGGGGGCATCTAATGCCCTAGGTAGGTTAAGGTAACCTACTTGGAGCTCACCTGCTCAGCATCCAAGTGACTTAGTAGGTTCAGAGTGCAGTGTAAGGTCAGTCTTCTGCGTGTGCCAAAGGATGCATAGGCTGATCATCAGTTTGGTGGAAGAGCTCTATGTGGCAAATGCTAAACCCTAACCCTAAACCCTACTAAACCCTACAGGTATATGCAGCTCAGACGCAGTCGCTGCCGGCTGAGCTTGCTATCCACCCTCTCCAGCATTGGGGAGGGAGCTTCCTGGCGCAGTGCTTGGGTGATGCTGTCTTCCACAAACCCTAAACCCTAAACGCTAAACCCTCCTGTCAGGGTAGTTTCTCTGAGCCCCCTTGGTATCAGGTGACCGGGTTTCGGGTTCAGGGTTCCCCCTGAACGTCTCAAAAAACCCTGAACCTCCCAACCTCAGCGGCCAAAGGAGGGACCCTTTTAAGGGACCTTAGGGTCTATTTAGGGCAAGTTAGGGTTTAGGGCCTATAAGGGACCTTAGGGGCTATATAGGGCAGTTTAGGGTTTAGGGCCCCTTAACCAACGCTGAGCCACGACGTAAACGCGCGGGGTCGGCTGGGCTGAGCGGCATGCTCTTGGACTCGTCGTCGCTGAGGGCATTCTGAACAGGGCCGCTTCTGCGTAGACCCTAAACCCTAAACCCTAAACCCTAAACCCTAAGTAAGGATGCTGCTGATTCGGGGGTTTTTGGTTTAGGGCAAAGGAGAGATGGCGGGGCTGAGCTCCACCAAAGGGAGGCCGTAACTAAGAGGGTTGAGCTGCCGCGAAGCACCAAGCTCCAGGCCCTCACGATCAGGGCTTTTCGAGCTCCCGCGGGCTTGGGGTTTAGGGTTTTGGATTCGGGTTCAGGGTTTAGGGAGTTTAGGGTTCAGGTTCAGGGTGTTAGGGGTTTAGGGTTCCCCAGAAGATCGACAGCATGGCCTGCTTGGTGGAAACTGTGGAGACCTGCATCGTGCTCAAGATGTACCAGGGTTGGGATCAAGGCTTGTCAGAGCACTCTTGGTTGGGGGTTAGGGTTTACGGTGTCGGGTTTAGGGTGGGGTGGTATATAAGATTTACGGTTTGGGTTAAGCGACTGAAACTTGAAGGTTCGGGCGACCAAACAAAACCCTGCAAACCTTGTCGTTGCTTGTTGCTCCTTATCGTTTAACAAGCTAACCACTCGTGGTCGCCCCCCAGCAATCAAGCTGCAATACACGAGGTTTTCCAGCAACCCAAGCTGGTTTCTCAAAGGCTGCCTATGGCAGTCGAACTCCACCGTTTTCGACTTTGGGACTTAGGTCTTGGAGGTTCTGGTTCTCTGCCCCAGCCCTTGCATCGATCGGCCTTGGGCAGGTGCGACAGTGGCTCTTCGATGTTCCACTGCGCCTGGACGTGCAGCCACTCCCCCGTTTTGGGGTTAGGATTCTGGGCCTTGGCTTTCACACACACACACACACAGACAGACAGACAGACAGACAGACAGACAGACAGACACACACAGACACACACACAGACACACACACACACACACACACACACACAGACACACACACACACACACACACACCACACACACAGACACACACACACACACACACACACACACACACACAACCACACAGACACACACACACAGGCACACACACACACACACACACACACACACACACACACACACACACACACACACACACACACACACACACACACACACACACACACACACACACACACACACACACACACACACACACACACACACACACACAGACACACACACACACACACACACAAACACACGAAGCTCAGGCTTACCGTAGGTGCAGGCCTAGGGTTTATAAGACTTGGAGCTTCAAGGACCAAGCCTTCAGGCTCAGGGTGTGCGGGGATTGGGATGTAGAGTTGGGAGGGACAACTGGAAAACAATGGAGCTCGGTGCCTCATCGATCTCAAGGACGAGCGTCGTGGTGTCATCGGCTGGATCGATGCCTCAGGCATCGACGGTAGATTTGACGTTCCTTCTCATTGTGAGATCGTGTGCTGTAGTCCGCAGAACAGATTGAGGTCAATGCAGCCACTAGGCGCTCGCGTACGCAAACCCGTATAAGCACAATACTCAAAAAAACATTCTGAATACACTTGATCAATATAGTATTACTCAGTATTGCTATAAGTTCTCCGCAGAAGCCGAGCCCCCGGGCTATTATCGAAGCGACAGAAGTTGGTACGGCCGAAGTAGCCAGGCTTCTCAAAGGCGCACTTTGCCTGCGCTGAAGGTCTTTTTTAAGTAGGCGGGCCCTGTAAAAAGAAAGGAACCCCAAACCCTGAACCCTAAACCCTAAATCCTAAACCCTGAATATCCTACATTAAAAAAAATCCCAAGCTTGAGGCGCTACCCATGCTCGAAGAAATCATCGCTGAGGGCTCAGGGTTTAGGGTTTAGGGTTTAGGGTTTCGGTTTTCGGGTCTTGGGCAAAAGGGCAAGATCCGGATCTACTAATGTTCAGTCAAACTACAGCATAGTATCATCAGGGTGTTTGCCCAGCACGCAGTGTGTGATTTGCCGTTTTTGTTGTGCTTGAACCGGGCACTTGCAGGCTGCAAGCCTCCGTACAACCGAACCCCTGGAAGACGGGCCCCAGCCCCTAACCCTAAACCCTCAACCTCTTGAAGAACCCTGGGTTTTATGGGTGCAAGCCGGCGTTGCCTCTCGGCGATGCTTCCCAACCGATAGCCAGCACTTCAGCATACTGCCCGCCGGACCTCGGAGTAGCAGAAGGCTTCTCGGAAGAGGGGTGCGTGTTCTGTGTCTTCACGACGCGGCATGTGTGGAAATCCTGCCCCTAAACCTGATAAACCCTAAACCCTAAACCCTAAACCCTAAACCCTAAACCCTGAACTCTAAGCTGCATGCTGAACTCGGATGTGGAGGTTGTGGGTTGGAGTGGAGGGCTTGGGATTCCCGAGCTCTGTTGGTCCAGCAACCTAAACTCCACATGGCCCTTTGGAACCCGGAACACGGTTGAGGGGTTATAGGGTTTTATGACTTTAGGGTTTAGGGTTTCGTTTGGGGTTTAGGGTTTGGGTAACTGCAACCAGCAAGGCTCCGACAGTGCAGGAAGAAGGAGCAGAAACCTGCGCTCGGAGATGCGCGTTGGCCAGCTCGTTGATTGCATTCGTCGATGGGGCAGCCATTGCCAGGGCTGGCCCTTAGAACCTTCTGACAAAGACTCCTGTGTATGATGCTCTTCAACAAGGTACAATATGGTACAATGTCCCTAGGGCCTGCCTGCTTGACTAAACCCTAGACCCTAAACCCTAAAAATCCTGAACCCTAAGCCGCCTTCTCGCGCACCCACGTAGCCGGATGGATAGAAGACCTTGGCCGCGGAAACAATAAAACTTCGTGGCTTGGCATTCCTGCCCAGAGCTTAGCTGTTTAGGGCTTAGGGTTTCTGATGTGCCTGTTTCGGGTACCCTAAATCCTAACCCTGAACCCTAAACCCTAAACCGTAAACCCTAAATCCTAAACCCTGAATCCGAAAAGCTGAAGAGGGAGAAGGTATGAAACGGGCTGCGAAGAGCAGGGCTCCGCCCCGGCAGCGTATCACCTAAGGCCTAGAACTGAACCCTATGAAGCCTTGCTTGTTCACCCTATGAAGGGTGTGGAACTCCAGGTCTACGCTGCGAATGGGGGAGGAGGACTTTCATGCATGATCACTTCGTTTTCCGTGGATGCGGGGTGTACATGGGCTGTGTCACAGGTTTCTTGTAGCTCTTGAGGTTGTGAGGCACCCAAGATACGCCACACGGGAACTGCAGAGGGGGGGCGGGGGGGGCCACCTCTCACCTTGACCCAATGAAAAGGGCCTAGCGCAAGGTTTGGGGGGCTTCGCGTGTTGGTGCGTAGTGTAGTGTTTGAGGCTGAAGATACAACAGTCCCAACCACCAGAACGGATTATTGCACGATCAAGCTGCCAGCTGCAGATCGTCCACCTCGGCTCGGGTACCACTGTTTCGCACGACTACGGTAAACAGCTCCATCCACAAGGGAGGGTAGGATAAACAAACTCAGACGTCTGCCCGAAAGATCCTTGAAGCCTGACGCCTGCTCAGTCCTTCAACCTCAACAAACCAAGTGCGTAACTTCACCCTGGATCATACATACTTCCAGTCATGACCCCCTTCTTTGGAAAGTACCAGGTAGAAGCATCCTTTATGGTGCGTTGAACTTGAATGGCCTGGAGAGCCCAGGGCCTAGACTAGCCTCAAAGCCTGTCTCAAAAGGCCCATTGCGTTTGCACTTGGCTTGCGGGGGGGGCTCTTGCCTCGATCCGCATTGGGGTGGATTTGAAGGTTTGTGCTTCGGCCTTTAGGCTCAAGGGTGACGGGCTATTGTGGGGATATTGGGTTGAGGGCGCTAGCCGTCACATGCTGAATGACTCTTTGAAGCCTAAAGCCTCCTATCCCTCAAGCCTGAAACGCTGAAGCTCCAAACCCCAAAGCCCTAGATCGTCAATTGCAAAATGATACGTTATAAACAACAATAACCATGAAAACTTGAATGGGGGCTTCCGTGATTAGGGGTGCCGTATTAGGGTGATAATTATAAGGGAGTCCCTTATTTTCGTAAACCCCCAAATGGAAATCACATGAAAAGAGCCTAAGGCAACGGCCCCTGCGGCCTCAAAGGTGGTGCTGCAAAGGCATTCGTTCTCCGGAAAGCACCTGTGGGTTTCATCTAGGATTCGGGGGTTAGTATTTGACTTTGGGGCGCGATAATGTAAAATAATATACTTCAATATATTATCAACAATATTCTGCAATGACTGAGCCTGCGAATGGGGTTTCGTTCACTCGCTCAAGCACTCATACTAGGAGCAACACAAGACTTTGTAAGACACCACCCCCCCCCCCCCCCGCCGATCAAAAAGAGCAATCACTCAGCCTGCTGCATTCGATGATTTGGGGTGCTCGATCTGTTGACGTATTTCTACAACCCTAAAAAGCCTGGATGATGGAAATCATCCGTCATCCAAGCAGTCGCTTTCTCACGAACAGCTCGGCAGCCCACTTTCGGAGTTGGGATGCCCTCTCCAGGCGCCATTCCTGCGGCAGGCTTCGGGGTTAATAATGCGATGATGACTCGTATGACTATCATTAGTAGTGGTAGTAGTAGTAGTAGTAGTAGTAGTAGTAGTAGTAGTGGTGAGTAGCTGCTGCTACTCCTACTCCTACTCCTACTCCTACTCCTACCTACTCCTACTCCTACTCCTACTCCTACTCCTACTCCTACTCCTACTCCTACTCCTACTCCTACTACTCCTACTCCTACTCCTACTCCTACTCCTACTACTACTCCTACTCCTACTCCTACTCCTACTCCTACTCCTACTCCTACTCCTACTCCTGCTGCTACTCCTGCTCCTGCTGCTGCTGCTGCTGCTGCTGCTGCTGCTGCTGCTGCTGCTCCTGCTGCTGCTCCTGCTGCTGCTCCTGCTGCTGCTGTTGTTGCCGCTGCCGCTGCCGCTGCTGCTGCGGCTACTACTGCTGCTTCTGCTGCTACTGCTGCTACTAACTGATGCTCTGCTACTGCTACTGCCACCATTGCTACTACCATTGCTACTGCTGAGCTACTACTGCTACTAATACGGCGGTTTGAATAAAAGTATCCGAGGCACTGCTACCTTGGAGCTGGTCCTGTAATCGATCAAACCTTTCAAGGCCACGAATTTCGCCTGTGCACCCACATGCTGCTGAGTGGCGATTCGGCGCACCATGCCGGACCGGATCAAATCCACCTGAGGTCCAGGAGTCCAGGAGCAGGGCTTAGTAAGTGGCGTACGGTTTCTGATTTGGGGCATAGGGCCTCACGACATGTGTAGTCTGGGTTGCTGGTCAGGAACTTAAACTAGGTTACCAGCAGCTCTTTACATCTTGTCCGTATGGCTGTGAATCAAAACCCCGGTACCTTGAACTGTGCACTACAGCCATATTATGGTATCTGGGCTTCAGTTCCTTCACAGCAGCCTCGTTCACGCGTAAGCTCAACCCTACTTGAGCATCCCTCCCCCCAAAACTCGTACAACAAGGTCTCTCCTACAAAGCGCCATTGGTAAGAACAACAGCTCAATATAGACAAGCTCTACACCCTAAACCCTGTACCCTAAACCTGCCGGAAGCCCATCCCCCTGGCCTGGTCCTGAACGATGTCGAGCATTCGGTGATTCAGGTACCGATGGTACCTGAGAGCTTCAGCATTCGGACGTTCGGGCTCAGCTTTTTAAGGGCTTTCGAGTTTGAGGCTCCAGGGTTTGGGGCTTTAGGGGCGGCAGGGCTTAGAGATTCGAGCATTTTAGGGCTTAGGGTGGTTCGCAGAGGATGAGCCCCGACTTTATGTTTCCCTGTCAAGGGACAGCATCAGGTTGAGAGTTGACTCGTAAGGATCGAGTATTCTAAGGGGAGGGCGGTGTCATGATACCCTTGCACAAACCAGGCCTTGACAAGCTCAAACGGGCCGTAACAAAGCCTTACTATCGGCCGCATACACTCTGATCTGCACTGGGGCCTCCATGAAACTCCGATACCGGCCCTACAAGGTCTGCTCTACATTCTGAGGAGAAACCAAACCCTACACTAACAAATATCGTATGATGAATCCGGTTGGGGTGCAGCAACACAAAAAAAGGACAAAGGAGAGCATCGAACCACAGACCTCAAACGCTCCCCCCTGCCCCCTCCGTTTTCCTCCGTGTGCGAGGCCGAGGGAACCAAGTGCCCCGCATGAGCTGTCCACCCAGGGCCAGGGCGCCATTGGACTGCGGCGTAGTTTGGAGCTAGGCCGTATGCTTGGAAGTTCATAAATATAATTAGAAGTAGGGTTATAAAGATAGGGTTATAAGTATAGGGTAATTATGCTTATCACCCCCTTTAGGGTAGTTCTCTTTTTGGGCATGTAGGGTGTTCCAGCAAACAGGATGAGGTAGGAAGGTGCCCGGTTCAAAACCTACAGCCCATAAGTCAAAATGCCATACTATGAGGAAACCCACAGCTCAAACCTTGAAGTGCAAAACCCCAGGATTTAGGGTTTAGGGTTTAGGGTTTAGGGCTGCTGAAACCCGACCCTGCGCTCCATGAGGCAGCCCAAGGTGTTTAAGGGCATCATCCCGGAACCCGAGGTGCTGAATTCCCATGACATCATGAAGTCCCCAATCCTGAAAATAGCATGTACCTATATAATATAGTATATACTTGGGCCCTAAAGCTACGATGCAGGAACCCCTTTAAGGTCCAAAATTGAATACCGTACAGGTACATGGATCCATAGGGGAACCAGTATGTGTCTGCGTACCATGAGGAAGCGCCAGAAGCCCTCAATCGGATGCACTGCCTCAGCTCTGGCGGGAGCGTATCTGGACACGCTGCGGATGGCCTCAGGAAGAGGTTTTGCAGGAACCGGGGAAAGGAAAACTTACCTCTCCAATAACCCAGGAACCAAACAGGTTAAACGTTCCTATCCCAAATATCAGGAAGCCCAAAAGTTTCAAGTTCAAGACTAGGCTGAGTAAGACAATGAAGCAGAAACCACATCACAGGATGTCTTTCCTGCTTACAGCTTATACATGACATGTTCTCAACTTTGTTTAAAACCCGAAGCCACAAGTGGGGCCTCTACGTACGGTTGAAACATCAACGCGGCTCACTGTTTTGACGGCCGATCTGCCTCCTAACTAACTCTGCCACAGCCCTGAACCCTTGAAAGCTCTTGCGAACATTAGGCCTGGAGGCGGCTTGAGAGCCGAACCAATAATACAATAAGCTGGGCTGATGCCACTAAAGACTTTCACAAACATACCGCCTGGGCCTATTCAACCTGAAAAGCCACGCGTGCTTGTTTTCCCACCTCGTCTGCAGTTAGGAATTGGAAGCCCTCGTGGGCTTCATCAGTAAACCCTAAACCCTAAACCCTAAACCCAAGAAGGAGGAAGCATGCTGCCGGGGGATCCTAGATCTTGGGCCTATAGAAGCTCTTCAAACTGAGCTTCGGCACTGAAAAAACGGCCTTCCCAAGGAATCCCAAGACGCATCAACAAATAGAGGAGGGCTTTGGGATCAGGGCCTAGGGGACCCTGAACCCTAAACCCTAAACCCTAAACCCTAAACCCTAAACCCTAAACCCTAAAGTTGAAGGTTCGACATGCTGTCCTATATGGCGACTGGGCCCCGCAAGATCCCTAAGGACCCCTAAGAGCAAACAGACCCGACCCCCCTTCTGCGCCTCGAGCACCTCGAAACTTATCACGAGGGAGCCGTCCTCCACACCGTAGCCCTAAACCCTAAACCCTGAAGCCTAAATCCTAAACCCTGCTCGTGGGGTTTCTGGTTGGGGCTTCGGGATTGGGGGGGTTCAGGATTTAGGGCTTGGGGTCGTGGGCCTGCGTCAGGAAACCGAGGCCTTGCAAGCTTCTCTCAGAGCAAGTCCTTCTACCCGAAGACTGAGCTCTTGCTAAGGAACTTCAACTCAAATTTACACTACCTTGCCATGGTACAGAAACAATACTGTTTGCTGTAAAAGCCCGTATTGTTTGCAACTTAGTTCGGACGCCAACTGGCTCCCCAAAGCCCTCAGCCAGGTCCTTTTCATTGATCTGATCGCGAATGAAGCAGATCGGTTTAGTGCCTTGAAGTTGCAGCTGTTGGCTTTTGTGCATGTTAGGTTTAGGGCTTAGGGCTCAGGGTTTAAGAACCATGGCTGTTGCCACAAACATCCCGCTGGACGCTCCTCCGAGCTTCGTATCCAGGCCCCCCGCCCCCCACTTCCCTGCACCCCTAAACCCTAAACCCTAAACCCTAAACCCTAAAGCATCCTAATCCTCTTGCCCGTCCCAAACGCGATGCAGGTGCAAATCGGATAAACCTAATACAGGCCCTAAGATGCAGAATGGCATTTGCCCCACCATCGCCCTATCCATATTGCCCTTGTCTGGCTTCTTAAGCACATCGGCAACACCGTGAATGCCGATGCTTGCATTCAATAATAATATGTACTCCAAGATACTTTCACGTGTCTGTGCGGTCTTGCACCGATTTCTTCTAACGAAATCCGCTTCATAAAAACGTCTTCGTTTAGAGGAAAGACGGCCACGGTGGTATTTCGAGGTAGATTCCAGATTTCCGCCCTCTAAACTTCCAGAGTCCAGATTGCCACCCTCTAAGCTTCCAGATTCTAGAGTTGCAGCCGCTCAGATTTCCAATTCAGAATCTGGAAACTTAGAGGATGGACATCTGGAATCCAGTAAACTTGGAGGGCGGAACTCTGGAAGTTAAAAGCGGAAATTGGACATGTGGATTCGCAAATACAAGCGTGGATCTTGGGCGGAGGGGGGGCGAGGGGGGAGGGTCGCGGAAACATATAGTTGTATATACATACATAATGCTATATTGTATCATGCTGTAATATTGTGTTACATTACATTACAATACATTACAAATGATATTGCGCTCCTTTATATGTAATATTCGATAAGAATCAGACTACTGTCGAATGACTGGCAGCAAGGCAGCGCTGAGGAACCGGCAAACTGCCGTGTCGTCTTGGAAGGTGTGCTCTATCTGTCCAAACGCTGAGCCTGGAGCAGTGTTGCTTTGGCATTTCTTACATGTCTTGGATTGTTTGCTGTGTCTGCTGCCTGTTGTTGGGTTGAGCCACCGTATTTGAACTGCCACAGCGATTTCGAGGTATACTCACCTCTGTTAAGCAAACTACCAGGTGGAAAGTTACCAGGGTGACCTTACATATTGAAGGGTTTTCTGGCAGGTTGTAGGTTCTCTGTGGCAGGGGGCGTGTGAATTTTATAACCCCAAACCCTTTAAGCCCTAAACCCTCAATCCTATCGGGCTTGCAACATCTAGAGGCTCCTAAGCCCTGAGCCCTATACCCTGAACCCTAACTCAAACCCTAAACCTGAAACCCTGAAATCCCAGGTCCTAGGCTCCAAGCCCTAAAACCCTTACACCCTTAAGCCTTATAAACCCTGAAACACTTACACCCTTAAGCCCTAAACCCCTACACCCTGAGTTCCACATGCCGGCCTACGAAGAGCCGGCAGACGAGGAAAAGCCCAGGATCGGCGCGCAGAGCAAGGGCCTCAACTGGTTTATAGGGCTCAGGGCCCTAGAGCCCAAACCTTAAGGTTTTAGGGTTTAGGGCAAAAAGTGGCCCTAAGCCCAGAACCTTAGGATTATGGGGATTGGACAACTTTTGGGTTTGGTTTCATGTAGTTTTGGGCTTGCGGCATAGGCTTGCGGTCCAGCCGAGTGAAGTCCGGCCGAGTGAATAATGCCCATGCCAACTCCCTCAGCATAGGCATAATCTAGGCTCGCTTGGGGGGTTGCCCTAATTTCCTTCCGGTACTTTTGGCAACAGGATTCCTTGTCAAGCACATGTGGCCCCATTGGAGACCAGGCATAAGCACACCTTTGACAAGGTACAGTGCGGGCTCTTGCTTGGAGTCTGGGGCCTCCCCCCTGCCCACATACACACACGCACGCACGCACGCGGCACACACACACACACAACAGTACATTAATAAAAAACCAAAAATACAATAAGGGAAAAGAACATACAATAAAGGAAAAGACCAATCAGTCGCTGGCAGCGTGCAACCTAGCCCACCGGGGCAACCCCCCGGGCAGAGTTCGGGGTTTACGTATGGCTGAGAAGAACCTGAGCCGTCTGCGCAGTCCCCACGAGCTGCCATGGAGTCCTTGTTTGGGCCCAGGGCTTGAGTGAATAGGTTTATGGGGGTTCAGGGCTTGTGGGTTTTTGGGTTTCGTGCTCGCCTCTTCTCAAGCAAGGTATGTATGTGTTTGGGTGGGGAGGGTAGACTGCCGTGTCAGGGAAATGTCATGTAAAGGCAGGAGCACATATTGGGGTCCGTGGGGTCTCAACACAAAGTCCTTCTCAATTATGAGGCCTGGTTAGAGCGATGTCATCCCGTGGCCCCCCTGGGTGGCTCAAAGAGCCCAAAGCCCTAAACCCAGAACCCTTAACCCAAAGCCCACAACCCCAAACCCTACTCAAGCTGCAAACTCACAACCCTAAAGTTGAAGCGGATAGTCTTCCCGGGCTGAGCTCGTAGAGGCTGTAGGGCTTGCGGTCTAGTTCATGAGTGTTCTAGTATGTAGGGACTTGCCTTAAGCAGGGACTGAGCATTTTGGTTTTGGGTCATAATTCGGATCTAGGCCTTAGGGGTCCTACGCAAGGATTGGCAACTATTTGTCCATCCTGCTTCAGGTTCCCAAGCAACCCTGGGAAATGGGGCTTAAGGTATAGGGGACAGGGTTTCTTTGGTTCACAGGGGTTTGCAAACGACTGACACGGCCCGCGGCCTTGACTGGTTTCCTACAAGACTAGAACTAAAGCTTCAAAAGGTGGCTTACTCGACTGCCAAGACTGTAAGGAAAAGCGCAACATCGAAACGAGGGCCTTGCCTGGTCTTGGCCTGCCTGCACGTCCGAGGGCCTCCGCTTGAGTTGTACGAACACCTATATGTATATATATATATATATATACATGTATATGTCTCATAAATAAATAAATATAAATAAATAAATAAATATATACCGGACTCCTCTATATATATATATATATATGTATGCATCATATATGTACATATATATATAACTGCAGTTTCAGGCTTTTGGCTTAAGGTTTAGCTTTTAGTGCTCGTAAAGGTTTCTAATAGCAGCCTGTGCAATTCTAACCCTAAGACCCTAAGACATAAGTTCAAAGCTTTGCCTAGAACGGGTTGATGGTACTCGAACTGGAAAAAGTAACTAGCTGGACTGCTACACCAGAAGACACGCAACATAAAAACAACCGGATAATTGGACCCTCTGTGCTTTCTCACTTCCGCGAGATATAGACCCTAAATCTGTCATATCAAGCCAAGCCCGCTCATAAACCTTAAACTCTGAGCTTTATAACTCCAATCCCGGCGTATAAAGCCGTTTACAAGCCCGCAAAGCCTCAGGAAGCGGAGCTCCAGCTGCAGCGAATGCGCCCCTGCGGCCTTGCGTCTTCACTTCTGAGCATTCGCCCGAGGCTTTACGGTTTAGGGTCTAGCGGGGTTTAGGGTTTCGGGTCTAGGGTCTCGGGTTGCTCCTCTGTACTGGCCCCAGATTGGGTTTTATGTAAACCGATACGGCCCTACTCGGGAATTGGATGTGATCAGGCCCGAAGGGGATTGTGACGGCTCCAAACGAGGAATCTTGGATTTGGGGTTTCTAAACCCTAAACCCTAAACCCTAAACCCTAAACCGGGGTTTGGGCTTCGGGTTTAGGATGAAGTTAGGTGATTCCGAAAGCCGGAATGCTGAGCACTGTGACTTTTCTTACACGTACAGTCAGGTACAGGCCGAGTGGTCACGATTAACCTCCAAAAGGGTTTAGAGTTTAGGGTTTAGGGTTTAGGGCTTAGGGTTTAGGGTTCTGGTCACGGTTAACCTCCAAAAGCACAAGGAGATTCAACGTACACAAAGAGGACCTAAGCCCCTGAACAACAGATTAAGAACTACTAAAACCTTAAAACCCTGAACATAATTCAGAATCACAGGATTTGAGTCCCATGGAAGGCCTCGAAGGTTGGTGATATCCAGGCCGGCGGCGTCCTTGGCTAGCCAAGATGCAGGTGCAAGGACTTTGCACACCGCAAAAGGTCTTCAGGGTTAAGGTAGGCCTTAGCGCCTGAAAATCTGCATCCCGACAGGGCCCCTGTGCGCAAACAGGGCGGAGGTTTCACTCACCAGCCCAACAACCCTCATCGAACAAGTAGGGGGCTTGGGGTCGTGGCCTCTGGCTTGGGCATCTCCAGCCCGAAAGTCTGCTACCCTCGCCACGCTTTGATCGTGAACCTCAAAGACCCAAACACCCTGACGGCCGAGATCCGGACCCCACCTACATATCCAAATTCTTGGATGTGTGTTGCACGTCTTTGCCTTTGCCTTTGGGATCAAGGATCCAATTCCTCCATACCGCTACCGCGTCGGAAGTTTGTTTGTTGTCTGTTGAAGCCTATTTCCACAAGCTTCACGCTTGGAATCCTTTTGTTGCCTCCGACCTCTTGTTGGAATCTCGTTGTTGCCAGCGACCTTTCTTTCGGCTTCCGGGCTTTGAGGATTAGACTCGCTCTAGAAAAATGATGCAGAAGATGAGTTCACACATCCCCCGGGGATTTTTTACAACAGGCATAAAACACAATTCTGATGTGAATCTTGTCGGGAGGGGTTGTCCAGGCATCTAGGTTTAAGACTGAACCCTAATCCTTAGGCCCTGCATTCCATTTGATCTTCTTGGCGGCTCAAGGTTAAGAATTCAGGGCTACTTCACGACTCCAAGTTTAACATTCAACTGTTGGCGCAGTAGGGCTCCCCAAAACCATACTACACGTTTTTTTTTTTTTTTTTTGGGGGGGGGGGGGGTACCTAATTGCATACTTGCGCAACCAGTGCGGACCCGGCTTTCTTGCTGAAGGCCCTGGCGATACCAGATCGCTCCGAAGAGCGAGCTTCGCAATCTGTTGGGCCGCGTCCTAGTGGTTCGGGATGAAAGCAAAAACCTCCGAAACCCAAGGCCTCTGTAAAAACAGTATGCCCTAAAGCCTCAGCCCTCTGTAGTGGCGCAACCCTGAACCTCAACCCCTGAAGCCACCATTAACCAAGGGCGCAACAGTGAAATCCCTAAACCAGCCGAACCACACGTGAATGCTGGCGCAGATGAATGTCTCTTCCTTCTAGGGATTTCGTAGGCTCCTCAAAGAGTCGGTGGCCTTGAACTTCCAGGGGTGGCGGCTCTTGAAGGCTTAGGGGTTTCAGAGGGTTTCGGGGCTTAGGGTCAACGCCTAGCCAAAGCAGCTAAAGTTCCTCGGAGCCCTTGAAGCCCCCGAACTTGGAGCCCTAAACTCAGTCCTTGATGATCCAGTCGACTTTCCTGGTCGGGATGTTCTCGACCTGCCACTTGCAAGAGGCCCTAAACCGGTTTAGGGTTTAGGGTTTAGGGTTTAGGGTTTAGGGTTTAGGATTTAGGGTTTAGGGTTTGGGTCCTTATTAAAACTAAACCCTGTACTTCCTACTGCGGACAATCATTATGTCCATGGTGAGTCAATCCAGATATGCACCGGACAGAACACCCTCTAAACCCTCAAGCCGATCCTAGCCCTCTGAAACCCTCCACACGCTAGGAACTCTATAAACCCAGACCCTCAAAACCCCTGTAAAGACCAAAAGAAACCTACAGGAAGCCTGGTGTTTCACGTAGGGGTCCCGAGCTCTGTGGGTCTCAGGGTTTGAAGGCCCTGGCCGTGTGGCAAGATCGTGAGGGTTAGAGCCGAAGCTGTGAAAACTCAAGGTCAAAACGTGCCTTAACTTGGTTGCTCTTTAACCTCTCCATAAAAGTTTAACTTTGAGCTCCCTTAATATGAGATTAGAGGAACCCTAAACTTATAAAGTGATAAACTTGCAGCAAAGTCCCACCTAGTTAAACATAATGCCCTGAACTGCCAACCGTGGGCTCCGCCTCGGCAATGATGTTGTCCAGTCGCGTCGCGCGGCCCTGCCCGAAACAGTATATATAGGGCTTGAGGTTTGGGGGTCTCTCCCTGGGCGCAATCGCACACTCCGCATCAGGTGCCAAGACGCCTCCCAAACCCTTAAGCAAAATACAGCACCAATGGACCAAGTGCCTAAACCCTCCAAGCTCCAAACCCAAAAGCCCCCGCAGCCCTACCTGAACCCTTACTCCACACGGAAGCTGAGAGCCCTGCATCTAACACCTGTAGCCGATTCCCGTGCTCTTTTCCTTGGCTTCGACATGAGCAGGGTTGACTGAGCAACCCATAGGATGTACTGCTCAGGGCTTAGTAAGAGTTCATGGAAGGACTGTGGGTGTAGCTTTAACCCTAGGCCATACGAAGAAACTACACTCTCTTGCTCTAGGGGGTTCTTGCGCGTATAGTGCCAAGACAGGGTCGACTAGCGCTGCTGGCATGCCTTAAACGAGCCTAAACCCTGAACCCTGAACCCTGAACCCTGAACCCTAAACCCTAAACCCTAAACCCTGCAATTGCCACGACCACAGGCCTCTCACCCTTCCTCCACCCGAATGGGGTTTTCTGAAATTAGGGGTACCTTGTTGGGGTCCTTATTGTAAGGGAATCCTACTGTTTGAGAGTCTGTATTCGGGGTCCCCTATTATTTTCGTAAATCCCTATGACATCCCTCGAACCCGAACCAAGTCTTGAATGCCTCAGCCTCCGGCGTAGCATCTGCTCTCGATTCTGCAGCTCGCCGGAAGCTCTGCTGACCAAATCCTCTTCACTCTCCACACACATGAATCCCAGAATCTTCAAAGCAACAAAAAGCCACTCCGCCTGAAATCCTCAACCACCAAGGCCTTTGCGCGCCGAAATGAAAGGCAGAATTTACTGATCCGAAGCCCTTTTTTTCCACGCTAAACCTGCTCAGCCCCAAGTGATGAGCCTGCGCTGGCATGTTGGGGGAGTTAGGCCCCCTTTTGGTGAAACCCATGAAATGTGGGACCTCTTTTCAACAGTATGTTTCAAGGGTTCCTAAGCCCTAGCCCCTGACTCCCTAGGCTGAACCGTGAACACCCCGAAGGCAACTTACTACTGATCGAAGCACTGTAACGAAGAAAATTGCCACCCACGCTCCTCCAAGGCATTGCGGTTGGCTTCGACCTCTGTCAGACTAGTCCCCATGTAGCATTCGCACAAATGGCTAAAACCCAAGACTGCAAGAATGTCCTACTTCCAGAACCAGAAATACAAGGGACATGTCTACCCCCAAACCCCTAATCCCTAAACCGTACACCCCAAACAAGATAACCCCCCCCCCCCCGGCCCTGTAAACAAGGCTCAGGCACCCTCCTGGCTCTGGTAAAACCCCCCAACCCAGGCCTAAAAAACCACCAAAAGAGCAGACGTCTTGATTACGGTCCCTTTTGAGGGTACCCTGGATGCAAGGCCCCGTGTTACAAAAAGGGGCCCGGGTTCCGCGAACCTACCACATCGCAACCCCCCCCACCTTCTTGCTTAAGAAGTCAAGGTCGGCTTCCAGGTTCAGCGCGAACTGATCTGCCTGCAATTTCAACCGGCTCTAAGGCTCCGCCATCCCTAAGCTCTAAACCCGACCCTACACGGTATATAGGAAAGGAAGGAAATTCAAAGTTATCCTACAGCAAGCAAGCCGGGAAGGCGCCAGGAAGCTGGAAAAGAAGCTTGGGCTTTTGGGGGGCCGGGGTCAGCTCAGTTCCGGATTTCCCTAGGTCTTCGAAGGGTGTGTACGGTTTGAGGGTTGCAGGCTTCTATGTGGGGTTCACGTTC
This sequence comes from Symbiodinium natans, assembly GCA_905221605.1. NCBI lineage: Eukaryota > Dinophyceae > Suessiales > Symbiodiniaceae > Symbiodinium > Symbiodinium natans. The sequence goes on from CAJNDS010000191.1 coordinate 194,212, forward strand.
TACTTTGGCTTCGCAGCACCTTGGCACCCGGCGTCCAGTTCTTCATGTTCTGGCCTTTAAACAGCGCCTAAAACCTAAATATCTGCTAAGGGTCCCTCCAACATGCGACTCCCTTGCATCAGGGTACCTGTGAAGGAACATAACTTCGCGAACAGGTCAGGTAGCAATTTCAATGATAGTCAAAGGTTGGACCCCGGGTCCCACCTTTTCACGCAAGGCCCTAGATCCCGAAAATATCGGCAAAGTGCTAAAAGAGGTTCTCCTGCTAAGGCCCACGCTGCAGCTCCATGTGTGCAATGTGAAAGCCTGCCTTGTCCATTCGGGACTCGAAGTATGTTTTGTGTCGCTCCTGGACATTGGATGAGTTTTGGCACTTGGGGCAGAGAGTTTTTGGCTCTGTCGCATCAACTCGAGCCATGCATACCATTCGGCCTACGTAGGCTTAGCGTTAAACGAGCCGAACTCTTAATAAGTACCTACATCTCCTGGCCTTAAAAGCCTCCGAGCCCGGCATCTGCAGAACTTCGGGTGACCTCTGACGACATATCAAACTCATACCTAAGATCCTACCAACCACAAAGCCCTAGACCCTTAAGCGGCGGCCAGGTTTTTGTGAACATTGACATGCGGTAGCTGCCGGCACCTGCGTGTTCTTGATCTCCGCCTCGGCTCTTTGAAGGGCCTTGGCCGATGCACGCAGGAGGGTCAGCTCTCTAGGGTTTAGGGCTTAGGGGTTTACAGGGTGTTTATTAGTTTTTAATACAGGGGGCTACATACTTCACTCAGAATGTTTACGTTTGGGATTACTTGCTTACTCAACAGGGTCCAGATTTCACAATCGTAGGCTGCACATAAACACTCCAAAAGCAGGTCTGCTGCCCCCTTCCCCCTTTTAAGGGCCCAAACTCGGGGACCATGTAGCTACCCTGAGATTGTTTAGTTAAAGGAGCTTGCAAGTTTGTGAGGAGTCGTCCTGGTTCGCTTTGGGGGTGCGCTAGCTGTGTTAAGCTGGAGCCCACAGACTCAGCGAGTGCTAAGGGCGCCACCGTCATCGCGTGTTCCCGCGTCTCCTCTTATAAGGAGTCTTAAGGTGTTCTTGCTTTTGTTGCGAAGTCCTAGCTTTGGTTTGGGGCTTTGGGTTAGGGTTTAGGGTTTAGGGTTTAGGGTTTAGGGTTTAGGGTCTCGGGTTTGGGGCTTAGGGTTTAGGGTTTCAAGGGTTTAGGGTTTAGGAGCCCTGAAGCCTTCAGAACCCCGAGGCCAGACTCAGTCATGCCAGGGGGGGGGGGGGTCTGTTTGAAATCGCACGGGTTATTCTGGGCAGCTAGCATCCCATTCATATTGGGATTCTGGAAACGAGTCATGCTCCTAATTGAAGTTAAGCAACGGCGAAAAGTCTGAAGAACCCGTAAGGGGAGGCATCAAGGAGTGATGATCTTGCATGCTTCTTCAGGTTCTGCCAGGTTCCCACAACCAAACTGCAAGCCCCAAAACCCAACCCTAAACCCCAAACCCTTAACCCTGAACCCTGAACCCCGAACCCTAAACCCTAAACCCTCTGAACCCAACTCTTGAAGGGAGGTCCTGCTCCGAATCCTTGAGGGCTTTGGTGAGGATCTCGTTGTTCTTGTGCATCCTGAGAGCAAAGGACTAAAGGAGGGACCCTTACAAGGGACCTTAGGGGTTCTTTAAGGGTTGCTTAGGGGCTACTTAGGTATATGGGGACTATATGAGGTATGTATAGGGGGTTGTATAGGGTAATGGATTCAGGGTCCCTTCTCGGAGGCCCTAAGACCTTGACCCTAAACCCCCTAATCAGAGCAGGTCTGGGTCCCTTTTAGAGGATTCAGGACCCTAAAGGTCCTGAAACACCCAGACCTTCTCAAGTCGGATGAAGGCAAGGAACCCTCAACCCTGAACAGTAACCTTAAAGCCTAAACCCTAAGCCCTAAGCCCTAAACCCTGAACCCTGAACCCTGAACCTTGAACCCTGAACCCCAAAGCCAAGCAGGGCCCCATGAGACCGAACTCGAACCCGGGTGGACTCCGGCCGGGAGAAGTTGAGGTTCTAAGGGCTCCCAAGCATAGGGTTTAGGGTTTAGGGTTCAGGGTTCAGGGTTCAGGGTTCAGGGTTCAGGGTTCAGGGTTTAGGGTTTAGGGTTTAGGGTTTAGGGGTTTAGGGGTAATTACCACACATATTAGCGTTTAGGGTTTAGGGCTAAGCCACTGGGTTCCTAGAGCCCCCCACTCACATCCTTGGGCTACAGGATATGTCACCAGACACGCTTGCCCTGAGCCACAGATTGGGATGTTCCTCCTTCTACTAAGAGTCCTGAATGGGGATTGTACCGCCTATTAAGGACTGTTAGAAATGGGGAACATCTCAAGCTGTGCCATTGAAAGAGGTCGCTAGTGGCTAAGACAATGCGGTTGGTAGCTGGGGAGGCCTCACTTCAACTAGCCTGAAGTACGATAGGGGCCTTAATAACTAGAATAGGGTTTTGGGGGGGGGGGGGGGTATGATAGTATAAATAGAAAGGAAGCATAAGGGAATACTATTAGAACTTATTCCGACCCTATATTAGGTGTGTTTTGAATGTGAAAGCCATGAGTTCTCATTTCGCTCAGCCCAACAACGCATGCGGGACCTAGCTATAGGTTGAGCATTGGGCCGACGGAGGGATGAGGGATTGTGTTTTTCAGATGACATAAGCTGCTATACTAATAATGAACCATTTTATGGTATTCATAGGCTTGTAACATGCTTTACCTTACTTGACTACCAAGTTGACTCCAATTCAGGCCATGGGCAACACTCGCGACTCGCTGCGCATGATGGCCACGTTGGCCGAGAGCTCTCGACCTGAGTGTTTTTCAACGAAAGGGTCCCTGGCTGTGTGTGTGGGTGCGTGTGTATGCATGCGCATGTGTGCTCTCATGACCCCACAGCCCTACAGCTCCAGTGCGTGTTGCTGAACAGGGCCATTCTATCTTTCGCTCTCTCTCTCTCTCTCTCTCTCTCCTTCTCTGCCTCTACGTCATTCTCGCTGTCTTTGGGTTTCGGATTTGTCTTCTTAGAAGGGTGAGGGTTGGGATTGGGCATGGAAGCCCGCAAGTGGAGGTGTTGCTTGATTGGAAAGTGGGCTTGGAATACTGCGTGACGCACAACGCGCTTTCAACGTCGAAATAATAGCACGGCAACGGGCATCACGGTTCAGAAGTAAGCGCTGTCGAAAAGCAAAAGGCCCCCTGCTGGAAGCCAAGAAGCCTCATCCTTGCGAGATGAGGAATGTTCGTTTGTCCGCGACACTGACCAACAAGTCTCACATGGGTGCGAGAACACAAAGCACGCAAGCAGCCACGGTCCAGCTGTCTTAGCGTCTGAGGAAGGCTTTGAGCGACTATACACACTATACAGCTCATAGGGCCAAAATGGAAAAAAGCATGTGAGGCTCACATTCTATCGGTTCCATCTCAAAGAGACAGAGAACTTCACCCCTCAATCGGCTACAAAGGAGCCGAGCGGCCACAATCACATGCCGTTCTCTCTCACCCGGATGCTCTTCACTCCTCGATTGCAGGGTTTGCCTTCTTCGGGTCGTGGAGATACTTCAGGTGGAGGTCGAGGGCCTCTTGGGTATCGAAGCATTGGTTGTTGACGGGAGACTTGAACTTGCCGTTCACCTTGATGCCAACATTCTTGAGGCTTCCGTCGCCAGACTTCGCCGCTTCGGTGATCTCCATCTGTCCTTCTGGCATCGCTACAACGGCACTCGTTGATGCTCCGACCACCAAGTGTTGCAGGCCTTGAGCCAACTGCTTGGATGTCAAGGCATAAGCTTATTTTGGATGTTCCACTACTCTATAATTTCATCATGGCTTCCATTAGTCTATACTAATCTATTTCTTCTATTATTCCATTCTACTACAGACCTCTGCAAAGAGGTCCCCGGCGGCTCACATGGGGCCCTGACGCGTCAGCCCCAACTTGTCGTACAAGTCGTTGATCTTGTCCTCATGTCTCCTCGCGACCGGTGAGAGCAGCAGCCCTGATATGATGGTTTACTAAGGAAACCTAAGCCTATAAAAAGAGAATAAGGGGCCTACTCTGGGTCCTAGGCTTTGGGGTTTTGGGGAAATTGCACCAAGAAATTGGGTTTACGATGTCAGAGGGTGCCTTATTGGGGCCAGTTTTAGAAGGGGATCCTCGTATTTGGGGGACTATACTACGGGTGATATCCATTTTGAGATTATTCTGTTGCTACAATTTTGTATTTGACTAGTTTACGATTAGAATCTTGCTATTACTGGTCTTAAGTATGTTATACTATTGTACGAAGTTCACATTGCATTGTTATATTCATCAGCTGCACCGACTACGAGCATCACGTGAGTATCGCTCAGCGACATCGGTGGCTTAAAGAACAAACTAGGTACAACTATTACAACTATTGGAACGAACTAACTATAAAAACTAGAATTATTCTAACTATTCAACCTATTGGAACTAATTAACATACACTATAACTACTAGAATTATCCTAACTATTATGGCTCTCTCTTTCGGCCTGCTGCCGGCACCTAAACCCTCGACATCCAGGGCCTCATTTCTTGGTTGATGCGGCTGTGCATCTCTGCCAACTGATTCGACAGCCTCGAGAACCAAACATGGCACATACGCATATACAGATATATATATATATATATATATATATGTATGTGGTGCCTTTTATATATGTATTTATTTATATTTATTTGACTTATTTATTGATACAACTTATATACATATTACATAAGGCACCGGCGACTGTTGAAAGTCTTTGGCAGTCTTCATGGCCGTCTCGTGCAAGCCTCGGCGGTCGCAGTCCAGGAAGGTGATGGAAAGCGTAAACCGAACATGTAACTCAGACCCTACACGGCTGTGGGCAAGGCTACAGATCGGATTCAGTGCTTAGGGCTTTTTGGGTTTACCCCGCATCCCAGAACTCTGATACTAGCCCCCCTGCCAACCCCCCCCCCCCCCCTCCCCCTCTCAAAAAACACAAAGAAACATCCCAAAAGCTTTTGGCACGGGACCCTCAACCCAGGTGCTCTCAGGACTGTTGACGCACCATCGCTTGGTGAATGATTGTGCTTGGCATACCTTAAGGCTGGTGGGCACAAAACCTTCCGGCCTACATGCGCGATGCTTAACCCCAAAGCCTAAGACCCCAAGATTCCAGAGGCTAAACAAGCATAAAAGCAAAGCCTAGCTCGGTTCTGGTAAACCCGGCATTCAGGGTGAGATGTCCAATGCCTAGACTTAAAGCCGAAAGTCCAAACCCTAAACTCAACTCCGAATATGTCCAGAACCGGCGCCTCGACCCCGAAAGCACGACCTCTCCATACCCTACTTGTCCAGCCTCATAGGGAAGTGAAGGTGAAGCTTGCGCATTGTGAGAGGATTCGTAATCGTACCCGAACAAACTCAAGGCTACTTCATGAACTTCGGACACTTTCAATTGGGGGGGGGGTATAAATCTCTACGTGCTCAACCTACCTGCCACAATGCAGGGCAGACAAGTCACGATCTGTGTTTGATGCAAGCTTCTTGTGCATCTCCTGAGATTCCTTCTCTTGCTCCTGCAAGCATGCCACTCGGCTGGGGACTCGGGCCAGAAATTCAAGGTCTCTGCATAGATTTGCTTCCAGCTTCGGGCAGACACTTCCGAAGAACCAAAGCTGTCAGTGGCGTGTTGGCGTTATATTCTAGCAACTACCCCAATCCCTTCTCCCTTTCATTAGACGCCCCTCCCCCCCCCCCCCCCCCCCACCAAATTATCAAAAACACTTTCCGGAAAATCCTGCCGAAACCGACCCCGCCTTTTAAACCCCATTCTGAATTAGGCAAAACCCTCAAGTGAGTGTGTGTGTGTGAATGGCTGCAAAGCCTCTGTCTGAGCCTTGCTGTGCTGCCTGAGTGGAGCTCCCTCTCTACGCTCTCAGGGTTAGCAAGCCTGAAGCACTTGACATTTGGATAAAAACCTCTCCCTAAAACAAAAAACACACACACACACACACATTTCGAGTTTTTATTGGGGGGGGGGGGGGGCGAGGGGTGGCCCCCCCGTTTAGTATTAGGGGGAAAGGATGATTGTCGGACACCCCCAATTGACCCAGCCCAGTCGTTATGTCTAGGGCGTGCGTATGCATTCGTAGCTTTTATATTTAAGAAGCCTCCACATCAGAGCGTCTCGCAAATGAGACTTGTTAATTCTGAAACCTTGAGCCCCAAGCGATACTACGTACTATATATCATGTACCTTTCTACCGTCATCTCATACGCTGAAGACAAAGCTTAACGTTCAATACATAGATATTGCGCGCTGTAAGTGCCTCCACCGAGGTCTGAGTTGTCGCCAACTTGGTAACCACATCTTGCAACCGCTCGGACCTGCACCGGAGACGATGCATGAGCCCAGTAGACCTAGGGTTTGGGGGTTGGGGTAGGAGCAAGATACCTGCCATCTACAAGAACGTGTGTCTTAAGCCCCAAACCTTGGGATGGTCCCCCTCATACTATAAGTCCTTAGGAGGGATTAGAAAAAGGGGTACTAAAATCCCTACTAAGGACTGTTAGTATAAGGGGGAACATCCCAACCAACTCCACCTCACTTTGCCCTGAGATCCCGGCAGCTGACGATCCAGCAAGGTGATGTAACGTTGCAGCCTCGCGGTCTTCTTTTCAATAGGGCTTAGGGTTTAGCAGTTTAGCGTCCCCCGACCCCCGATGATCGTAAAAGGGTGAAGTGGACCTAGCCAAACCAGGAAAGAAGGGTACCACTGGGCACCCTATCCGCGAATCCCCGAACCCCCCCCCCCCCAACCAAAAATAAAAATGAATGAACCTACTGGACCCACTGTGCATCCAAGGTTCTATTCATGCACCAGGAGAATCACCCTCAAGCTTTACAGCACCCTTGTGACCTGGATCTAGAGTTTAGGGTTTAGGGGCCCACTAAGTCCCATGGTTGCTGGGATTGGAAGCCAAGACCGTTTTGACGCTTGTGTTGGAGGCTGTGGTTGTTGTGCTGCACCTACCAGAAAGTGCATCATGCCCTGAATAGCTTCAACAATCGATTAATGGTTTTGAGGCTCACACAAGATCAAAGACCCATCTCAAATAAAGGTCTCAACCTTCACGCAGCAACCTGAAACCTTAAATCCGAGTCTCAACTGTTCCGAAGTACGTGGCTATTACATGTCCCCTGAGACAGTGTCGCGTGCACGTACCTGTCCAACATAACAGAAAAGTTAGGCCTACAGCTCAAAGCCCCCCTAAACCTTACGCGCCCCTGCTCGAATTTGCGAGGCTGTGGCTCATCCCTGGTTGCACCGCCATCGGTATGGATGGAAAGGACCAGCTGCACAACATCCTCTCCAAGGCCCTATCCCTGCAGCCCCATCGCACATTCGCAAACCACGACCCGCCCAAACTGAAGGTCAACCTTGGCTAGGTTCGCACCAGCGTTTTACATGGGATCCGAAGCATGTGGGCACCACTCCGTTCGGATTCTACTCCACTCGAAACTTCTATTCTTGGAAACTAGAACCAGCCTAGAACAAAGTTAAGGTTTACTACTCACTCGACTGAATCCTGACCCCCGACTGGTCCTCGAGCTTGTAGGACTTCTTTTTAGACTGCAGCGCTTGCGCCATTTCAGTCTGCTTCCTGCAGCCGAGGGGAACCCAAACACTCCAATATCCCTTAATTCAGGAATATTCCTTAAACCATATAAGATCATATAAGGAACCCTCTTAGACTCTAAGGAATATTCCTTAATTATACTTTAAGGAATATTTGGAGTCTCTGGGAAGCGATCAGGTAGGATGTTCAAGGGAGGGGGGGGGGGAAAGGAAAGTAGGGAACCGCCACTGTCAAGTTTATCGTACGTTTGGGGGTTGCAGGGTTAGGGTACAGGCTACTACCGCCGGTACATTGGCATAGAGCTCAGAGCACCCTTGGGGCTTTGGACTTGGGAGCTTCGGGTACTGGGATGCACATATACTGGCCCACTCTTCTTACACTCTACACACCCAAAAACACCCCTCCCTCAACTCTGGAGGCCCCACCCTCCCTCAACTCTGAAGGCCCAATTCCCCCCACAACAGGGTAAACCTCCTGAACCCAGGGTCCCTGAACCCACAAGAAACTACCATGCGAACCCCAAATCCCGAAGCCCTTAGCTGTCGCTCCTCCGATGCTCGCGGACATCGAACTCGGGGTTTTGCACCGTTGTGTTTCTGGTCTGGGCAGTGGAAGGATCTGGGTGTGCAGCTGGGCCCTACCTAGCCCAATGATCAGGACATGCCCTCCAAAACCCTTAGCCAGGTAAACCCCAAACCCTATGCCCTTGACGTTCAGCAGGACTCTCTCGCTGAATGCCGTTGGACGCTGATCCGGAGCTTCGTTAGATCTGATTCGGGCGGCTTAGGCTTTTAAGAGGCTTACGGTTGGTTAGGGGACTGCGGTTGTAGTACTTATAGGGTTTCATGGCTTGTATGGTTTAGGGGTTCTGGTAGGGTTTCGGGATTAGGGATTTTGGGGTTCGCATGTGCCCAACTGGCCTCAAGAGCGAAACCTGTCCCCCCTGACCCTTGCAAAACAGCAAACCTTAAAAACCCTGAATCCTAGACCTGACCTCCTAAGTCGTAAATCGAAAGCCCCAAAACCCAACCACTATTCACTAGCACCAACGACAACCCGAATCCCATGAACCCTGCATAACGCAAAAGTCCAATGCCTCGCGAACCTAGACTACAAACCCGACATCCTGAACCCGAAGCCCCGAACCCTAAAACCCTTCAAGCCCTGAGGCCACACAACCTAAAAACTAAACGCCCTTACTCATTCAACCCAACCCTAGATACTGTGGAATTCTTGCCCACCCCCCTAGAACAACAGAAAACAAACAGTCCTTGCGCCAGCCTCTGCACCATCAGCAACCACATGACCTTAAACCCTTAAGCCCTCAAAAACCTAACATCCCAAAATCCCAAAACCCTTCCAACTTCTAACCCCTACATAAACACCCCCCACAAACCCTTGTAAGCCCTACATAAACACCCCAAAACCCCCCACAAACCCTTCTAAGCCCTACAGACCAAGCCCTCATTCCCTTTTAACCCTACACCCTGGGAGCTCTTGCCGCCATCGCCGGCGAGCCGGAGTGCGCCAAATGGCGGAGCACCGCGGGCTTCGAAGGGGCGGCTAACTTCTGGAGATGGGGGGGAGGGCTTATGGGAAGTGAAGGGATATGCATGCATAGATGTACGTATTTCATCTTTTTTCTTAGTCTGACTGGCATGGACTTATATTTTGACCTGTTCGCAGTGTAAGTGCCTATGCCGTATTATATGTGTATACATATATATATATATACATATATATATGTATATTTATATGTGGTGCGTAGGGGATGCTGGGTCGAGCCCACGGGTGTCCTTTATTGGGTTCCCTTCCGGTTGAATGGGGGGGGGTGTACCTGCAAGTGTTTGCTTCGCCTTGATGCCACAAGAGATGGCAAGAGCAGGTTTAGGGTTTAGGGTTTAGGGTTTAGGGTTGGCCAGAGCTTTTAGGTGATTCAGTGTGCAACAAACAGCAGCAAGAGTCGTCCTGCAACGCAGCACTACCTGCTTTTGACGGTAACATTGCCGAGACTGCATGCCATCGCTGGCTAAAGGGGGTTGAGACCAACCTAGCGACTTCGGCGATTTGACCTGAAGAACATCGAATACAACAAGAAATTATAGCATAGCATTGATAAGGGTGTCTTTCTGTTCCAAATCTGCTGGCGGGTTACAGTAGTGCAGCTGAACTGGGTTCGAGTCGAAATCTAGGCCGTCTCAACTCGCGACCGGTAAGCATCGTGAATTCGTGCAAACAGGGGCTGAGAGGCAAGTGGCCCCGGACCCTGGCCCCTGGGCCTCGAAACCCTGAAAACCATGGTGGTCACGTGCATCCTGCAATAACCTCAACAGGAACTAACAAATCCAAAACAAAAAGAAACTTCATTCTCAAGATGCCACAAGTCTTAATCCGAGGCATTGAGGCTTGGGTCGCCTGTTGGCTGCGGTTGTAGACTATGGGTCTTCCAGTCCTCTAGTTACCCTTGAAACAAGGACTCCTTTTGAAAGGGACCCCCGAAGAAAAAGGGACTCTTTTGGAAGAACATTGCTTTCATTGCAGTCATTACTTGGAAGTTGGGTCTGGGCGCTTGAAGGGTTTACGCTTGAGGGTTGAGACTTCACAGCCTGAGCAGTGTTGCGACGAGCTGAAGAAACTGGGGCATTGACATCCCAAGTACACCTGCCCCTTCCCTTGCATGGCTGCTGGCTGCGTGGCCAGGTAGAGCGCTCTTACAAAGCCATTTGGCAGTAGCAGAAGCTGCCTGAGGTAATCCAGGTAATTCAAGACCACCAATCGTTCTAGAGATGCTACACCCCTGTAGATCGAGGGCTTAGGGCCTTTCGTCCCCCGAACCCCCTGAACAGTGCCGGCTGACATGAAAACCATAGACACCCGACTACCTCCAGGGCACTTTGCTTGGAAACAGACTGGTCCTGCAGCGCGGGCGCATAGCGAGGACGGTACATTGACAGAAACATGCCAGCCAGCAAGCAAACACGACGTCTTACAACAGCCTAGTTTTGGGGTTTTCGGGTTTAGGTCCTAGCTCGGGTTCTTCTTCAGCAAGGAGCATATGGGAGCTAATTTGGGTACGAACATCCATCTGCTTTGGGGCTGGCTGGGCGTGCGGTGCATTTGCCAGCAAAGCTCAAACTCAAGGCCCAGTCGCCCTGCGTGCAGGTGAGGGCTCAATGACCCAAAACCCCAAACCCTAAACCCCAGAGCCCCGGTTTAGGAGATTAGGATTTCCCTCAACCCAAACCCTACTGTACACCAAAAAGCATGCTTCAGGGTGCAGGGATGCTCCAAGCATTTTGCTTCTGCTGCTTGATTCCGAGTGCTAGCTGATGACATGAAGGGGCTGATAAGGAAACCTAAACCCTAACAAAGGCAATAAGGGGCCTATTCTGGGTCCTGGGTTTTGGCTTTGGGGGAAGTGCACCAAGAAACGGGGGTTTACGATGTTAGGGGGTGCAATATTGGGGCCCTTGCATAAGGGGATCCTACAATTTGGGGGACTATACCAGGGTTTTTTTTGTGATTTTCGCAACCCAAATGGCCAAATGGCTGTTTATCTTCGCCTTGTAGGTTTCAGAGTGCGACCCTATCCCTAGAAATCACTCGCATTGCGACAGGACACCTAAGTCAAACAACGTCCCTGAAGTAGGTCCCCTTACAGAATCCTTGAACAAGTTTAGGTTTAAGGGGTAGGGGGTAGGGGTCAGGGGTTAGGGTTTAGGGTTTAGGGTTTAGGGGTTAGGGTTTAGGGTTTAGGGTTCAGTCCCTACTAGCAAGAACCAGGAAGCAACCCCCGGCAGGCTCAGCCTAGCGTCGCGCGAGCGGGCGGCCGGGTGGCATGGAAGCAGTCGCCTTCGGAAAACGAATTTTAATTGATTTCCGAACTTTTGGTTTAAACCCTAAGCCCTAAACCCTGAACCCTAAACCCTAAACCCTAAACCACTCTTTCATATATAATATAAATGTTAATGGCTTTGCGGGCAAGGTCCGAAAATTAGCGGGCAAGGTCCGAAAATTAGTGGGCAAGGTCCGAAAATTAGCGGGCAAGGTCCGAAAATTAGCGGGCAAGGTCCGAAAATCAGCGGGCAAGGTCCGAAAATCAGTGGGCAAGGTCCATTGGCTGCCCCACGACCTTGCCCACTAATTTTCGGACCTTGCCCGCTGACCCACCACCTTGCCCACTGATTTTCGGACCTTGCCCACTAATTTTCGGACCTTGCCCGCTAATTTTCGGACCTTGCCCGCTAATTTTCGGACCCGGGAAAGGCCCGAGAATTAGCGGGCAAGGTCCGAAAATTAGCGGGCAAGGTCCGAAAATTAGCGGGCAAGGTCCGAAAATTAGCGGGCAAGGTCCGAAAATTAGCGGGCAAGGTCCGAAAATTAGCGGGCAAGGTCCGAAAATTAGCGGGCAAGGTCCGAAAATTAGCGGGCAAGGTCCGAAAATCAGTGGCAAGGTCCTTGGCCCCCCCCGCCCCCCCCCGGCCCCCCCCCCCCCCCCCCCCCCCCCCGCCCCCCCCCCCCCGGCCCCCCCCCCCCCCCCCCCCCCCCCCCCCCCCCCCGCCCCCGCCCCCTCCCCCCCCCCCCCCCCCCCCCCCCCCCCCCCCCCCCCCCCCCCCCACCCCCCCCCCCCCCCCCCCCCGCCCCCCACCCCACCCCATGCACTGGGTCATTTGCAAAGCCACTGGGTGGCATGAGGGTTGAGGAGCCCTAAAATTTAGGGTTCAAGGGTTCAGGGCTGAGGGTTCTACGGTGGTTGAAGGTTCAGGGACAAGAGCGTAGGGTTAAGAATTTGGGTTGCGTGTGAAACTTTTATTGTCTTAATGGTATGGGATTCTCTGGGTGGGTGGGTACTTTTCGGGCGCTTGAAAGGCTGCCAGCCTAGTGAATGCTTGAACTTTGAGATGCTGAACCCTAAACCCTAAACCCTAAACCCTAAACCCTAAACCCTAAACCCTGAGTTCGGGGTGCTTAGGTCTTTCGGTCCAGGGCTTGAGATCCCCTCCTGTTGAACTACTGACAGAAGCCCCGAAACAAACTTTGCTAAATCAAATAAAACCCTCTTGAAAACTCAATGCAAAACAAAAACAAAGTCCGAACCTCACCCCACCCGGCCGCCACTCTCACCCCCACACCCACATATCCCTGCGCAAAGTTAAGCAACCTATGTGGCCTTCTTAAAACACCCTACAAAACCTGATGCGCTTTAAATCTTCAGAGTCCCGTTGGGAGCTTTCGGGGATTAGAATGTCGAGGAGCTAAGGGGTTAGGAGCGCAGGGCCTAGGGGCGGGACGTGAGGTTTATTATGCTTCGGGTCAGGCGTGGGCATATCCCAACAACTAAACCCTACAACCCTGAACCCTAAACCCTAAATGCCCCATAAAACCCTAAACTCTACAACCCCATAACCCTATGAGTTCCGGGCGGCGATCTTCACCGGACGATGGCGCAAGTATGGCGAGTCCTCGCAGCATTTTTCCCGGAAGGGCATTTCCCAACCCAGGGGGGTAAGGTAGAGCCTAAATAGTTAATTCGAGCATGGGGGGGGGTTATAAAAAACAGCAATGTAGGGGCCTTAGTACTTATAGGGTTTCTAGGGGTTATTATGGTACACTCATGTAGGGACTGAGAGAATATTCTTGGTGACAATTCCGACCCCTATTTTAGGCCCCAAAAATGGAGTAATGTTGGACCTGCTTTAGTATTGGCCCCCTCATTAAAGACAATTTGGCTGAATTATTCAGGACACCCTGACTGTTTGGGAGTCCCTCTTTAAGGACAAACCGTCCGGGCGCCGTAAGAAAATTCCACGTGGCGCGTCTTCAAAAAAGATTGCCGGGCATCGCTGCCCCTGTTAAACTTGTCTAAACTCCTCCCGATTAAAATCATATAAACCCCCGGGCCGTCTAAACAGAGCACAATCCCGTCTCGACTGTTCAAGGGAGGGGGGGGGGGGGGCCCACACTAAAGAGGGTTCAACATTAATCCCTTCACCCTGAATCTAGGAAACCCCATATAATCTCTAAACATAGGGTTTCAAGGGGTTATTATAGTATACTTATACAGGAACCATGAGGGAATATTCTTACTAATTACCCTGAACCTAGGAAACCCCGCATCATATCTAAACCCTCCAGCCTGAACCCTAAACCCTAAACCCTAAACCCTAAACCCTAAACCCTAAACCACCCTCCTAGGAGGAGGCAGGGAAGCGAAGCTTCGATCGAGCCCATCTTGCGAAGCTGGAAGTCGTGAAGTCAAAGCTCTGGGCCCTTATATTACACACTAAACTTGAAACTCTAAACCCTAAGCAAAATGGTTTACTACCCTAAACTCTAAACCCTGAACCCTAAAGAACTTGGGGTGCTGCAGGGCTTAACCCAAGCGTAACCCTAAACCCACGAAACGCCCCAAGCCCAAAAAATTGTAAACCCCCCAACCCTAAACCCCCAAGACCCTACTCCCCCGGGTTAAGCTCGCAATGCGCTCGGTCCGCCGGCTTGTTTCGCACTTGGGCCGTCTGCCTCGAATCGGGTTATGAGCTGCTTTCTGAGGGTTTAGGGTTTCGGGTTGCGGGCCTAGGGATAGTTACCGGACCAAATCGTCTAGCTTCCTGCGCGTGATCGTTGGAAACCCCGCTGAACTTGCGCCATGAATCGACCGAGAGGGGAACAGAACGAAACATCACGAAAGGTTAGAGCGCGACATGTGCAAAGCACGTCCCCAGTGTCAGAAGATAGACATACGCACTTTCAACTCCGGTGGTAAGGCATTGGGGGGATCCGATACTCGGACTCTGGGACCAGGAGTCATCCAATGAAGGTTCTGACGCGGGCTCCGGAAAGGAGGATTGGTCTGGTTCGCAGTGACTGGACCACATAAGAAAGGTTAACAGCGCGACAGGTGTGCTGCAAAAAGAAGAAAAGGTTAAAAGGTCACTGACTGGACGAATGAGACTGTGAATTCCAACAGGGTGTAGGGTCTAGTTTGAAATAACAAGGGTCGCAAGTCATCAATCAGCATCCGCTCACGGCTTGCTACTGGTTTCGGTTCGGCTGCTTCCCGCACTAACTTGGCCAATACCCACAGCCAAACCCTAACACCTAAACACCCCACAAAGAAGGACAAATCACGCCAGCCAGGGCTGCTGCACCATTGACTGTGGTGGCGAGGCCTTGGCAAAGGGTTGCGGCGGTTGGGGTGCAAACGCAGAAAACACCAAGACCCACTCGAATTGCTTCGAGTGGGCGCGCGGGCTGGGTGCTGCAGCAGAGTATACTCACGCAAAAAGACCCTTTGCAAGCAAAGCAAACATACGAAACCAAGCATGCTTTGTACAAGACTTGAAAAAATCAAGCTTCAAGTATTATACCCAAGGAACCAGCATGTCAACGAGGCCCCGGCGCCAAGGGGTGGGGATAAGAGAACCCATCACACAGAAACCTCAACGGCCCACCCGGAAAGTGGGAGGGAGTATAAACCGCAAAATCGCATAAGCCCCTTCCCTTACAACTTATAAACCTTACAAACCCCGATAAACCCTACAAACCCTAAGGACCCCTAAGCTCCCAAACCCTGTAAGCCCTTTAATAAGCCTCATAAATATATTGAGCCCCACTAAGCCCCCAAACCCTATATTAAGCCCTATAAACCCATGATTACGCCCCATAAACCCTACATTGAGCCCCATAAACCCTACTATATTCCGAAACCCTAAACCCTAACCCTAAACCCTAAACCCTAAAGGGCCGATGGCCCCGATCCCTGGGAGCCCCGGGCGGTCCGCATCACCGCAGGCTGGAGCCGCAGGCTTCCCGAGCTGGCCCTGCATGAGGTTTCGGGTTTCGGGTTTAGGGCTAGGGTTTAGGGTTTAGGGTTTGGGGTTTAGGGTGTTGGGTTGAGGGTTGAGGGTTTAGGGTTTCGGGGCCTCCTGGCAGACGCATGAACATGTGGTGCGCTGGCATGTGCCAGCTTGAGACCCGAAAGTCAGCACCCCCAAAGAAAGCGTGAAAGCTGATGACACGAAAGGGCAGCTCCAGGTACTTATTAACCCAATACTAGTTGTACTTATAACCCAACGATAACCACATTAGGGCACTTAAGGGGCTTATAAGTGGGCTATAAGTACAGATATAGTTGGTTAAGAAGTACCATGAACCTCCAAGCAATCTGGGGCCGCGGGTGCGTGAGGCGGGAGGTGAGTGGGGGAGGGGGTAAGCGCTCCGGCCGACTGGGTTCCTGACATGGTCGCCGCGTGGGTAGTCGCCGACCTGTCGCACCCCGAAAAAGGGTCAGAGATCAGGGTTTAGGGTTTAGGGTTTCGGGTTTAGGGTTAGACATCAATCCGAATCAAAGCTGACGTGTTCCACATTGGGGCCGCACTCCACTCTTGGATCTTCATTCTGATGATTTCCGAGCTGGGCCGTCAGAAGTCAAAGAAGGGGAGGGGCCCAAAGCCCCGAAACCCTAAGCCCCTAACCCTAAACCCTAAACCCCTCAACCCGGATCCCTTAACCCCATAAAGCCCAAAACCCCAAGCCACACCTGCACCTCGAAGCTCAAGTTCCTGCGACCCTTCGAGGCTACTACAAGGAGCAGAGGGAGCGCCCCATTTTGGGGTTTAGGGGTTAATCCGAGCATCTGATTAATTAATACCCCCCACATTTAAAGAATTTTTTTTTGGCCGGAAGCCGCCGGAAGACTACTTTCCATTAGGGTGGATTTCGTATGGGACAAACCCCCCACATTTAAAGGAATTTTTTTGGGGGGGTTCAAAAATCTGTCGGCAGGCTTCTTGTTTTGCTTGCGGAGACGCAAAGCTACAGCACCTCAGGGATCTGCATCGTATTGTTTTTAATAGAGAATCAATACAGGGCCGCGGTCCAACTATTGCGGAACCCTGCATTCCTTATTGTGAGGGGGGGGGGGGGGGGCCCCCCCCCCCACTAATCAGAAGCTCGGATTAAGGGGTTTAGGGTTTTGGAGTTTTGGGGTTTAGGGTCTAAGGGGGTTTAGGGGGTTAAGGGGGGTTAAGGGGTTCAGGGGCGCATATAGGTTCAGAATCTGCCCATGAGGACACTCCCGTGCCACCGATATCTGCTGCAAGGGCAACAGTACAAGCCACGGGCACAACTCTAAACCCCAAACCGTGGACCCTGCCATAACAGTCGGAATAAGTCCTAATAATATTCCCTTATGGTCCCCATAGTGTTATATTAGAATGACCCCCAAGAAGCCTATTCTAATTATTAAGGCCCCCTATATTACACACACACACACACACACAGACATATCTCCCAGCCGTTGGCACAAAACAAACCGAGCTTCATGGACAAATGTTCCGTCATTTCGCTCTTTGGCGGCTACCTTCCTCTGTAGTCTGCAGGCTTGGAGTCACGAATTTAAATCTGTGGTGGCTGAGGGCAATACAAAAGATTTCTATACCTATATATATATATATATATATATATAGTTTTTTTGTTCTGTTTTTCATGTATTTAGGCTTTATTTATGATAGAATTGATAGAAAATCCCAAAGGGACCACCCGCCACCACCTTTTTGCAGAACCCCCAATGTGTTTGGGCTTCTGCGTTTGTCAAGGGGTGGAGGGGGCAGTTATGGGGTGTCAGTTCCTTCCGATTACTCGCCGTCCGGACTCGAAAGGGCCTTATGACACCTGAGCCCTCCCCCCCCCCCAACTTTTGACTTGGGGGTGTACCATATTAGGGGTACCTTACTGGGGTCCGTATTATGAGGGCTCTATTTGCGGGTCTGGACTAGGAGTCTAGCTTGTGTGGTCTTCCTCGGTGCCGGGCTGTGTGCCCGCAGGCATCTGGACAGACATCTGCACCGGCACTGGCATGGACGGGGGCACTGCCTCAGCTATTTTGAGTCTCAAGGGCTTTGTAAGGTTTAGGGTTTTGGTACCCTGAGCCCTGAAAACTGCAAACCCTGCAGCGAAAACAATTAAGCATGGAGCCTCCGCATGCTGCAGCCAGTTGTCATTGTTTGAGGTTCAGGTCCTAGGGTACGTGAGCTCTTGCACTTGCCCTCAGCCAGCAGTCAACACTCATCTCACCTGACCCGAAGAATACCCTGCAGCAACCCTGAAACCCCCAAAACCATAAACCTCCCCAACAACACAGTCCCGAGTCCCGAATGACCCCGAAACTCCATGCTTTGTACAAGACAGCACATGAAACCTCAAACCGTCTCATCTCAACTCCGAAAGTCCCTGAAACCCCCGTGGAGGCGAGTGGCAACGAGGCCGTCCACCGGCTGAAGCACGGGCACGGACCTCGAACCCGGTTTGAGGTTTAGGGTTTAAGGTGGAAAACGCAAGCCCCAAATCCCAAACCCCGAACAAGGGTTTACGGTGTAGGTGCAAAAGGTCTCGGGGTGTGGAAATGTGGTTTTGAAGGATTTCGAGCTTAGGGCTTCAAAAACAATGTGTCAGAGCTGTGGGAGTCGGAATGTCAGACTCCTTTCAGGGCTTTTGGGTCTTCCTACTCAGAACCAAGCAGGGTCATGATTCTTTGCGGCTGAAGCCTTGCCTCAAGAACCCCAGACGCTCCGGGTTTTTTTATTGAATAAGAACGACACCGCCCAAGAATCTTCGGAAACCTACCCAAAACAATGTTAGGGCTTGCGAGAGCTTGACTTGAAACAAATTTAGGGCTCAGGAGTTCCTGGAGTTGGACTGAAAAGAATTATAAATACAAATATATATATATATATCACTCTATAGAACTGTATGTGACAAGTGCGCACTGCATATCTGTTGTGGGCACTTGTCGGCTTAAGTAGAGATAAGAGCCCCACATCGTCACTCCTGACGCTCCGGTTGCGAGTGTCCCCAATCCAACTCAGCAACGAAACCGAAGCAGCCCATATCTACAGGGATCCGGCACAGATCTCTGGATGATGGTGCGGAAGTGGGTTTGCGGGGAGGCCTGGCCAGTCTGTGGCATAGGTCTATGCCAAACGCGCTCTTGGGAGGCAGAGCAGGCGTTGGAGGATCTGGTGTAGCCAGCCTAAGCCGTAAACCGCACTAAATTTGTTCGATAAGCCCGAGGGTTCCCAAGTTTGAAAATCTTGGTGGTAGCCCAGTAACCATATTATAATAAGGGCATACTTTTCGGGTTGGTTACTTCATACGGGAACCTTGAACATACCAAGAAATGCAATCCGGCTGTAGCAGCACCACCTTTCCTGCAAACCTGGGTGTAGGATTGGCTTTGGCTTTCCAAGCTGTACGCCTGCAAATATGTATGCTGCAGGGTTCGGGGTTTAGGGCAAGACAGAAGAAGCTCTATGAAGCTCTTGACGGCAGGGGTGGCGGTACTTGCACGCACCTCCAAACCATAAACCGTAAACCCTAGGCCCCGCTAGACTAAAGGTCCGAATTGTCCGAACTAAACCCTATAAACCCTACTTCCCTACTCCTACAAGAAGAAACGCCATAAGCCCAACGCGAAACCCTAAACCCTAGATACTCCATAAACCCTTATAAACCCTAAACCCTACCCCACAAATCCTAATTCCCAAATCCTTAATCCTATTATTTTAAGAAGAACCCCCCCAAAAACCCTAAATCCTTAATCCACAAAAAAACCTTAAAACGCCAAAAGCCCTAAACTTCCTAAACAGCCGGGTCCGTGGCAATCTGAGGCTTCGCAACCACCCGGGGTGGGATGTGAGAGCCCTGCAAAAGCTTCAGGGGACCCAGGCTTTGAGAGTGACAAGGGCTCCATGGGGTGGTTCAATTTTCAGGTTTTGGGAGTTCGTGGTTCAAGAGGTTTGGGACAAAACGTGGAGAAGTTGGGGGGTCAAGGGATTTTGGAGAGTAAGGGTCAAGGTTCACGGATGAGTCTGTGGCTCGGCCGACACCTGTATGCGAATACAAACAGCTTCAGGAAAGCATGGGGGCCTAATGTCGGCCACAAAGCTTTGGAATGCGAACATGGACGGGACTGAAATGTGATTGATTGGGCTTGGGAATCAGAGGCGGTCCTCACGCGGGCGCACTTGCTTGATGGACACCGGCGCGTCGGATCTCAGCCATCAAACACAAATCACATCTCGACTATGTGCAACCATGATGTTCACATTTCGTGGGAACAGCACGGCACAGCTGCGGCATCAGATCTCCAATCGGCCATCTTGGATCAATTGGGAGCCCAGCTCCCTGACTTGTCTCATTCCGAGGTCTAGGGTTTAGGTTTAGGGTTTCGGGTTTCGGGTTGTCAACGTCAGTGAGAGGTCTTGGAAGTTTGGGCCCGTTTGCACGCGACGGGTGCACGGGAATGTGCGGCTGCATCTGAGAAGCACGAAGAACCTTAATGCCTGAGTTTATGAGAAGCCTTTCGATGGGGATGTAATGGGATGTATAGAGGAGTCGCGGTTCTAGCTGCCGCGATTCAAAGTTCCACTGCTCGGAAGCTGGTAGCCTGAAATTCAGACCAGAATCTGAAATCAAGCCCTGTAGGGGTTGTGAACCTCCACCACCTTGTCAATTCATGTCTGGCGCTCCCACGCTCCGCTCTGCAAGGGAGCATTGCTTGGATCGAGGGTCTACATTCGCCCAGTTCATCGCATATCTTAGACTCCGACCCCTTTGTCACGGCTGGCGCCGGCGCCACCTCAACACAGGCTCTGTGGTCTGGGATTTTGTGGGGATCTTGATGATTGGATGATTGGCTTTAACCCTAAACCCTTAAACCCCAGACCCCAACCCTTTTATGCTTACCCTTAGTACTTCTAGTCAGTAGGTGACATTCTTTGCATTTCAGCCGACCCTGCCCCTTCTTCAAACCATAAACGGAAACCCGAAAACCCGGTCCCTCTGAAACCCTAAACTCTAGGGGTTGTAGCTTGGACCCTTAAGGTTGTACTCTTGGGTTTTGGGGGCACAGTTTAAAGATCCTTCAGGTAGTATAAGGGCCATACTAGGAGTCTATTCAGACCTGAGGGGAACCTCGAAAGGGGTACGACCCAGAATGTCCTCAGCGCTCACACCGGACCAAAGCACAAACTGCCAGTCCAAAAGCGGGGGGAGTCCAACAGAGTTTGGGCTCAAATCCTGTCAAAGTATGATTTTGGACCAGCCGTCTACCAAATCAGAAGATCAAGAGTCTGAAGGGAAGAAGGGTTCCGATATCTTCAGCTTGGAGGTCATTGCAGCTTGTCTGGCTGAGATTTCGTCAGCGCACCGCTCGCCGCGGGGGCGGGGGGCGGGCGGGGGCGGGGGCGGGGGCGGGGGCGGGGGCGGGGGCGGGGGCTGGGGCGGGGCGGGGGGGGGGGCGCGGGGGCGGGGGCGGGGCGCGGGGGCGGGGGCGGGGGCGGGGGCGGGGGCGGGGGCGGGGGCGGGTCGGGGGCGGGGGCGGGGAGGGGGCGGGGGGCGGGCGGGGGCGGGGGCGGGGGCGGGGGCCGGGCCGGGGGCGGGGGCGGGGGCGGGGGCGGGGGCGGGGCTTCGTTCATTCGTTGGCGCCACAACTACCTACTTTCAGGGTCTTCTCAAGGAAGCATGCAGGGATTCTAGTGCCGTCCCCGACGCGCCGTTGCGCCTAAGCCCCAGATTCGAAACACTACATCCTATGGCGTAAACACATTTAAACACTAAACCCTAGACCGTGAACCCTTAACCCTAAATCCTAGACCCTAAACTTCAAGTCCCTAAACCCTGAAACCCCAGGAGCGGAGGAGTAGAGCGACGGAGCGGAGTCGATTTAGCATATTTCGCGTGCGCTCGCCGCGCCCACAGAGACGTTTAGGATTTAGGTTTAGGGTACAAGTAGAGCCTAAAGCATAAACCCTACGATGGCCCTTAGAACCCTATGTTCCTCTTACACTCGCTAAGGGAATATCTCAAATATCCCGAAGGCCTTCCTAGTACAGAACAGCTTACTTGCTCGACTACGGGTTTAGGGCTTACCCCTAAACCCTAAACCCTAAACCCTAAACCCTAAACCCTAAACCCTTAGGTTTTCAGGCTCAGGAGGCGGCCCATGATCCCGTGGCCCCAGTGATGTACGAAAGCGGTGGCGAGGCCCCAGTCGCCGCGGTCGTGGGAGTTGCCTCGTGGGCACAGGATCATGTTTTGGGATCCTCTCCCTTCTACTAACAGTCCTTAAATAGGGATGATAGTAGGGGGTACTATCATCCCTTTAGAATTTAAGGACTGTTAGGGTAAGGGGGGAACATGTCAAATCATATTGCTGATGGCTGCAAGTGGCTGCAAGTCAAAGGTTTAGGTTTCACTCAGGGATTCGGGTTTCGGGGATATCCAGCATAGCCGACCGCATGCAGGTCTTTGTGGCAGTGTTTGAGTACGAGCCTGTGTGCATCTCTGAGTTTAAACTTGCTGTGTCAACATGGTGCTTCAACCCTCTATCTTGATGCCATGCAAGCCCAAACCCTTCGACGTCAGCGAGGTGTTAAATTGCCTTTCATTCAGACTAGCTTGCAATCTCTGAGCTGGGATTTGGCAAGCATGCAACATCGTGGATAAGCAATCAAGGTGTGTTCGGGATTGAGCAACCGAAGAAACCTTTGACTTGAAGATGACTGCAGCAAACTCCCGACAAAGAATGCAAATGCGCTGACTTCACAGCACAACGAGCATTTGACTCTAGTAGCGGCCTGCATGCAGGCTTCATCCGAAGGCACCTGACAGCATGGCTGCCCTAAGCCCTCAAATTTGGGTTCACGGTGAGCACCAACCCTGCTTGACTGCCTACTCTGGGGACGATGACCTGTATGAAGGTGGGTATAGTCGGGTACACCTTACGGACTTCTGTATATATATATATATATATATATATATATATTCTACAAATATAAACATAATTATAATTATAAATATAAATATAAGTATAAATATAAATATAAATACACACATATATATATATATATGGGTATAAGCAAATAGAGAAATAAATACATGAACCCTAAGGTCCGACGGTCGACTGCCAAGCCTGCGCCTGAAACCTTGAGAGCCCAACACGGCACAGCTCAAACCTCATACCATAATAACCCCAACCACACACAACCATTACCATGAGGGTTGCTCTATATTGGCACGTGTTGCAGTCGGAGTCCTTGAAGTTCATAACCAGGCACCTTAGAAGGTGACTAAACCCCCCCCCCCCCCAGCCCTGATTCTGTGCAACGGACCCAGCCTCTGGAGTACGGCCCTGCGATGCGCACCTTGAGCTTGAGGTGACTCATGGGATGTTTAGGGTTTAGGGTCTAGGGTTTATAGGGTTTAGGGTCTAGGGTTTAGGGTTTAGGGTCTAGGGTTTAGGGTTTTAGGGTCAGCTCGGCGGCTCGCTGCTCCTTGGACTCCTGCATGTTTCAGCAGCGAGGTAGAAGTGAAAAGGCTCCGGACTTTGCGTTAACCCTTCAGCCGCAGGACTTTCATGAAGGACGCTGGCACCAGAAACACTTTTAAGCAGCGGATGCCGCCTCAACACACAACAAAAACTCCCAAATGTGTGTGTGTGTGTTATGACTCCGATGACTTAAAAGTTATAGGCCAAAAAGCAACCTCCCTAAGCCATCAAGCCACTCCTAGGTCTCAAACCCAAAACCAGATTCCATCATCCTATAACCCTAAACCCTAAACCCTAAACCCTGGGATTGACGACGGAGCATCACAGACAGCGTGCTGGGGTGCAAACTCGCTCAGCCGCCCATCCTTAGTGCGATGTAGGGCTATAGTAGGCCCTATAAACCCTAAACCCTAAACCCTAAACTCTTGTCCTAAAGCCCTCAGCCCTCTAAACATCCCTAAACCCTAAACCCTAAGCCCTGGCCCTAAAGCCTGACTGAACCTTACCCTGGCAACCTGTGCACCTGGAGTTGCTATCAGATCCGTCCCAACCAACGTTAGGGTTCTATAGCTTAAGCTGCCTTTAAATACACATTAACATCGATACCTTTACATAAATGTATAGAGTTCTGTGAATACATATATATACATATATGTATATCTATAAATGTATATGTATGGATGGCCGGTTCCCACCTGATGCATGTAGTAGCGGCTCAGGTCTGAGCAAAAACAAGCAACACAGGAAGTCGAACCCAAAACCCTTTAAACCACTTGAAGGCTGTTTGGCATGCGCCCACCCTCAAAGCGCCAAGCTCCCGGCAGCAAAACGCTGCATCAGCTCTGCAACGCACTTCTTCATGACTTCTGTTTCCTGTCTTCGGGCAGTCTGGGGTTTAAGGCCTTTAGGGCTTCAAGCCCTGAAGCCCCCTAAACCTCAAACCCCTGAAGCCCGCACCTAAACTCCTGGCATGTAAAATAATGGCCCTTTTTTATGGGCGTTGGGCTACTTTCCTCTCATACTATGGGGTTCCAGATAAAGCCCGTAACATCCCTTATCAGCCCCAATCCAGAAAAATCCAGCATCACAGTACCGATCTTTCTCAAGGCAGTGGAGCCTCCAAAGGACCCCCCTCCGAATGTGAGGGTGTGGGGCCTGGGGGTTTTGGGGTTTTGGGTTTCTAGGATTGGGTGTAGGGTCTCTTTTGCTCTCCCTCTCTCGCTCTGTCATCTCGGTTTAGGATTACAGAATGCGGGCGAAGGGTTTGGGACTTTAAGCAGGTTGAATGATTGGGCATGGAAGGCCGCCAGGCTAGGGCAGTGTAGGGATTGCCTCGTAAAGCGGGCCTTTGACTGCAAGGTTTGTCGCTCCATTTTGCTCTTGCTGCAGTCCTGTCGGATGAGCTTCCAGGGAGCAGCAGCACTGTCCGCATCCAAGTTCAGAATCGCAGTGAGGGCATGTGGGGAGTGATCTGCGATGATCTGCGTTGTGGGGCCCTTCTGGCACCCTAAACGACGAAGGAACGCATCACTTGAAGATAGGCGGGCCAACAAAAGCGTCCATTCCCATGCTGCAGGCAGACCTCCAGCAGCTCTTGCCTCAACGTCGCGAGGCTCGTCCGACCAGCACTCCTACTATGAAGGTTGCACCAAAGGCCACTGCTAAAGCAACTCCCTCTTGCCATGTACGGTGGCGTTGATTTGATGCCAGGCCCACTTCGCGCCTGAGCTTCTCACAGCCTGCATCAATGATTGGGGCTGTCAAAATCTCCATCGACAGCTCTCCTTCTTTTTCCAGCCACAGTATCCGCTTGCCACTGTTGATGACATCTTGAAAGGTATCAAAAGGCACACCTTCTAAATTGGTGACCTTGGCCCCAGCGCTTTGCAAATGCTCAAAACAGTCTTGTAGGCTGTCTGTCTTGAAGCAAAGTCGATAAATGGATCCGGACCCATACTTCTGCAGCAAGTCCGCATGCGCCCCTTTCTTGCCTTGAACCACCATGAACATGAGCTGGCCTGTATGCTGGTCAAATACACTGGCGAACTCAGACCAAGTGGGGTCAGCGGCGCTCCCCCATGTCTGAATCTTCGATGGAACGAAGCCGAGACGGGGGCACCAAGTATCCAAGAAGCCATGGATGTCATCCACAACAATGTCCACATGGCTGAATCGCAAGTCGGACTTCCAGTCACCTCTCGATGCGCTCATCCTCGTGGACAGCAGGAATCGGGCGGGTCCAACGTTGAAGCTGTCACGGTCTATAGACTATAGACCACTCGCCATGCGCAAGCAACAAGGTAGGACCTGTTAGGTTGAGAGTTCGGTGCTTATTGTTGAGAGATGTTGCCAGTGAATTGGCAGGAGCCGGCCCGGACTTCCTACTGCTGGATCCACCTCAGACTCGTTCCATCGAGCAGAATTTATCAAAAATCTTCCAGCTACTTCGCCACACAAGATCAAAGGCCCAGCAGAAACAGCCTGATTCGCATTGCGATTTGTGTCGTGATTCATGGCATTCCCGAAAACTTCAGTCCCCATTGGTACACAGCTATTTTGTGCCACTTAGGGTACTGTTATACGGTGCAGGCCCGTCATGCTTCAGTATGGTACCAAAGACGGGATCACCACGTAGAGAAGGTCATGGGCTCAGGGGGCATAAGGTTGTCAAGATCCCTTCTGAAATTGATATGGCCATCTTGGTGAAGTATTTAAACATCACTGACTCCATGAGCCTCTCTTGCACACGTATCCCAAGACCCCCATGCTGAAGGACGGTCCTCCAGGACCTCCGTGAGCCTCTGAACGGAGGAGACTGCATCCTGAATGGGTCATGTTGGAGCTAGCCACACAAGAGTTCTGCTTCACATGATGTGCACATGAGAGTTCCGGATGCCGGCAGGCAGCGCTTTGGCTTTAGTTCCCTTGGAGATGTATGATGTATCTAAGATTCGAGAGCACAGGTAGGCTCCCACAAGGAGGCTTTTGTCAAATGCAATTGCCAAGGTATCGACGCGTGATCCCTTCAAAACGGCTCCAAAGATTCTGAAACACGCGAAGCTCAACAGGAGCCGGTAGGACCGGCATGACGAGCGAGTCAGGACTTTGGTGTGGGGGTAGTGACATTATAATGGAGAAAAAGGTTCGACACTGCTGCCATCTCGCAGAACGATAGTGACACCCTGCAAAGACCACAATATCCTACAGCCTCGATTAAACCCACAATGCTGAACAAAAAACCCACTCTGCTCTCTTCATGTCCTGTGTGGTGTCACCGGCCCCTGGCACCTGGCATCATCACGGTCATGATATGATATCCTAATATTGCTACTATGACTCGTCTTCTCCACTTATGATCATATGATTGTTTTGCATGTTGAATCCTCTTCATCCTCTTCATACTTCGTTTCAGTCATGGCACTAGCGCGGCTGCTTGAATTTGTTTCAACAATGATGAGTCTTGTGATTGTTGTGGCTTGTGCCAAGAGGTCAACACTTTTACCATTGAGCTCTCATCATTGCAGCTGATATTGCAATCATTGCCATTCTTTGGCCACTGCTGTGAGTCTTGATTCTGTTCCGACTATGCTCTGCGATGCGCGACTCGAATACGGAATTGTAGCGGCTCCCGTTTCTATGCGAACTTTGTTCAAAGGAATAGATAGCCTGATAATAAGATAGATCAACATCTTTAGGGCCCCCGGATTTTGTGTTCGCAGCTCTGTCGCTCAGAGGAAGCCTCAGACCCCAAAACTGTCATAGTCTTTGCCACATTGCCTCAGACCTCGCAACACTAAACCCTCTAAGCCCATAATGAAATACTCATATCATGCTATAATATCCGAAAACCACCAAACAAGACAATCCATTAACATCGCTCCAAACCATAAACTGCGCACTGTGAGCAACACGGGCCGAGCCCGCAAAGCTTCGAAGCCTCGGGCGCACTTGCTACATTGCGGATTTTCGGGCACCGGAAAAGTACTTTAGGCTTTTTGGGGTTTGGTGCCAGCCTGGGTTTTAGAATGTAGACTTGGGAGCTATGTAGTGGTTTAGACTAACACGTAGCATCTGGTGCTGCTTCGGAATTGTTTAGGGGCTCAGGGCATATTCGGGGGCTTGGTCACGAACACTACCCCCCCCCCCCCCCAAGGAACAGAATCTCTCGACCCACATGAAGCCCTAAGAACACATGGGCAGCAGTTCTGCTCCTATTGGCTCTGTGTCCAGGCGTAAGCCGCCCTAGGGAAACTGCATTCCTGGTAGGTCCGGGAACCAAAAAACCATGGGGCTTAGGGTTTAGGGCTTTGGGGGGAACCAAAAACCATGGGATTTAGGGTTTAGGGCTTTAGGGGGAAACAAAAACCACGGGGTTTAGGATTTAGGGGGTAGGATTTGGGGATGATTTCCTAAACCCCATATCCTTGAACACAGCAAGCCCTTGAAAGTGCAGGCCAAAGCACTTATCTTCCAAATGGTCAAAGCGCTGGTGGATATCCTCAGTCCAGAGAGATTGGCTTAAGGTGTACATAGGGTTTAGGGTTTAGGTTTAAGATTTGGGATTT
Organism: Symbiodinium natans; assembly: GCA_905221605.1. Lineage (NCBI taxonomy): Eukaryota > Dinophyceae > Suessiales > Symbiodiniaceae > Symbiodinium > Symbiodinium natans. The sequence continues at coordinate 221,792 of CAJNDS010000191.1, forward strand.
AGGGTTAGGGGAGTTCCTCCTAGCAAGAAGAGGGCGTTGTGCCAGGACTTCGTGGAACAAAGAAGAGACTGGGCTCTTCTGGCCACTGCACTGCAACCTTGCTGCTTGGTAGGGGAATGAGGGAATCAGGTACGCAGCCTATCGAATCCCTTAAACGGTGATGTAGTTCTCTCCCTTGTTGGGCCCCTATATAGTACAGCGCTTTAGCCTGAAGACCGTGGGTGAGGCAAGGGGTTCAGGGCTTAGGGCTTGGGGCCTAGGGCTTAGGGGTTGGGGTTTAGGGTCCTGAACCTTGCCCCTTTCTATTCAGTTCTGCTCCTCAACGCATCGTATTCCCTTGCTGCGCGGTCCAGGAGCGGTCCGACAGGGTTTCGGGGCTTACTGCGCGCGAGGGTTAAGAGCTATGAGGGCAAATTTCCTCTCCTTAGAACAGCTATAAGTGACATTTTAAAGATTAAATATCTTGGGCCTGTAGAGAACAAAAACAAAGCATAGCTCAGAATGGACAAGAGGGTTCAAGGGCTATGTATCAAGCGTGGCGCTGCAATGTCCGCCGCATTGCGGTCTGCAAGCTGACGTTTCAAATCGTCGAAGTCCTTGCTGCAGGGTTTAGGGTTTAGGCTGTAGGGTTTAGGATTCAAGAGTCTCATTCTCTCTAACTCGACCTCCCTCTCTGATCAGAGTTTCAGGCTGACGTGACAGCACCCGCCTAAAAACCCAGACACGGAACCAAGCTAGGAATTGAATGCATTCGGGTTCTGGTCGCCTTGGATCGCCTGGGTGTGCAACTGGCTGCGATTGTTCTTCTACGGTTGACTTCTGGGCGTCGTGCTGTCCGAGTTTTGACTTTTGCTTTCTGTTGCTTCTGATTGTGACGGCTGCTTCTCGCAGACTCTTTTCGGGTTCTGCGAATCTGCGAAGGCAAGCTTCTCGCCGTTTCGCAAGTCGTCCAATGTCACTGGTCCACTGGTCCATCAGTCAAGTTCAACAGTTGTCAGGGCGAGTGTGCAAGACGCATTGCGTTAGCCCTGCGCACAAATCAGCAGCCAAACTGCCACTCGGAGCAAGTGTAAACCCTAAACCTGCATCCCGATCTGCAGCCAAACCTCAACCCCCAAGCACTATACCCTCGACTCAGTCTCTAGAGGTCCCCGGTTGCGGAGACCCCTTTTGGAAATTAATCTTGATGGTGTTTCGGGCTTCCCCCCCCCCCCCCAACCCCCCCTCTCCCCGATCCTATCCCTACCTGCCCTACCCCTTCCCCGCTTAACAGTAGAAACCTGAGTATCATCGCCTTTTTGTGGAGTTCTGGAGGGAAGGGCTGGGAAGGGCTTGAGGGGTTGAGCCAACACAACATAGAGCAACATCAAACCCTGAACCCCATGCCCGAAACCCTAATCGCCAAAACCCCAAAACGCGAACCCCAAAAGCCGAAACCTTAAAACCCTCACTGAGAGCAGCTTGGAATCAAGTCCTTTGACGTTGTCTTGCGGACTTCCAGGGCTTAAGGGTTTCAGGCGTGGGTTTGACTACCTTAACGTGTCGGGTTTAGAATTTACGGCTGGGGTTTTCGTGCCTTCAGAACGGCAAACCTTCCAAGCACTTGCAAGTCATTTTTTTGTATGCCATCGAAGATTGCTCTAGGTCACTCTAGGAATGATTTTGGTTTCGGGTTTGGGGGCTTGGTGCTCAGGGAAAAATTGTGTCTTTCTGCCCAGGCTCCTGCTTCAGCTTCTGCGTCTGGCATTTCACCTGGACTGCTCTCATTTCACCAGTCTCAGGGCTCAGTCGGTAACACTCCTGTAGGGTTTAGGGTTTAGGGTTTAGGGTTTAGGGTTTAGGGTTTAGGGTTTAGGGTTTAGGGTTTAGGGTTTAGGGTTTAGGGTTTAGGGTTTAGGGTTTAGGGTTTAGGGTTTGGCGTTCAGGGTTTAGGGTTTAGTGCTTAGGGTTTGGCGTGTAGGGTTTAGGGTCACTGCGAGGAGGGAGGTGAGCAACCAGTGGTTTGATCCCAGCTCGACAATGTCTCCAGATTGCTTTGAGGCTCCACTACGAGTTGCGATGCATGCTCCGCGTGGTCTTTGGATGTCGAGTTGAATTGCTGGCAAGCAGCCTCTGAGTGCACTTGAACATTCCTTGGCTGGGAATGTCTTCCTGAAAAAGGTCTTCCCTGCTGTTAAACCCAAACACGTGCTGGCTGTTGGGCAGAACGGAAATAAACCGACTATCATCCACACCGACACGACATCGGCTGACATTCGACTTTGATTTACATCCCCCGAATTGTAACCGGTGCAACTATTGTTTTTCAGCCACACCGCTTGCGTCATCTACCTGACAACTCCGAACCCTCTGGCCCAAAGGCGGTGTCTACTATCGCTTCCTCCAGCTTCCTCCTCTTCCATCCCCCGCCTTTCCTACTTCTCCCTCTCCCTCTCCTTCCCCCTCTCCGTCCCCTTTCTCACTCTGACTCTCGGTCTCTCTTCTTTCTCCCTCTATCTCTCTCCCTCTTTCTTTTCTCTGTGCGTCTCCCCATCTCTGTCGCGTTATTTCATTTTTGTTTTTCTTTCGTTATTTCGCAGGGTGACGAGGGCAAAGCCCCCGGCGAGGTTCGCACTCCCTGATTGATTGAGGGCCGTCAGCGGCGCTAAGAGGAGGCATGGCGGGGGATCCTCTCGATCTCCACCCCAACCACCCCCACTGTCGACGTCCTTTCCGAACAAATCTCTCGGCTTTGAAACACAACTCGTAGAGGTACTGCTGCACAAACGCGCATCTGAGTGGTGCGATTTTGGACCGCTGGCCCCCTTAACGCACACCAACAAAAAGTGCTTGTCGTCTGTCTCTTTCGCTCTCTGATCATTGTCTTTTTGGTTCTCTCTGCCTCTTTCAATATTTTTGGGAGGAGGAAAGGGAAACATATTCGGGGCGACAGGTACGTAGCCATTAGCTTAGAAAAGAAGCTTAAGCCTTCACAGTGACTTTGAAAGCTCTGTTTGGAATCATCCCAGCGTCTCTTTCCGCCACACGTGGAGGGTATCTTCGATGGCTGCGAGCGTCTGCCAAACGCCACGAGAGTGCGCAAATTCCGTGGATTAGGGGTCAGTTTACATGTGTAGACCCTAAACCCTCGACTCTAACCCTAAACCCTGCAAGGGTGTGGAGGTTGCGGGTTCAGAGGCTCAGTGTCAGAAATTGTTGAGATAATGGGCTCAGATAGCCGCATTCTGCTTGCCGACACTAGATTTCCGGAATGCAGCTTCGAGAGATGAATTGGCTTCGCTAAGCCCGAAGCCCTGAACCCTAATTGAAGATGGTGCTTTGGGTCCAGGGTTTGGGGAGAGCTGGTTCAAGATCTACTTGATCACCCGACCTCGTGTCGCCGAACCTCCAGATTTCTAGAACCCCCTAGACTGGAATCCCATCTACTATGGCCTCCTCGCTGAGAGGGGATGCCGAAAGGCCACTGGCTTGACGTCGCTCAAGTGCATTGATGCCTCAGTGGCTTGGGGGGGTTGACGGTTGAGTCGATACTCCTAAAGCCCTGCAGCAGCCCTGTAAGCCCAATGCGAAACGCCCAAACCCTGAACGCTCCAACGCCCGAACGCCCCAAATCCCAAAACTCCAGGACTCAAAGGGTTGATTGCGTTCCCTGATCTGGGGGTGCTCAGACTGTCAATGTGGGGGTTTGCGTCGATGCCTAGGATTCTTTACGTTCAGGTTTAGGGTTTAGGGTTCCATTTGGCGGCTCCCGCCTTACAATGTGGCCATTCGTTCTTAGGGTGCCCGGAAGTGGGGACCATCATGAGAAGCCGCGCGCCAAGCATTTCGAACAGGAGGGGTGCCCCTAAAACTTAGTACACGCCAAAATGCTTTAAAAATCCTTTTGTCAGGAGCCTCTCGTCCTAAACCCTAAACCCGAATTTGTGGAAGCCCCGCCCTAGACCTCAACAACGAGTCGAGAAGCGCTCCTCCGCGCCATGGATTCGAAGCGTTTGGCGATAGGCCTCTTTTTTGCAAAGCCCATCTCTTGGGGGGAAGGGGGGGGGGGGTATTTCGGACGCATGTATTCTAGAGTTGGGGAAATACCCAGCTGGAGGTTAGGCCTCTTCCTGACCCAGGAATTTGTGGCCTCCTGAATCGCAAAAAAAGTAACGGCCTAAGGGTTTCTGGCTGACGAAGCCTGTTGACCCACAAAATTCTGCACAGAAACCTTGAATATCAAACCTTCTCCCAGCAACCCAGAGACTCCAATACCCCTTAATTAAAGAATATAAGGAACCCGTTCTATATTTTAAGGAATATTCCCTAATTGAGGGGTGTTGGAGTCCCTGGCAACCCATTCGCCTCGTCTGAGCGCGATCTTGCGAACTCCTCGCGCAGAAGCTTCGCCTCAAAGCTGCTGAGTTCGACGCGCCAACACCGACGTTCACATTTTTTAGGGTTTAGGGTTTAGGGTTCAGGAGTTCGCATTTCTAGACTCTCAGCCCTTGGCTGATCCCTCAAGCCCTACTTTCCAAAACAGCCACGGAAGACACAGGTGTTCTAACAGTTTGGGGTTCATCCGCCTCCCCCCTTGCTTTTTTAGGGCTACCCCAAGGAACACCAAGTCCAAGTACCTCACAAAACCCATACAAAAACCTAAACCCTAAACCCTAAACCATCCTAAACCCTAAAAAACTACCTTGTGTTTTAACCGTCTCCTAGGGTTGGTAGAAGGGGTGGTGATAACAACAACTGGGTTTTCGGATCTCGCTGCACGTACTGGCCAAGTAAGGTCCGAAGAAACAGTGAGAAACCCCTACGTGTAATCATACGTAGCGTAATCACATGGTAATATCAAAATATCATAGTATATTAATATCCTGATACACTAGAGTGATAGTAAAATAGTACAATATAACCCCATCACAACATAATACTATCATGCTATGATATTAGAATGGTATTAAACTTTAACACTATAACACTATAATAATACAAGACCAAAAAAACTCACATAACATAATCATAAACTATATGGTCGTGATAAAATGTCATAATGTATCATTCTTGTACAAATGCAAGACTGTAATAGTGTAATCATTATTGCAATATGAAAAATAACGTGACAATAGTGTACTACTAGAATAATAAATAGGTCAGAAAAAAACATCATAATCGATGTACTCCTCCTTGTTTCCATAGCTCGGCCCCTGGTTCTGCGCAAAGTGTTGTAGTCTACGCTCACTTTTTTGCTTTTTTGGGCACATGTTCTGGTGTGGCAGCCCCTTGTAAAAGGGTACCCAAAGAAGGGGCCAACTTTCACAGAACTGACCATACAGCTGCCATACAGCCCTGAAGCTACCAACCCCTCCGCTCCTCGAATCCTGAAACCCGCCTTCGCTAGGAGTAGGAACCCTCAAAAACCAAGTCATGGTCCTTAAGTGCTACGTGCAACTCTCTCAGGATGACTCTTCCTTCCTAAACCCGAAACCCTAAACCGTAAACCCTGCACCCTAAACCCTACACCCTAAACCCTAAACCCTATTTTGAAGGGCTCGTGAAAGCTACTCGGAGAGCGCCTCAGCCTGCGTCTGCGAGACGATCTCCATGCGAACTTCGGCGATCGCCTTCATGTCTTAAGGTTCATGGGAAGTTATTAATGATCATGAATTATTAATCAGTTCTTAATAGCAAATTAATAATTCCTAATAAAAAATTAATTACATATTTATACATGTGGTTATAAGTATGGTACTAATACTTATAACCCCAAATGTAGGGTACCTCTCACCCTACTTGTAACTGCCCAGGAACCTCCGAGCTTCATCATGGGGCGTGGGCGCGGAAACGACCACATAGAGATGTCAGACTTACAGGTGCTCCAAGATTTGCGGAAGTGAGGTTGCCGAATTGAGGGGTCCTGCTGTGCTTCTCCAAGACCTTTGTGCATTTTTCCGGGCATGGCAGCTAGAGGGGTAGTGAAGTGCCCGGATCCCTACTACCCTACCTAAGACCTACAACCTAAACCCCAAGCCTAACACTCCTGAACTCCTAAACGCAGCACAAAATCATCAGTTCCGCACTTTGCTGCGACTGCCACAGACTCCAGTCATCCCCCTACCAAAACATTAAAATTTCAATAAAAACCATCAAGAAAGCGTCATAGCAGCATTCAAAATCCTACAAAGTCTCCATTTCATTTGTAGGGGCTTGTGAATTTTATCTACTATCAGCAGCGGGGTTAGGACTTGCATGACCTGATTTTGTTGTTGCGAGTTTGGATTTTTGGGGATCATCGACGACAACTCGGCCGGCCTGCTCTGCCACGCTCCTTGTAATTTCGCTGCCCAGCGTCCGTGCCAAGACTTGCCCGGCGTTGTGCGCATTGTCGCGCTCGTTCTGCAACGCCTCCAAGACTTCCTGCTGCACCCCAGCATGCGGTGCTTGACCCTGAAATTCTCAAATCACCCTTCAACCATGTGTAGCATCTTAATACCCGGATAACCCCCAAACCCTAACTGATGCTGCGTCAATAATTAACGTGTGGCCTCCTCCCCGAACAGGCCATTATGAAGAAAAACATCGGGCCGCACACACAGACGTCTAGGGTCTAGGGTCTAGGGTCTAGGGTCTAGGGTCTAGGGTCTAGGGTCTAGGGTTTAGGGTTTAGGGTTTAGGGATCCTAAACCCCTGAGCCCTAAAATGTCAGTGCCTGTGGTTTTGCATCTTCGCTTTCTGCCTTATACGCTTGAAGCTGATATCCTCCAACAAGGGATCCCTAGTGGAAACACTCATATAGGGCTCGTGGGTATCAGGTAAAGGGATGCAGAAAGTTTGGAGTTCTAAGCCGATGGCTTAGAAAATCTGGAGAATGCAGATCTAGATCTGGGTGGCGGAGTTGGAATCTAGAGCTCATAGGTGCACAGGGTTTCGGAGTCTAGCTGTGAAGATTTCAAAGCCTTGGGTGCCAGGTGACACCCAAGATCCGTGGAGTTTGTTGGGGAGTCCTGGCGCAAGTTGTCGAGGTCGGAGCTGAACAAGTTCTCCAGCTGCGTTGGCATATCCTCAGAGGGCGTCTGGGTACTTGAACCCCACAAAAACTATGAACCCAAAAACGAAACGGGTATGTAGGTTGTAGCGTAGGGTCTGGGCCGCAAAGCGTAGAGAGGCTTACAGACTTGCAAGTGCTTCTAACGTTAGTTCACTAAATCCGCCAGGACCTCGGGCCGTACGAGTTTTGGGAGCATTCTCAGCCTGTTTGTACCGCACGTGTGAAGCTGGTTGCAATCTCACCGGTAGCCTATGCTTGCCCACGGCGCCCTCTCCCTATTTCATCTGCTGGGTCGGAACCGACTCCTGATCAATCCCCTTATAATATGTATGTATATATATATGTATATGTATGCGACTCAGCTATGCCTCACTCAGCTGCTTGCCAGCTCACAGATGCCGTGCCTACTGTGTCCTCCCCGGCCGAGGCAGGTCGCGTAGCGCTCAAGCTAGGGTGACTGTTTGGGTGGCCCCAAACCCTTTTAAACCCTAAACCCTAATCTCCGGAGGTTATGGGTTGGCTCTGGAAGGGACACTTACTGTTGCTTGGCAGGCAATGAAGGAATCGTACTCATAGCATGTTTCATGACAACCCATTCCTTGATTCCTTACTAAGCGCACTGCATCCCCAATCCCTAAACTCTGAACCAGAAACGTCAATCAGAGAATCCTGCAAGTGTTTCATTCTGTTGCCGTTTCAGGCCTCCAAAACCCTGAACCTCAAACTTTCAGATGGAGGAGCCGGGCCATCAGGCACCCGCGCACACACGCACAAACTCCTATGACTCAATTCAGACGACCTACATGCCGAACTAGGGAGTTGGCTTAGAAGTACGAGTAGGCTACGGTATGTTCATCTGCCCTAACTGAAGCCCACAATAGAGGGGGGCCTAAGGGGATGATATTGGAAACTACGAGTACGGATTTAGGGATTTAGGGTCTAGGTTTGGGGTTGATTTAGGGTTTATTTAAAAGGGCTTTGATAACGGGCAGGCCATCACGAGACTGAAGGCCAAGCGTCACTGAGGCGATCCACGCATGACTGGACGGAGGCGAAGCCTTTCTCACGACAACTCGCCACAAAATTGTCCACCTCTCACCTCTCCTGTTTCCTTGGGTTTTTGCGTCTTGGGAAGACTTTGGGACTGTATTTTGGAGCTCAGCAGAAGAACCCAGGGTCCTTGTGAAGGACTGCATTCCTGACCCGGCCACCCCATAACTCGGAACCCTGAACCCCAGACCTCAAAGTCCCAAACCCTAAGCCCTGAACTGTAAGAACCTGAACACTAAGCCTGAACCTCAAGCCTTGACACTCGTGCATGTCGTGGTGGAAAACACCTTCGGCCCGTTCGGCGTCTTTCCTGGCCTTTCTCCGTGGCGTCCAGGCGCGTCCGCGTGTGGACCTCTAGCCACTCGAGGCCTCGGGAGCACATGGGCTTCGGCAACTTAGGGCGGGGCGTTTGTGTTTCCCTGAGTTTGGTTCCCGCAAGACCCACACGCCATGGAACCCTGGAATTTCCGGGGGGAGGGGAGGGCAGAACAGGTATTGGGTTTAGGCTTAGGGTTGGACGGACAAACATGTCAATGTGCAGAGAGCACTCTGTAAAGAAGGCTTCCACAAGTCTACAACTACCTTAAAGCCTGCTCCTCTCTTCCGAAGCCCACGCCCGGTCTGCTACTCGAGGTATAAAACAAGGGTACCCAGATTTTTTGTACACTGGGGTTCATGAGGGAAGCTAAACCCTTCAAAAGAGAACAGGGGCGCCCTCTGGGGGTTCAGAGTTTAGACTGCTCTTATTGCGGGGTACCTGTGATCATGCAAGCCCCTGAATTTAGGGTGCCTAAAGGGACCAGACTTTGAAGAAGCTCGTCACATTAAACCCTAAACCCTGTACCCTGAACCCTGAACCCTAAACCCTAAACCCAGATCACAAAGAAAAGCAGAGAGGCGCATCGCCAGGACATCCAACGTGAGCTCCTCCGCGGCGCTTTCCTGGCATGGCTGCCCTGAGGCATCCGCGGTTTAGGGTTTAGGGTTTAGGGTTTAAGGTTTGGGGGTAGCAAGACAGGGGCCAGGTGAACCCCCCCCCCCCCCCCCTCATAAGTCCAAGCCTGGAAGTGCCATGTACCAACAAGTGCCGGACATCAACCCCTCATGATCAATGATACCCTCAACTCTAAATCCCTCAATCCTAAACCCTAAATCCTAAACCCTAAATCCTATGCCCTGAATCCTAAACCCTAAATCCTAAACCCTAAATCCTAAACCCTGAATCCTAAAACCTAAATCCTAAGCCCTGAATCCTAAACCCTAAATCCTAAACCCTAAATCCTAAACACTACATCCTAAACCCTCAGTGCCCTGGTGCCCACCCCCTCCTTCGTGGCCAGTGCTGGCACGGTCGCGCTTGCGGCCATGCGCTGCCGTGCGGCCCAGAATGCCTCTCTGAGGGTTTTGTTCGGGTTTCAGGGGTTTAGGGTTTCAGGGGTTTAGGGTTTCAGGGTTGCAGGGGTTTAGGGTTTAGGGTTTTGGGTTTTGGGTTTAGGGTTTAAGGCTTAAGGTTTAGGGGGCTGATAGCAAAATGCTGGGATCAAGCTGATAGCATAGGAAAGAGGTTCAGATCAACACCCCCGTTGGCTGAAGGGTTGGATAGGTCTGTAGGTTGAGGGGGCTTGGCCTTAATGCGCTTCCGTCTTCCGTTGTTTGGCATACTTCAGGGCGCACTTGGAGGTTCATGCGTAGTTATAAGGGGGGCTTAAGTGCCCTCAATGGGGTTATAAGTATAAGAAATTTTACCCCTACTTATAGCTACCGTAAACTTCCAAGCAGGGTGTGAGATCTTGCGCAAGGCGTTCTGGTCCCGGTCTAGGTGCTTTTGGTTCCGGGTGAGGCATTGGATTGCCTTCGAGATTTCTCCGGTGGCCTACACACTTTTATCCAAGCAACCAAAGTCTGAAAACCCAAAGGCCCAAAGGGTTCGCCCCCTTACCCCTAAACAGTTAATCCAAGATGTCTCCGAACATTCCTATTCGGGGGTTCGGGGGCTGGAGTTTCGCTAAACCAGAAATTTTAGGAACCCAACACCGCATTTAAACAGCCTACCCTAAACCCTAAACACGAAACCGTGAACCCAAAAACTTCAGCACGGGTGTCAAGAGCCCGGGTTGAGGAAGTGCTGCGCACCAAAACCCCAGGACTTAGGGTAGGGCTTGGGGCTTTAGAGGATCCAATTCTAACCCTAAATAATCCGTAAATCCTAAACTCTAAACCCTAACCTTAACCCTTCTTAAACCTAAACCCCGGGCTTAGGGTGAACCACTCCGAGAACACAGAGCTCGCCCCAAGACCGGTCCTGCTGCTGATGCCCCGTGTCCTCCAGATACCTCAGCTAGGCCCCGCCTAAAAGCCTGACCGCCCTACAGAGTCCCCAAAACGGCCTTTAAGCTCCTAAACCCTAAAAGCCCTACGAAGCCCTTGAAAGAATCCTTCGACAGCTTACTCTACTAGCCGAAAAAGTGCTCTAGCAACTTGTTCGGCCTCCCAGTGTCCAGTGCTTCTTCTGGTTTCGAGGTTCGGTGGTCTCTTTAGGGCTCAAAGGGCTTGCGGGCTTAGTTCGGGTCGATGGCTTCATGAACTCATGGGGCCTAATGGGGGCATGGATCCCAACACGGATTTAGGAGGTGAAGCCCAAAACCCAAAACCCAAAACCCCAAACGTGAAGCCATGGATGAGTGAGTCTGAGCTTGATAAAGGACGTGCAAGTCAGGAAGATCCCCTGGTGGCGAAGAGAGAAGTCGGTGGGTACCAGGGAGGTTTGCAAGTCCGATGTTCGGGGTCCCTTTTTGTAGCTTGCGGCGACAGGCCATATAACCTTCGGTTCATGACGGTATGCTGGTACGGTTGCTGTATCAGTGCCAACAACGAAGCCCAACATGCGATCAAACCAATCAGCTGGCATCTTCGCGCTTAATTGTCCCGTCGTCGGGAAAATGCAAACCCTCAGGGCACTGCACGAAAGTTCAGGGTTCAGCAACCCGCAAAACCCTCAACGAAACCTTTAGACAAGTGGCCTTTGGTCTTTTTGTGTGGCATAGTCACTATCGAAACCACACCTAGCAACTACCCTCTTTTGCTTAGTAAAATACAGCTCCTCCAAACCAGCGGCAGAAAGGCTGCTGCAACCTCCTATCCCTGACCCAGAACCCCTTGCCCACCCACACAAAAAAGGCATTGAGGCCGCCCGCCCACCAAAAAAGGAATTACAGCCACCCACCCACAAAAGGAATTAAAGACCCACGGCCTCTAGTCCCCCATATGAAGTAGGGAACATATTTCTTGAACCTTATATACACACTCACCAATACTATAAACCTTGCTTCTAATATGGTGGCCAGGCGGCGTGCGAGCATCGGCCATGGTACGGGCAAGCTCGCGGCGGACGGAAGCCTCTCGGGGCCACAGTTTGAATCGTAGCCCCGAAACCCTGAGCATCTGAAAGCCCTGAACTCTTAAGCCCTAAACCCTAAACCCTAAGCCCTAAACCCTAAACCCCCCAAAAAAAACAGCTTAGGGGGACTCCAAAGGTTTTTCAATGCTAAACCCCTCCCTCCGAAGCTAAACCCCTCAAGCCTCAGTTTAAACGCTGGACTTCAGGGTTCAACGGGTGCCAGGAAATTGCCGGCCTTTTTTCAGTGGTCGAAGAAAAACTGAGGAAGAGATGACCCTTTACCCCCTCTGTACCCCTCCCGAGTCTGCACCTCCTGCCTGTGAACCCCCAACCCTAAACCCTAAACCCTTTGTGAGAAAAAGCCTGCAAGTCCCCATGCTGATGGACTGCTCTAGCAGGACGCGACGAGGCGGGCCGCGTTGGCGTTTGTAGGGCCACGCCCTAAACCGCTCCCAAGCCGCAGTGCACCCGCCTACTATCATCTCTGCTGAAGACTGACTTACACCCCAAACCCTTAAAGCCTCCCAAACACGCTAAAACCCTAAATCCCCCCATGTAGTGGCCTCAGCACGGCGGGCGTCTGCGACGACTCGCTTCAACTGCGCCTGATGAGCTCCGGGTTGGGAAAGGGCTTCTATAGGGTTTCTGATTTGGGGTTCTGGGGTAGTGCTACAGGACTGAGGGTTGAGGGGTTCATCCACGAGCTTTGTGTGGCTGGTGGTTTTCTTTTTTCGGCATTCGGCAGTTGGCTTGGGCTTTAAGCGGGTAGCAACCGCAAGCCGGGGGTTGCTAAGGGGATGCTGGTATGTATGCAGGCATCGATGGGGACCGTATGTCAAGGCTGGCCTTAGGAACATGTCTACTGTAACTGTGATTGGGGGGTTCATGGGTAGTTAGAAGTAGGGTTCTAGGCATCTCATCATAAGAATACCTGCCCTATTCATAACCCTATGTATAGCTACCCCATGAACCTCCAAGTACACCATCTGCAGCAACTTTTTGGGAGCCTGGCCTCCACATTTCTGGCCGCGGCCTCCGCTTGAGGCATGTCATGGGGGGGGGGGGGGGGGTTCCCTAACCCTAAACCCTAAACCCTAAACCCTAAACCCTAAACCCTAAACCCTAAACCCTAAACCCTAAACCCTAAACCCTAAACCCTAAACCCTAAACCCTAAACCCTAAACCCTAAACCCTAAGCGTCGGGGCTATGAACTAAGTCCTGGCTCCTGCTCTGCTGTCGGGCTGACGTTTACCGGCTTCATGTTCCAAAAACCCACAACTTGCGACAACGGACATGAGACTCAGGACATGCATACATCCAGACATTTCAAAACAGAAACTCCAAATCCCCCACAGGCGTAAACCTCCTCAGACAGCTCAGCCCCCAAAGGCCATAAGCCCTTGAAAGCCCTAACCCCTGAACCCCCAGACCTTGGGAGCAGAGCAACCCTAGACCGGTTTAGGGTTTAGGGTTTAGGGTTTAGGGTTTAGGGTTTAGGGTTTAGGATTTAGGGTTTAGGGCCATAAACCCAGCCTGCACATCAAGATCCGCAGTCAGCTCTGGCTCTCGTCGATCCTGCCGTCGCTGGACAAGCTTTGGGTTCAGGGTTTGGGGTTTAGGGGGCTGAGGGACCCCTCAAACCCTCTAGAGCCCTGAAACCTTAGCCCCCAAAATTCTGAACTCCAAACCCTGAAAAAGCCTCCACAAATATGAACTCAAAGCCCTCAAAACACACCTCACAAACCCTGAAACGAGATTAACAGCAAAAGGTAGTCGGGCTGGGTTAGGGGGTTTAACGTTGGAGAATGACTTCCCAAGAAAGATCCCCCTTCCAAAGGGACATGGTGATGAAGCCTGCCACCTAAACCAACCCTAAACCCTAAACCCTAAACCCTAAACCCTAAACCCTAAACCCTAAACCCTAAACCCTAAACCCTAAACCCTAAACCCTAAACCCTAAACCCTAAACCCTAAACCCTAAACCTCACCCAACCCGAGAGCAGCACATCGGAGGGACGTGACGTGACTTGATGGTGGCTCACTACCGTAAACCCTGGAACCCTATAAGCGCGAATCGTTGCGCTTCGGGTTAAATTGCAAACCTGAAAAAAAAAAACCTCTAAAGTATGCCCTAACAACCCGCTCAGACTCCATGCCTCCATCTCCTCCTCCAGGCAGGTTGCCAGGACGGAGAAGTCTGGGGGCCCTGGCTGTTGCGGGTTTGGTTGCGGTTTTAGGGTTTAGGGTTTAGGGTTTAGGGTTTAGGGTTTAGGGTTTGGGGTTTGGGGTTTGGGGTTTGGGGTTTAGGGTGTAGCATTGGTCAGCTCAACGCAGTGGTGTGAAGACATGCCGACCCCAAGGCCACCCAGTCACAACTCGCAGCGAACCAAATCGGAGCAGAACCAGGACTGGGAACATACGACTTACCATGGATCAATTTTTAAAGCCTAATGTGCCCAAAACGCTTCAGGGCCAGGTTTGCTGGTAGCTAACTTAACCATGCATCCGGGGGTTCCGAAAGCAAGGGTGCCGTTTTTTGCCGTTCCTATAAGAAGGAGTAGCGTAGTTTGAGGGTACAGAAGCGTTACCCAGCCTCCACGTGGGAAATGCCCAAAAACTCTCAACACGGACATGCGTGGCAACCCTGAAGGGCTTGCCAACAAACTGGACGGTGAGCAAAGCCTGCCTATCCATATCGCTCCCTTCCAAAGGACAAACAAACAAAAACCCTAAACCCTTAAACCCAGAACGTAAAACACTGAAGGCCGAAATGCCAATATCAAAAAGCCTAAACAGCTGCCAAGATCCCGCCTTCCAAATCCGGATCCAAGCGTGTGGCCTGCGATCGTAAGGCGAAATTCTGTTTGCGTTCGAGTTGCAAAATGCCCGTCGCCTAATCCTAAATCCTAAACCTCATTAACAGCCGAACAGTTCGGTTTGACCCTGCTCTGGGTGTCCTCAGACTGCCGAAGCACATGCCAAGTCTAAGCCCTCAATACTCTGCACCCCAGAACAGCTTTCTAAAACCCGACCCTTGCCTTGTTCAGCCTCTGCACGGCGTCTCCTGGAAAATGTCTCTCCAGCTTGCAGATGTGTCGTTATTAGGGTTTAGGGTTTAGGGTTTGGGGCGTAGGTTTAGGAGTTGGGGGTTTGCAGGCTCCCTCCCACCCCCTCCCCATCCCCTATAACCCCTCTAAAGGGAAGGACATAAGCTAAGGGCCCTTCAAGCAGGAACTTAGTAAAACAAAAAAAAAAAAAAAGGGTAGCCGACCCAAGCCTGGGGCTGCAACAAACGTCTACTTTTTTCTCAGCATAGGCCCCCTGGTTCTTCGTAGGGAACGTCCGTGTAGACCCTTTAAGGGACTATGTACGGCCCTATTTCCCTCATTTTACGGCCTGTGTTTGGGCTTCGGGTTTGTAGAGTTTGGCCCGGCATGAAGCGCCCAAGACTACATCTCAAACATTGCGTTAAAACCCAAAGGGCAACAACCAAGCCTACATAGCTTCCGTAAACCGTACACCCCTAAACCCTAAACCCTAAACCCTAGAGGCAACCTGGAGATTCTGTGGCCTTGGAACCCATGGAGGCCTACAAAGGCGGCCTCTCCTCAAAACTCGGGAGTCCCTGGGGTCCAGAAGAACGGGGCTGCCCCAAAAGAAAAATAATCATCTCTATTCTGCCCTTAGTAAGAAAGAATATGGGATGGAAGTAGGGCAATTAATGCTTCGAACCCCCATGATAACCCTACTTATAAGCTTCGAACCCCCATTATAACCCTACATTTAAGCTTCGAGCACCCATGAAAACCCTACTTGGCACTGCCCATGAACCTCCAAGGCAAAGAATACGCTGCTCAATGTGCCCGACAGACCCAAGCAGGAACTTGAGGATCAGAAAAACCCTGAACCCTAAACCCTAAACCCTAAACCCGCAGCCCGAAGCTCACTCCTCAGAACGCACGCCTTGGGCGGAGGCGCGTGCCGAACAAAGTGAGAACCCCAAACCCCGCCAAAAAAAAAAGCCAACCCTAAACCCCAAACCCTGAACCCTGAACCCTGAACCCTAAACCCTAAACCCTAAACTTTGAACCTTGAACCCTAAACCCTCAGACATCCCTTTGCTGCCGTCCAAGCCGCGGAGCTCCGCCACCTCCGCGATGCGCAGAAGCCGCTCCTATAGGGGGCTTCAAGCGTGCCATGTGCCTTGAGACGTTCCCCCTTAGGCATTTTCTGTAAGGGTTTAGGGTATAGGGTATAGGGTTGTTTTTGGGATGTTCCCTCTTATACTAACAGTCCTTAGAATAGGGATAATAGTACAACCTATTGTAATCCCTATTGAGGACTGTTAGTATAAGGGGGACATCTCAACATATGCCTCCTGCAGAAGGATACGAAACATACGAAACATACAAGTCAAAAGCTACTCCCCTGGTTTTATCTGTGCAAAATCTGGTGGTGAGGGTGTAGAAAGGGCTTGGAAGAGATGCAAAGGTGTTTGTTTGGAAGGGTTCGAGGGTTCAGGCATTAGGCTTGGTGTTGTGGGGGCATTGCCACGGCACTGCGGCACCGAATTTGAAGCCTCAATCACAAAACCCTGAAATCCTCAAACGAGATTAAGGTCTATAACCCCAAATCTTAAACCCTCAGCCCTAAAAAGTATAAACTCTCAGGCCAACGGCCGACACCTGAATCTCTTCCCGGTGCGCCTCGTTGGCTTCCACCTGCCTCTCGCGCTTCTCGTTGTCCAAATCCTGGATGGGTTTTGGGTTTTGGGTTTTGGGTTTTGGGTTTTGGGTTTTGCGTTTTGGGTTTCGGGTTTCGGGTTTCCGGTTTCGGGTTTCGGGTTTAGGGTTTAGGGTTTGGGGGTTTGGGGGTTTGGGGTTTTGGGGGTTTGGGGGTTTTTGGGCTTGGGGTCAGAACTCTGTAAGCTAAAGCCTGAACCCCTTGCCTTTGCAATCGTCATAAGCTCTTAGCTTAGCCTCATAAGGCTGAAGGCCAAAGGCTAAATCGTAAAAAACTTCAGCCCAGACTACTATTTGCTTAAGAACCCCCAAATTTGTTTTTTAAAATTATAATCACTATATTACATTACCCTTATAAGGAAGAATACTCTTTTTTTTTTTGGGGGGGGGGGGGTTCTTAAGCAATTGGTAGCAGAGTCTTTCTAACCCTATATTCTAAAGCCTCAAGATAACATGTTCAGGGAGGAGAACGCATCTGCAAAAGACAATCCCATATGGCATCTTCTTGCATTAAGGCTTATAGGGTCTATACATTCCTACCAGTCCTCCTAAACCCTAAGCCTTGAAGGTTCGAGGTGGCATTTCGGGACCACCCAGAGACTAGATCAGAACTGGCGGCCCGAAGCGGTAGCCCATGACCCAGAATCACCTAAAACCGTTGCCGATCAGTTGTAAACCCCCGTCCCAGACACGCAATCCAAGCGCGAGCACAGAATTTTGACAGCCGAAACCGCCGAAACCCTTGACCCACAGCTGCCTCCTTTCAGAGTTTTAGGGTGAGAAGGGTTGACAGGGTTTAGGGTTCATTGGGTGTATAGGGCTTAGGGATTTTGTTTGGGTTTATGGGGTTTAGGGCTACAGGGGTTGCAGGGGTGGAGCTGAAGGCATTCAACAGGGGCTACACTGGTCCCATGTATTCAAGGCTACGTTTCGATTGCCCAGTGAAAAAACAAGGGGAACCTCTTTTTTCTGGTCTGCTTTGTAAAGGGGCCTAGAAGCCAACAAAAGGAAAATCGTGCCACTGGGCCTGAGCCCCGTTTTGGGTAAAGTTTCTGGGTATCTCATGCCATGGTAAGTACTTCGTGCGAAAGGAACGTCCGGTGTACCCAAGTTACGATCCCTCAGCCCTGAGCCCTGAGCCCCCCCTGAGCATGCCCGGGGTCCTGCCAGATGTGATCAAGCTGCTCAGACAGCCGCGAGCTTCGTAACTCGGCCTCACCTCTGTCACGCCTTTCGGCTTGGTCTAGGGTTTAGATCTCGACTTGACTAGCTACGGAAATCGAGGAGAAGTTGAAAATTGAAAAATCTGTTCCAACATGGAGTTTACCTAAGACCACCCAACCACCCCCCATGCAACCCAACCCGGGGCGCCAGTGCAGGCAACTCGTGGATTCCAGAAATCTGGGGTTTAGGGTTTAGGGTTGAGGGCTCATGGGTTTAGCATCAGACTTTAGGGGGTTTAGGGGTTCAGGGTTGAGGCTTATTTCTTGGGGGAGGGGTTCCCTTGAAGGTCATTCTACTCAATTTGGGGTTTAAAAGGGGTTGCCCTCTTTTGGGAAATGCCCAGTTAAGGTTAGGCCTGAAAGCCCTAAGGAGGTTCACCGGGCTGACGGTTTAAGATTGTAGGGCCTAAGCCCTAAGCACCAAAGCCAAACGCTAAACTCTGAACCCTGAACCAAAAACCTAGACCCTATGGACCCTGGACCCTAAACCCTAACGCCTAAACCCTAAACCCTACACCCTAAGCCCTTAAGCCCTAAGCCCTAAGCCCTAAGCCCTAAGCCCTAAGCCCTAAGCCCTAAGCCCTAAGCCCTAAGCCCTAAGCCCTAAGCCCTAAGCCCTAAGCCCTAAGCCCTAAACCCTAAACCCTAAACCCTAAACCCTACCCTCAGAGACCCCCCCCAGGCCTCGCCAAGAGGAGCTGCTCCTCGAGCGCCAGGACTCTCTCGTGGAGCCAGGCGCTGCCTGAGTCTTTTGGGGGTTTGGGGGTTTGGGGGGTTTAGGGTTTGGGGGTTTAGGGGTTTAGTCCCAAAAACCTAAACCCTAAACCCTAAACCCAGGTTTAGGGGTTTAGGGCTTGAGTCTCAAGATTCAGGCCTTATAGGGCACATGAAGTTCAGGGTTTGGGGTTTAGGGTGTCGGGCTTTAGGGTTTGGGCTTTAAGGCATAGGGGTTAAGGTTCAGGGTTTTGGGTTTAGGGTAGGGGAGATGAAGTTGAGGGTTTTGGGTTTTGGGTTTTGGGGTTTCGGGCATACTGTTTGAGGTTCAGGGCTTCCTGAAGGGCTTGGGACTAAAAAGGTTGAGGTTTGAGGGCTTTGCGCTTGGAGTGGAGGGCTTAGGGACTCCAAGAGCCCTCATAAACGAAACCCTTAAAACCCTTTTTAGGGTTTCTGGTTAGCGGTTCGGGTGAAAGTGGGGCTTGGAAGCAAGTAGGCCTTCAAAGAAGACATCTCCCCCTTGAGCAACAAGGGCTTTGCGGGTAAGCTCTGTTGCTCATATCAGTGCATGAGATCCAGGGTCTGGCTGGTCCAATGCTTGAAGAAGCCCCTAAAGGAAAGCCCCTGAAGGCCCCCAAAAGGAACCTGGACACAAGGAGGCCTTTCAGCCCCTAGCAGAAGACCCCTGAAGAAGCAAAAAGGAGGCCTTAAGGCGCAAGGGAAGCCTACTAGGAGGTTTAGGGTTTAGGGTTTAAGGTTTAGGGTTAAATGGGGTGCCCTCCAAGGGGAACTTGAAGGAAGCCTGTAAAGTTCCCCAAAGATTTGCCCTAAGCTTACAGCCCCGCCACCCCACAAACCTTGAACAAACTGAACCCTAAACCCCAAACCCCAGACCCCAAAAGCCCTAAACCTCAACCCTTAACCCTTAACCCTAAACCCTAAACCCTAAACCTGGGACTCCAGCTGTGAGCTTCCGTGCCCTTTGGCTCCCCCGACCCGGCTCCTTCTTGGGGTTTGGGGTTTGGGGTTTAGGGGTTAGGGTTTAGGGGTTAGGGTTTAGGGTTTCAGGTTTAGGGGGAGGTGGAGTCTGTTTGGGGCCTGAGGGTCTGGAGTTTGGAGTTTGAGAGCATGGAGATGGTTTTCGGGGTTTGGGGGCTTTCGGGAGTTGCGGCTTTGACCCTAAAGCCCAAAAACCTGACACCTAGGGTTCCGGGCTTAGGGTTGAGGGCTCAACCCTCTCTCTTTTTGTTTCGGGGTTGTGGGATTTTAGGACTTGTTGAGGCGAACCGACTCACGGCAAGTCCTTCAGTCCTTGCGGCGCAGTGCTGCTAGACGTCACCCTAAACCCTAAACCCTGAAGAACCCTAAACCCAGAGCCGGAAGAAACAACAGGTTTTGTTTCGAGGACAGAGATCTCAGGTGCCGGACAACAATCGCCAGCAAGCTTCAACGAGCCCTGAACCCCAAAGAGCATCGTGTTACAGATGAGGTGGTAAAACGACAGAGACAAGGGACTGACTGAAGGAGGGACCCTTATAAGGAACCTTAGGGGCTACATTGAGGCTCCTTAGGTATATAGGAACTATATAAGGTACATATATACATATATATATATATATACGGGATATATAGGGGTCATAAAGGGTGAAGCGTCCCTTCTAGGGTTCCCTCGATAAATCGCTTAAAAAAACAAAACAAACTCAAAATAACGAAGGGCCATGCCTGCCGAAACGTCGTCTGCTTGGAAAGGTGATGCACACGCCATTGCAAGACCTGCAGAACAGGCAAGCAAGCCAAGAAAACCCTCAACCCTAAACCCTGAACCCTAAACTAGCAGAACCCTGTACACTACCGGCGCTTAGTCCAGAAACGCTATAATCCCTCCAACAGGGCAGGGGCTCAAGACATTTTGAAGGGCTCAGTAAACCCTGCACCTGGAACCCTGACGCAAGGAGGTGCCTAAACTGAGAAAAGAAAACAGCAGGACCTCAAGCCTCACAAGCCGCACACCCTCACATCCCCACAGCCCCAACGGCCTGAAGTTGGAGCTGTCGGACTTGCCGTGGGCGTGGGACAGGGCATGCGATGCCGTTAGGGATACTTGGTTGCAAGCTTTTTGGGGATTTGAGGAAATTGGGAGGGGTGGGGAGGCTGGCATTAAAAAAGGCATCTCATACCTTGTAGCTGCCATGCACCACATCTTCTGAACGGTGGCGCCAAGCTGGGCTCGGTTCTGTTTTCGGAAGGTGTTGCGGCGCCCGTAACTTGAGCCGGACGCTAGGTAGTGCAGTTGCAAACCATGGTGGCTTCATCATGGTTTTTGGGCTAAGTCAACTGATCTTTTTAACTTTCACATACCCCCTTGCAAAGTAGTACCAATGGCATCAAATTTCCGAAAAGTGTCCAGTTTCGACCCTTGCCCAACGAGAGAGATTGCGCTCGTAAAAACACGCTGGTGATTGCATTGACAAACAGACGGAGGGCCAGCAAAAAGGGAGGCCTGTTTTTGATCAATAGGGTTCATGGGTTAACCTCACCTCTGACAAAGGAGGCGCACCCGTGGGAACTGAAAACGCTGTTTTGCTTGCTGTTCCATCACCTTTCTTGGAGCCCATTTGAAGAGTATGTTTTCTTGACGGTGCGCCCCAGCTGGACCCAACTGATTCATACCCTAAGACCCCACACCCTAAACCAACTCATACCCTAAAACCGCTAACACCCCAAAACCCTGAGACTCTAAACCCCCTAAAACCCTAAACCCTAAAATCCTAAAACCCCAAACCCTAAAACCCAAAACCCTAAGACCCAAAACTCTAAAACCCCCAAACCTGAAAGCCTTAAACTCTAAACTTCAAATGCAGAACTGCAGGTGCAGGGGCTCGCCTCGCCTTGTAATGTCACGATGACGGTTTAGGGTTTAGGGTTTAGGGTTTAGGGTTTAGGGTTTAGGGTTTAGGGTTTAGGGTTTAGGGTTTAGGGTTTAGGGTTTAGGGTTTAGGGTGTAGAAGGGGAAGATTTCCCACTTTTAACGGTGCAGGGCGCTGGCAAGGGCACAAGCTTAACACGGCTTGTTTCAGGGGCGGCACGCTGCACAGGAACAAAGGGCGGGGAGGAGTGTATCAACTTCGGGCTGCGCACCGCACTTTTCGATTTCAGGGCCATCGGCAGCAAATTCACAACAAGACACCAACATCCTGGGTGCCCAACCTTCTTGTCAGCAAGGCACATGAATCATGCAACAGTTCTGGGCTGCGACAGTGGAAGCTTGCAACTTCACGACTCTGCGTGAAGGCGCAGCATAAAGACAACTCTCCTGTGCTGACTTCTAGTTCAATCTAAGTCGGCAGTTTGTTTGACTTTTGGGTTTGGAATTGCTTTGGCTCCTGTGCATATTTCAGAGGGGGAGGGGGATTCGGCAACCTGCGGGTCTTCATCTGTATTGCAGCCTCGCGATCCTCGGCCCTTTTGAGGCGCGAAGCATTGCATATACATATATATATATCTATCTATCTGAGTATATAGATGGTATACAGATTTGACCCGGTTTGAGTGTTTGATGGCGTGGCAACTGCAAGGAATCGAGTTCGTGGTTGGGTGGCGGGGTTCCCTTTTATTGCGTTGGAAACAGAAAGTCGCATCCCACAGCTGCCTCATGCGAAAAGCATCGCTCACTACACAGGCGGTGCATGCTTGGAGGCAGAGATTAGGGTTTAGGGTTTAGGGTCAAATGCAAACAAGCAAGCGACATGTGCGGCATCGCACGGCTGTACCATGACGGTGTTCAAGTCTACCACGCTATCACATGGTGTTGCTTGCTACCGCTTTTCCGCCAATGTTCTCAACCCCAAACTTGCTCACTTCAAGCCGAAGCCTCCCGATTGTGGGTTTTCGGGCTGATGGCGCTGCAAAAGGATCTAATCACCACTTCACCACCGCAGGGTCATGTTGTAAACCTTCATCGCAGTTGCAGCACCCCACGAAACGGGTCGAAAGGTGGTTGTAGCCTCTCAGGTGCTACCACAAGGCTACAGGGTCTTAGCTTATTGGGCAAAAAAGGGGGCCTAACATGCTCCTTGTTGCACGGGTGACAGTGCCTTCGGCAAGCATACAAGCCTTGTACCAGGTCGAAGTAAACTATATAGGGCAGGCATGGTTTAACCAGCACTTCTCTGAGACTCTCTTGTTCTCAGCTTTGAAGTAGCCGCCCAGGAGGAGTGCAAAATGGCGATGTGGGGTCCACCTCTAGGAGACCACCCCACCGCCGGCGCCGCACAGCAAGCGACAAAATCCAGGTGGACAAACAGACCAGACATGGGGGGTACGATATTAGGGGTACCTTCTGGGGGGTCCTTATGATAAAGGCCTACTATTTGGGGTGTCTAGTAAACCCTTAAATGGATTCGAAGCCCAATGCATGTCTTGAAAGAAAACGGACCAGAGATGGATCGAAACCCGATGCATGTGTTGTAAGTATCGCATCATCTCTTTCATGCAGAACCAGAACTCCTTCCTGGGACGCTGCAACAGCAGCAGGACCGATACATCCCTGAGCATTAATCTCCTTTGGGCTGGCAAGGTGCTAAGGGTGTTACCCTGAACTCCTCAGCTCCTAAACCCTAAACCCTGAGGGTTTTCAAAACCTTTGAGAAGCCCTTAAACCCTTCTGTGCCCGGCGTCCACCTGGCGAATTCGTCCTGTCCTTCGCCACCATGATGCGAGCTCCACCGGCCCTCAACAAGAAACTCTAGACCTCGATGTAGCCCCTAGGGGCTACTAAGCTCGTATGCTCAGGGAGCACGTAATTGCTAGTGGTCTAACGAAAGCTGAGTGGAACGTATGTAAAACACACACAATAGTCGCTGAAGACCAATTATCACGACTGGCTGCTGTGTACGTATCGCAAAGGAGGCATCAGTTCAATCTTCTCGAGCTAGATTGCAGCTAGATCTGGCATGCTGCCTTATAGACCCCTCGCGACATCATGTATTCAAGCCGCGTCTCAATCGTTTCCTTTACCGAGCCCACTGCCCTACCTCCCCACAAGCTCTATGTAAATAAACTGCAGCGTCAAGAAAACGAACCCGCAACCCTGACGACTTGAACCATGCAGCTTTTGTGTGATTGTGTGTGTGTTTGTGATTGTGTTTGTGTTTGTGATCGTGTTTGTGTTTGTGTTTGTGTTTGTGTTTTTGTGTGTGTGTGTGTGTTTGTGTGTGTGTGTTTGTTTTTGTGTTTGTGTTTGTGTTTGCGTTTGTGATTGTAGTTGTCTTAGTCTTAGTCTTAGTCTTAGTCTTTAGTCTTAGTCTTAGTCTTAGTCTTTAGTCTTAGTCTTAGTCGTAGTCTTAGTCTTAGTCTTAGTCTTACTCTGTGTCTTTGTCCTTGTCTTTGTGCTTGTGTGTGAGTGTGTGTGTGTGTGTGTTTTTGTGTCTGTGCTTGTGTTTGATTTTGCGTTCGTGATTGTGTGTGTGTGTTGGGTATCTTTCCTTGAGTTTGTATAAAATACCGCCCTCAACCCTCTTGTTTGCAGTGTACCTTGAGATTTGCGTCGGCAATAAAACCTCCTTGTACCAAGCCATGTGCATACATAAATATACATATATAGATATATACATGCAGATTTTCATATGTACATACATACATACATACATACATACATACATACATACATACATACATACATACATACATACAACCCAATGCAACTTCATAATAGGTGCCAAGTTTCGTACGAAGCAACAATCTAAACAGCGAGCACAACATCACTTCCTAAGAAGACTGTCCGGTCAGGCCGGCCGGTGTACTGGGCGAGGCTGTGCGGACATGGGAATGCATTCCTGGGCTGGTGGTCCATGGTTGTGCCCGGGGCTCGATTTCAGAGTTCTGGGTTGGTCTGAAGAGGATATTCCCAGATACGTGATCTCCTCAAAGGCAGTTCCGGGAAATATCTGCCTTGGAAGTTCGGTTTGTTGGTTGGTCTAGGGAGGGTTTGAATTCAGAGTGCTGCGGGGAGGGGGACAAGCGGGTGGAGATACACGACAGGCCATGATGGAGCCCGCAACCCTGCACCTCAAACCTGAAGCACGACCTGATTGAACCGGAAACCTTGGCCTTCCCTCAGCCCTGAACCCTGAAACCCTACACCCTCATAGGCTTGAGGTCTTAAAGGGCGGTTTCTCGCTGCCAAGTCGCTCCTGGCAAGCTGGTCACCTTTGCTGCTCCCTAGCCCCTGTGGGGTTAGGGTTTAGGGATGTTTAGGGTTTAGGGTTGGGGTTTGGGGTTTGGGTTCAGGGTTTGCTTTAGGTCTTTGGGCGTAGTTTACGAATCTTTGTGATGGGCTTGCTCGGACAGCATCTGGCAAGCTTCAAGAGGGGGGGGGGGGTTCAGACACGTTGACCGACTGCAGTGTCATGCGCTTCGGCCGATATCATGTAGAATCACCCCAAACTCTGCCCTCCACACCCCAAACACTCCAAGAACCTATTTACGGATCAAATGAGGCAAGAACACGTTAACACTTGATGAGCATCCAGCAAACGCCAAGCATCGGCGGGCAACCCCAAGCCACAGAACAAGCCCTGAACACGTTCAAGACAGCTTCATGGTTCCACCACATAGCCTGCAGCGCTGGAGTCAAACAACATCAAACAACTCTACCAAGATGGGCTTTCCCTGAAAAGAAGCCCTTTTTAGGTTTCATTACACAAAGCTACGACCCATGCTGAGTCACTGCCGGCGAGGGCGTACGCACCCGCTGCATCGGCAGGGCCTGCGAGACGACCCGCGCCTGCCAGCACCCGAGCGGTTTGCACGGTCTAGAGTTTACCATGGCCTGGGTTTCCTTGGCTGGACTTGCAGGCCTCTATATAATCAGTGTATATGGGGATTACGGCACATAGATACTAAAGCTAGCTATGTCCAGATCGCCCCAGTTCAGTTTTTGGGAGGGGTTTGGGGTTCAGGGTCTAGGTCTTCTTTCTTTCTTTCTCTCTCTCCGACGTTCCTTCTTGCTGTGTGAATTAGAAGGGGAACGCCTCTTCAATTGTTCGCGATGGTGGCGTTTTCGTTTATGGTTTTGGACTTGAAGTTTCGGGAATCGACAAACGACAAGCCCAACCCTCCTGCAGCAGTTTCGACTATTGGGCTTCGGGTTTAGGGTTGAGCCTTCAGGGTTGCCCTAAACCCTATATATCCTAAACCCACCCTAAACCCTATATACCCTATATACCCTATATACCCTATATACCCTATATACCCTATATACCCTATATACCCTATATACCCTATATACCCTATATACCCTATATACCCTATATACCCTATATACCCTATATACCCTATATACCCTATATACCCTAAACCCCAAACCCGCAGCCTACCTTGGCGTCGTTCTTGGTCAGGCTGCTGGCACCCCAAACCCAGACAAACAAATCCGAAATTCTTTGCCGAAGACACCTTAAGCCTTTTTGTCGCGAATTAATTTTGAACACCCCATCCCCAAAAGGGAGCACAGTACTCATGCAGCGACGTGGATGGTAGAACAGTAAGGCAACAGTAACCATACAGGTACACTAATGAGGGTTCCGTTTTTCTATACCAAGGCACCCAGACAGATTCCTTGCACCGAAGGTTTCCCCTGAAACGAAACTGTAAACACCGGCTATCTTCCCTAAACCCTAAACCCTAAACCCTAAACCCTAAACCACACTAATCAAAAGTCTTTTTAAAAGTCCCTGCAGCAGCTGCCTCCGAGGAAAAGGGCCTAAACCCTAAACCCTAAACCCTAAACCCTAAACTAAACCCTAAGCCCTAAACCCCCCTGCCCAGGGCGCTCCTGGCGGCCATCCACGACAGGAGTGTTAGGAGCCGGGGTCCTGCCAAGAGGTGCTTTGCTCAAAGTCTCACGACTCACTGAACTCGGTTTGGGGCTTAGGGTTTAGGGTTAAACCCTTGAAGAGTGTAACCCGAACCTCATATTCTTAGGTCGCTGGACAACCCGAAGCCTTAAACCCTGATGCGCATCCCCATTGGGAGCGCGTGTCAAGACCGATGGCACTTCCAAACCTGGCCAATGAACCATCCTTCGTCCAGGTGCCACTACTGAAAACAAGGAGTGCGCCGACAAAAACAGAATTCGAGCTGATGCTCCTGCTTCAATGCTGGCAAGACAAAATGCTATTTCCGAAGGGCGATGCGCTCGGAATATGGATGGCAGCATGTCTCTTGCCGCTACCTTGACGATCCAACGCAGGGGCCTTGCACGGGAGAGTCGTGCGGCATACGTTGGTACCTTGCTGGGCCTATCCTGGAGACGCGCAACTATTGAATTTCTTGGCTTATTGTGTCTAGGAGAAGGCCAGCGCGCTCTCAAATGTGTACCGTCGCTGAGAACGGCGCTCCGTGGGGGCATGTCTGTCGAGTGATATTCTGTTGTCTGTCAAATTGGGGAGCATCACCTGCTGAATAGAACCAGCAACCCGTGTCATGCATTGCCCCTGTACTTTGACACAGGGCTCTTGCTGCCTGCGTGGCGCATGCCAGCGCAGGGTTTGCGGAAAGGATTTTAATTTCCAGACAAGTAATTGTTGTGCTTGATGTGCTGTCTCTGAGTACTCCTCTGCCTCTTATGAGAGATGTACACAGTAAGCCCAAAGGCCAGGAAAGCAACGCTAACTCCTGCATGCGTCAGGAAATTCCACAGAAACCCCCTTGGAGCAGCATGCTGTGGCAAAACACAGCGGGCTGAATTTATGGGTCCAGTACGAGAGTGCTGACACATAAAGAACCAGGCAGCTTCGGGGTCATCCTCAATGCCGTTGGAGCCTGTCTCCTGTACCATATCGTGTCCGCCATCGAACAAGCACTCGACCACGGAAGCATTCTGGGAACAAAGGTGGCCGTACTCCACGCAGGACAGCCCCTCACTGGTCACCCCGGGTGGAAGCGCAAAATCTCGCGGCTCCGAATTCTGGCAGTTGTTGTAGTCCTAGGCTCGCCAGTAACCCAGGAATTAGAGGGCAACTTTCTTACTGTTCGTTTGTTAACAGGTGCTACTGAAAAACCTAGAGTCTTTGTAGGCACGCAGAACAGCTGTATCGTTGGCATAGTAGTAGCCATCCCACCAGCTCACAGATGACGCTGGCGTGTGCGCAGGGATGGTCTCGTCGTCCTTGCCCTGCAGGAGGATCATGGACACAGGCGGGCCACCGGTCTTGAAGGCCCTCTCGTAGCCTCGATGGGGTTTTCCCCCACAGACTGCTGCTATTGCTGCGAAGTCTTCGGGCAGACTTTGGGCCAGCTGATGAACAAATAAACCGCCATTCGAGCAGCCGTACGCGTAGACACGATCCAGGTCTATGCAGAATTTCTCTCCCAGGTCTGTGAGGAGATAGCGGATGAAGGCCACGTCATCATAGCAGGTCGTCCAGTCACAAGGATGGCACTTGCCTTTCTTCAGCTTGCAGCTGTCGTAGCACGCGCCTGTAGTCGTCACGCTTGTCTTGCAAGATTGAAGGCTCTGGTTCGAGGTGGAAGACCCCGCTCCATTCCAGGACGTGTAGCCGCTGGCCGTATCGTTCAAGCCTTCAGGGATTTTGGGACGACTCAACCCCAAAGCCTCCAGATTGTGAGAAACAACTTATTCAGTATTCTAGCGGCAACGGTAAAGGTTATAGGATTATACTACGTACCCCAAATAGGTCTACATTACTTACTCGACACTACTAAGACCAGCTCCGTGTGCGAGAGACAGGTCGCATGTGGGTAGACGGCATGGAGGTTCTTACTGGAGAAGCGTCGTCCGTTTGCATCACAAGCTTCCTGCTTAGTGCGCTCTCTGACGCACACAATCGTGATGCTTCTTGGCGGACAAGAGTCGGCGTCAACATGCCTTTAGTGTCCACCAGGCGCCTTGAGGATCCCTGATGCTACCCCCCCCCCTCTCCTAACAAATCCACCCAAATCCACCCAAGCCTTGGGCTGAAGGAGCTTGCCTCGTTACTGCCGAGGCTGTGGGCCCCGGCCGAGGCGGGAAGCTTGGCGTGAGATTAATCTCAAACACAGCATATCGATCCATAGAATATATATGCTTTATTTCAAACACAGCATTTATCTAAGCTTTCAGGTTATTTTCAGGCTAATCTGGGCCCTTTTTGGCACACGTTTCGAGAGCCTCGGTCCTGTGCACTTTTTAGGTGCACTTGTTGATGCTTCAATCTGCCTTACTTTCCTGCCTCTCGGGCTCTTGCGCGGCTTCGTAACTCGTCTGCTGCTTTTGTAAAGTGGATTATGCATTTTGCAGTGTGTGAAATGGCGTTCCCGCCTCAATCCCATGCGCATAATCGCTGGGCAAATCCCAACAAGCACAAGCCTGAGCCCAAAAAAACCCTTAAGTCTCTCGGAGTTCATTTATTAGTGGGCATGGGCCTCTTTATGGGCATGGGTCTGTTGGGACAGATTTCATGCGTCCGGACTATATATAAAGTTCCCCCGAACGATTTATAAAACTGGCCGAACTTTTTATACATCGTCCGGAACCGCTCGGAACCGTTCTGGACTGTTTGTAACCGCGCTGCGAGACACCATCGCCGACCATCGCGCAAATCAAAGCCGCAACAATAGCCCCACAATGGTTATAAGTCGCCCGGAACCGCTCGGAACCGTTCCGAACTATTTATAAACGTCGGGTTCATATATAGTCCAGAACGGTTCCGAGCGGTTCCGGACTATCTGGAACGATGTCGAATCATCTGCTGGAAAATTATATATAGTTCTGAGAAAATTTGTATATAGTTCTGAGAACTTCTATATATAGATCGAGGAATATTATATATAGTTCCTGCACCAGGCGGGATGCCCAACAGGTAAAGAGGCCCACGCACCTACTAATTCATGTAGCTTTTGACTAAGAATGTTACCTGAAATGTCTCAACGATAATCTGTCCTAGCGCGGCCTTGCGGGTATACCGCCAGAAACTGGGCATGCTCTGCAAGCTTTCCGAAATCGGCGTGGTACCTCAGTTTTGGAGGTTCATTGGTAGTTTTAAGTAGGGTTATGGTGGTTGTAAACAGAGTTGCAGAAGTAGGGTTAGAAGAAGCTGTAAGTAGGGTTGTAAGATCTTATAAGCACCCTAAGTGGGGTCATAAGCGAAGTTACCATACTTACAACCCTACGTAGAACTACCCATGAACCTCCAGGGTGGCTTTAGTGTGTGCCAATTTGCTTTTGTTTTCGCGTGTGCGCATAGGGTGTAGGGTTTAGGGTTTCGGGTTCATTTATAGCGAAGACCCCTGGAATGCTAAAACCCCACAAGCACTAAAGCCCTTAGACCCTGCAACCCTTGAAACCTGAAAGCAAATCCGCGGTGTCTGGACTACCGTCACAAATTACAAGCCCCAACGCTGTCCTTGCGGTACGTTGTCCCTTTGAACCTCAAACCCTAAAACCTGAATAGCCCAAGCCCTGAAAGGACCCAAAACCCTAAAACATGTCCGCTCCTGAAACGCTCGACTTAAACACGTTGTTTGTCTTGCCCACTTAAATCGGTCTAGAAACCATAAAGGCGAAAAACAAGACCTATACCATTCGAGGTTATAGGCAGCAGCAGCTTCAGATTCAAGGTTTTCTTACAGGCTTTTCATGTGATGAGGCGAATTGACGTCACATGACTGATCCCTCTTGGGGTTACTAGTATAAGGTGGCCGCTGATATTTCGGGTACCCTAAAACGGACCACATATGAGAGAACTCACCATTTGCAAGAATGAAGAGGGACTCCTACAGCTTGCTGATGCTTGCCGCACTTTGGGGCCCCGCAATTCCCACGAAGGATTTCTCAAGGCCACCGAGGTACGACGCAGCTTCCCCACCCCATCCGTGGAAGACCAGCACAAGGGGGATGGGCTCTCCTTCGACCAGGAGTTACAACGTGTCGAAGGCCGAGGGTTTTTGCCCTCTGCCTGTGGCTGGGGGGTCTCGTTCTGGGCCTCGACTCCGCACACACGATCTTTCGGTGCTGAAGTCTCGGAAGCATGCATCGGAAGAGTCCTGCAACCCTAACCAAAGCCAGCTTAACATCCTTCTGTCCTATGAGCCTCGGCATTCCCTGACACTAAACCCCATATACCGGTGCACACCCGCGGACTTGGAATCACAAATCCTGAACCCAACAGCTCAAGACCCAAAACCTGAAAATTCACTCCTGACCTCTCATCGCCCCAAGCCCCAAACCCTCCCAAAAAAAAACCTAAACCTGATCAGGTCCCTGTCACAGACCTGAAGCCCTAAACCCTAAACCCTAAACCCTAAACCCTAAACCATCTCAACACAGTTAAGGCTTCCGGGCCTTCCGGAGCCGACGCCGGCAGGTAAGTCAGCACGTGCCGGTTCACTTGAGGGAGCCCTGGTTCCTTCTTGCAGCAGGGGGTTTAGGGTTTAGCGTTTAGGGTTTAGGGCTTAGGGTTTAGGGTCGAGGGTCAACAAAACACGGACTGGCTAGGCCTGTGTGGGCCTGTGTGGGCCTCCTTTGAGATGTTAGGGACTAAGGCCAAAAGTCCACTTTGCCCCAAAACAAGGTTGTGAACAAAACCTCCCACCAGCTCGAAAAGATCTAGCTTTCGTGAAGACAAGCTATCATTCCTACAAGGCTTTTCAAACACACAATGGGTTAAAGCGGAGGGAACTCAGCCGCAGCCGCTGCGTTTACTTGACGAGCGAGTGCTCGTCTCGAACACCAGAGCTCAAGCAGTGCATCGGTTGTACCAGTAGCTGTCCTTCATGACTTTCCAAAATTCCCGGCCATGAAAATGGAGAATTGTACTTCAGCGGCTCTGATTATGCGACCGGTATGTGAATACAATGACGCTAAATCAACGAGCTCTGTCAACTTAGTTTTTGTCCAGCTCGCCTACTTGCTCGTATACTCAGCTCAATATGACTTGGTGCTTTGTCGTAACTTAACTATCAAACCATTTGTAAATTCGGGATACATGAAGTAATCGACATCATAGCTACCAAATTGGGGAAATACGCTTGCTGGAATTCTTGGAAGTCTGGAAACTTGGAGGGTGGGCTTGACCTGAACAAATTTTAACAGCCCTGTGAGCCATTGCAGTAAATCCCTGCTGGACCCTCCGCACTCCTTCCAGATGATCTTCCTTGAAGCCAGTGTGCCAGCATTCGAAGGTTTCGGGCCTGTGGGCTGGTAAGCCTTCTAGAGTTTTGGGACGGCCACTGGGGGGGGGGGAGGGTTTAGGGGTTTTAGGGGTAAAAGGGGCTTCGGTTTAGGGTTTAGGGTTTAGGGTTTAGGGCTCAGGGCTCAGGTCTCAAGGCTTAGGGTTTAGGGTTAGGGTCGCCAGCCAAGATGGCGCTGTCTTGCTGGGTATGTTGCGAGGCGAGAGGACCGTTTGAACGGCTGCTGTGTAGGCACACTGCACCAAAGCAGCCACTCTCGTCCGTTTACTTCAACTTCAATTTCATGCCAAATTGATCACGAACCCCTGTAAAAGAACCACGCGTAGCTGGTGCACTCAATACCATTCAAAACGGGTGCAGCGCCAACCCTCTGAAAACTGGGGAGTTTCAGGGCCAAACGTGGCTGCCCGCTGCTCTGCCCGAGGGGGTGGAAACGGAACATAAAAGCTTGCAGCAGAAGAGAAGGGCACCACTCTGGGTGGGGTCTATAGGCAGACCGTGACTCCCAAAGCCTCAACCAGGGTCCCAGCAGGCCTAAAATTCTCGGCGCCCTGAGAGGGTAGTTCTCTAAAATACGAATCCTTCTGCGCCCTAAACCCTAAACCCTAAACCCTAAACTTTAAACCCTAAACCCTAAACGGGGTTCTACAGGGGACCCAAGAAGGTACCATAAATTTAGGGAACTACCCCAGAGCTCAGGGGAGGCAGAAGGGTCTGAAAGCCGTGGAGTCGGCGTAAAGAGATCCTGCGCCTCTTGGGGTTTTTGGGGTTTTGGGGTTTTTGGGGTTTTTGGGGTTTTTGGGGTTTTTGGGTTTTTTGGGGTTTTTGGGGTTTTTGGGTTTTTTGGGTTTTTTGGGGTTTTTGGGGTTTTGGGGTATTGGGGCTTTTGGGCTTTGGGGTTTGGGGGCATCAGGGCTTGGGGTTTTGGGGTTTTGGGGGCCATAGTTAGGTCTTCCATGGCCTCCACAGCCGGGGCTGGGTCGCGGCATGAGGGACAGAAGCACTCTGCCACTTGCAGCTTTGTTTCTTTTCTCCGAATTTTGGGTTTCAGGGTTTATGGTTTTATGGTTTTAGAGGTTTAGGGTTTCAGGGTTTATGGGTTTAGATGGTTTTAGATGGTTTTAGGGCTTCAGGGTTTGTCGGTCACATGTAGAATGCTGCGACATCAACCTGGCTTGAGACGGACGAAATTGCGGGGGAGGATGGCAGATGATGTTTCGGGTTTAGGGTTTAGGGTTTAGGTTTAGGGCTTTGGAGATAGTATCCGGTGCCAACAGGTTGATTGAATCTTGGGGGGTTGAACAGGCAACACATCTGGAAACCAGCCTCCAAAGAAAGCAACTCCTCCTTGAACAAGAAGAGCTTTGAGGATTACCCCAAGCCCCAAACCCTGAACCCTAAACCTTAAAAACTAAAACTAAATCGTGGGGGCGGCTCGGACATCCCCCCACGCACCCCCCCCCCCAAAGAAAAGTCGAAACTGAATGTTTGCCCCTCCTTTCATGGGCCACCGGATTTTACATGTCAGTAGGACTCGAGGTTTCAGGGTCAGCCTGTCAAGCTTAAAAGCAAGCCGGATATTACCCCAGCAGGATCCAGCGGACCCCCCCAGAACAGTTAGGGTTTAGGGTTTAGGGTTTAGGGTTTAGAGTTTAGGGATTGGGCCATCCTGTCTTTAAAGAGGTGACCCATACCAATCACGGCCCAAGATTATAGGAAACAAGGTACCCCTATGTTCGGAAACCCTCCCACGTATGGGCTAAAGCGGAACACTCAACCTCCCCCACGGTCAGCTGGTTCGTAAACTCAACGGCACCCTAGGGTTGCTTTGGAAAGCAGCCCCCCTGCTTGAGGGCTCTTAGGGTTTGCAGACCACGATTTCAAAACAAAAAGTTGCTCTGCTTCTGCTGGCGTATCGGAACAGTCTTCTGCCTCTTATGAGAGCAGTACACGGTGAGCCCAAAGGCCAGGAAAGCAGCACCAATTCCTGCATGCTTCACGAAACTCCACAGACCTCCGTTTGGCGTCCTTGGAGCGGCATGCTGCGTTAGAACACAGCGGGCTGAAGGGATGGGTCCAGCACGAGAGTGCTGGCACATAAAGAACCAGGCAGCTTCCGGACCATCTCCGATGCTGTTTTCGTGCGACTCCCACAACACATCGTGCCAACCCTCGAACTGGCACTCGACCACGGAAGAATTCCTAGGATGGCTCCTTAAAAACCCCTCTAAAGAAATATTCCTACACATTGCATCCTCTTAAACTTAAACCCAAGAAAGGAAAGACAAAAGAACACCAAGGGCCTACCTAGATTCCGGGAACAAAGGTAGCCATGCTCCACGCAGGACAGCCCCCTGCTGCTCACCCCGGGTGGAAGCGCAAAACCTCGCGGCTCCGAATTCTGGCAGTTGTTGTAGTCCTGGGTCCGACAGGAACCTAGGGAAAAAGTTACGCTTTGAGCTTTTAATTGGATAGGCAAGGGAACAGAGGGCCACTGGAGGCCCTATGTAGAGTCCTTGTAGGCACTCAGAACCGCTGTTTCGTTGGCAAAGTAGTAGCCATCCCACCAGCTCACAGATGACGCAGGCGTGTGCGCAGGGATGGTTCTGTCATCCTTGCCCTGCAGGAGGATCATGGACACAGGTGCTCCACCGGTCTTGAAGGCCCTCTCGTAGCCTCGATGAGGCTTTCCCCCGCAGGCTGCTGCTATTGCGGCAAAGTCCTCGGGCAGGCTTTGGACAAGCTCATGAACAAACAAGCCGCCATTCGAGCAGCCGTACGCGTAGACGCGATCCAGGTCTACGCAGTAGCGCTCTTCCAGGTCTGCGAGGAGATGGCGGATGAAGGCCACATCATCATAGCAGGTCGTCCAGTCACAAGGATGGCACTTGCCCTTCTTCAGCATGCAGCTTTTGTAGCACAAGCCCGTAGTTGTCACGTTTGTGTTGCAGGATTGCAAGCTCTTGCTCGAGCTCGAAGACCCCACTCCATTCCAGGATGTCTTGCCGCTGGCCGTATCGTTCAGGCCTTCAGGGACTTAAAGACGACTCAACTCCAAAGCCTCCAGATTGTGTGTGTTGGCCTGGGTTTGGAACAGCTTGTTCAGTGTCGAAATAAGGCTGTGTGCCTAAACACCCGGTTGTCGCGGCCCGCGCCCGCGCCCACCTGTTACAGACCTCTGTAACGCCCGGCTTGTTACAGACCTCTGTCGCGCGCACGTTCGTATCATGTATATTATATTATATTATATTATACTATATTATATTATGTTATACTATATTGTCCTATATTATATTATATTCATATTATATTATACATGCACTAAAAACGGGTCTCAGGGCGCATTGGGGTAGGACGATAATGCCTATTTGGGGCGCACGTTGCTTACGCAGATGTCGCAATAGACTGTGTTTGGTCTGTCGCGGGTATGTAACGCACTTGTAACGGGGTATGTCGCGCGCCGGGATGCATGAACACAGATTTTCGGGAATTTCGGGCTTCAGGCTTCTGGGGTGTCTTGCCTAAAGCCTAGAGAGTCCCCCTGTTGAGGTTGGCCGCGACAAGCAAGACATAGAACCCTCACAGCATCTTGAAATTTACGAACATTTACCCCCGATAAGCAAGACTTGGAACCACTCCAGATACTCAGCCATATATCTGCTTCTTGAAACTTACGAACACTTACCCCCCGATAAGCAAGACTTGGAAACTGCAGACAACAACAAACACGTCTGTCGCAAAACCCCGGCCATTGATACATACCCTCTGTAACGGGGTATGTCGCGTGTGTGGGCAGCAGCCCTGTTACAAGCAATTAATATATGGCACGGGGCCAGAAAGTTCGAGGTTGAAATTGTGTTCAAAGTTAAGAAGGGTCCAAGTCGATGGTTCCCTCCCGCTAGAGACACATCTTGGAGGCACCAGTAGGACGGTGTGGTTCCTACGAGGGTGAAGGCGCTTGAGATCTTGGTGTTGCGAGGTTTGGATTTAGGCCATTCCTAAAAGGCGTACCTGAACTGCCTCGTTCAGTCCTACCCCGGCCTTGCGGGTAGACCGCCAGAAAGCCGGCATGCTCTGCGAGCTCGCCAAAGTCATATCTGGTGTGGTACCTCAAGGGCTGATTTGCTTCGACCGTGTTTGGGCTTCGACATGTAAACCTGCATGAACCCCAGAATTATATTGTTAAGATCTGTTCTGATATTATGTTACATTATCATCGTACTATGAGATTCCTTTAGTACTACTACATGATTTTGTTCTTTGTTATACCAGTCTCAAGAATGAAAAACCCTGGCCTCTAGCGAACCATGGAACCTGAATGCTCCTCAGGGTGCTCTGCAAGCGAACCACTGCAAAGATTCAGGTTGTGCCCCTTAGAAGCCCTCTGCATAATGTTCCTACATGGGGGTTTACGAAGATATGGGATGGGGGAGCCCTAAATAGACCCCGAATAGTAGAATTCCCTTTTTGAAGGACCCCAAGAAGGCACCCCAAGTTCGGAAACCACCACAGAAGACGCCCTTGCACTCCTACACCGAACGAGGGAAAAGAACAAATCTCCCAAAAACCTCCCTAGCCTCCCATCCTACAGACCCTAAACCCTTGAAACCACAAGGTTTCGGGTTTAGGGTGAAACCACAAGGTTTCGCGTTGAGGGCAGTGCAAGAGCTGAACACAAAGCAATGAATCACGTGGCGATCCACGCGAGCACATTATTGAGAAAATAACTCCAAATAAACCCTACGAACTCTAAAAACCCAACAGCCCTTAAAAGCATGAAGCCCAGCAAATACTCGCAAAAAAAACACAGAAACCTGGGTAGCCTGGGAACCGGTAAAACCCCCAGCCCGCCGAGTCAGAAGGCCAACCTACATCGGACGCCGGAGAGTTTTCCCAAAACGACCAAGGTACGCCAGGGCTTGCTCGCCCCATCCGTGGAAGACCAGGACTAGCGGGATAGGCTTTCCTTTGGTGGGCAAACGGTCCGAAACCCGAAACCCGAAACCCGAAACCCTAAACCCTAAACCCTAATCATCCCTAAACCCTAAACCTTATCAACCCTAACCCTAAACTCTCTCCCCCCCACCCCTTGGGCCTGAAGCTAACGAGGGACTTTGTCATCCAGACCGGCTCCAACTCCTACTGTCTTCTAACCCCTCCACCCACCCAACAACAAAATGTGCAAACCCCGAGATTCCAAGTCCTAGACTCTCACAGCCCTAACCCTAATAACTAAAACCTATAACAAACCCAACTACACAAACCAGCCCTGAGCACAAAAAAAACCTGAAACCTGATCCCTGTCGCGGCCTTGAACCCTGAAACCTAAACCCAGGCAAGCTGCCCGAAGCAGACGTCGGCAGGTAAGCCAGCACGTCCCGGTGAACTTCAGGGAGTCCTGGTTCCTTCACTGGTTCCGGCAGGTAAAACAAGAAAGCACGGCTTGGCTACGGCCTCCTCTGCAAAAAGGCTCGCAAGGCTTCAGATGACCTAAACAAACCCTAAACCCTAAACCCTAAACCCTAAACCCTAAACCCTAAACCCTAAACCCTAAACCCTAAACCCTAAACCCTAAACCCTAAACCCTAAACCGCTCTGAACCGTCCTAAGCCCTAAATCACCACGGCTCCTGCCAGGTGATTTGCCTAGAAGTCAGAGTGCCGGCATCCGCAGTGGGTCGTGGGCCTGTTGGCTGGACATTTGCCAATGCACTTGGCGCTGTCTTCGTAGACATTTCCTCTTCTTCATGCTACTGTGGGCACCTACTGTGGGCACAGCCTCCAGCCCTAAAACCTAAACCCTAAACACTAAACCCTTCAAAACAGGCGCCGCCCAGCCTCCAAGAACTATCGGGATGTTTTAAGACTAGGTTCCAGGACTATGGTTGAGGAAGTAGGGTTTAGTTAGGTTACCATCTTTTGGCTGAGGAGGTTTTCTGAGATAAACCTCGCCATAAAGAAAGGGACTCAGGAAGACCTCCTGCTGCAAAGAACCCTGAGTGCCATCAAAACCGAGTCCGGCTTACCCCTCGAAAGCAGCCAACCCGCAATTAGAGTCGATACTCATCTACCGATTGCTTAAGAACCCCCAAAAACATTCTTCCTGACAAGGGTAATATCGTGATTATTAGTTTTTTTCTGTTTTGGGGGTTCTTAAGCAAATAGTAGTCATCAATGGTGGCTGTTGTTGTTGCTGCTGCTGTTGTTGTTGGTGGGGTTGCTGCTGCTGCTGTTGTTGCTGTTGCTGTTGGCGTGGTGCCCCCGACACCCGGGCTTGCTGCCAGGTGTCCCCCTTCAGGCAACACATGTGCGACGCGTGGCTCTTTGGGTAATTGTGCTGACTCAACCCTAAACCCTAAACCCTAAACCCTAAACTCCTAAACCTTAATGTCTGGGGTTGTCACTGATTTTCCTGCAAGCACATGCTGCTTATTTGTGTTCATGACTCCTCTTTCTTACATGTCCATCTGGTGTTGGCGCTAACACATTGTCTTGGGTATTCATTGTGTGTATTTGTTGTGTTCGCGTGTGTCTGTGACTGTGATTGTTGTAATTGCTGTTGCCGTTGTTGTTCTGATGACAGCGACGACGATGCCGACATGATGATGATGATGATGATGATGATGATGATGATGATGATGGTGGTGGTGGTGGTGGTGACCATCACCAACAACAGCATCATCTTCAACTTAGAAGCAGCGTCTGTGACTGTCACTTCTTGTTCTTGACGGTGCGAAAAACATCCTATGGCCATGGACCTCAACTCCAAACCCCAAAACGCTGGACCATGTGTCATACCCTGTCTCTTGCAGCCCCCTTGGGGCTTTAAAGTTTGGAGTCGGTGCTGGGTAGTTTTTGGGGTTTAGGGCTTGGGGGGGCCTTTGAGGTTCCCTCGCCTCCACAGCCGGAGCTGGATCTCGGCATAAAGGACCGCGGCACTTTGGCATTCGCAGCTTTGGCGGCCAAATTTGCGGGGTTTCCCACAACGTGGGCACCCTTTTGGGAGGTTCCTACAATAAGTTCAATAAGGGTTCAAGCTCTTTTGATGTGTGGAAGGGGAACCACTACTTGGAATTTGCCCATTTAGTCCTTCGACGATGAGGTAACAGCTTTCGAAACTTGGGTGAGGGGTGTGAAAAAAGCGTTGTTGAAGGCTCAAGATTGCGCAAGGAGTCAGGGTTCACAGTCACAGTACTCTTGTTGTTGCGATACCCTAGCTTGAGACTGAAGAACTCACGGTGGCAACTGCCAGAACTACTAGCCCACTGGCAACGTTGGAGATAGTATGGCTCCTTTCTTTTAGGCCTTACAAAGTATGGTTCCTTGTTGTTAGGCTTTACAAACCTCATCATCAAGTGCAGCAAGGGCCGTGTTAACCCTCAACCCTAAAGCAATGTCGGGACTAAGAGATTCGAGTGTCACCAGCCCATTCCGGGACCCCAGGGTTTAGGGTTTAGACGGGCTAAGAGTTTAGGCTTACTTGGGCTTTCAGCTCGGGTTTAGCAATAAGTACACTGCACACACGGGTGGAGTCCAATGGTCGTTGCCAGTTTGGGAGGCTTGCGTCTTTGAATTTGGGGGCGTCTATGCCCTACCGAACTTACAAAATCACGGTTTGGGTGCAACTCTGCCTGTGGTCCATGGTCCGCGACATCACGGGTCCAGTCATGGAGACGGGTCTGGAGATGCCTCGGAGGACTTGTCTAGGGCTCAGTCATAACAATAACAACAGTAACGACAATAATAATGCTCACAATAAGTTAGTAACAACAAAAAAATCACTTCAAAAATACCCCCCGTCCTCCAACCGTCAACTCTACAAGATTGGGGAGCCTCTTGGAGCTTGTCTGTAAAGAGCCCTGCGTGCGTGCATGACGACACGGAGATCCTAGTCTAGGTCCAACCCCATATGGCAACGACATTTCGGTCCGCCTTCCTGGCCTGCTTAGCAAGGCAACATCGGCACAGTTGCCAGCCTAAGCCTCCCGGGCCTGCCCCAGTATGGCGACATTTCGGTACAGTTTATGGCATCATCTCGGTACAGTCACTCGTTTGACGCTCCCTGGCCTGCTGAGTGTGCGACATTTCGGTACAGTTGCCCGCCTGAGCCTCCTTGGCCAGCTTAGCAAGGCGACATTTCGGCACAGTTGCCCGCCTGAGCCTCCCTGGCCATGCTTAGTAAGGCGACATTTCGGTACACTGGCCCGCCTGAATCTTGCACTGGTTGTCCTGCCTCACAACTGTCCTTCGGGCTCAAGGACTTCGCTACGCAGACAACGGCGACCCTTCCACGGCCTCCTTTGCAAAACGACCATTAACATTCTTACCAAACCACCCCCTAACCCTTAAAACCCTAAAACCCCTAAATGCTCCTAATTCCTCAGCTGAGCACCAGGATGGGTTTGTCGGTTTTGGGGTTTGGGGCTTCAAGGATCTCGGCTTCCGGGTGTGGGGCTTTGAGGGTCTAGTCTAGAGTGTTTGGTTGCCAAATCCCTAAACCCTAAACCCTGAACTAAACCCTAAAGGCCCTAAACCCTAAAGGCCAATCCAACCCAAGAAGCCGTGGTGCCCCGAAACCCATACACTCCTGAGCCTCAACTCCAAGAAACCTGCAGCAGAACCCTCCAGACCCCTAAACCCTAAAACCCCTACTGTAAGCCCCTGGGACCCCAAACCCTAAACCTTGTAAACCCTAAACCCTAAACCCTAAACCCTAAACCCTAAACCCTAAACCCTAAACCCTAAACCCTAAACCCTAAACCCTAAACCCTAAACCCTAACTAAGCCCTGCACCCAAACCTGTGTCTTGGGGGCATGGCCCGGGCCCATCGTTCCACTTGGGGGGAGGGAGGTCCGTGGTGGTCGCAGTGCCTGGAGCAATGCAAGGTAAAGGCTCACGGCACTTAGGGTTT
Source organism: Symbiodinium natans (assembly GCA_905221605.1). NCBI lineage: Eukaryota > Dinophyceae > Suessiales > Symbiodiniaceae > Symbiodinium > Symbiodinium natans. The sequence continues at coordinate 262,051 of CAJNDS010000191.1, forward strand.
AGGGTTTAGGGTTTAGGGTTTCAGGGCACCCACCTTGGATTTCTTTCTTCAGATACCTGGAGCAATTGGCCCTTGCAAACCCTCTGCAAAAGGTTCCTCAGGGGTGAGAAAAAAAATATATATATATGTGTGTTTTTCTTAGTTATTTATTTACCTATGTAAATATTTCTTTGTTTATTGTACTATGTAATATTGTACTGAATTATACTATATTATACTGTATGGTACTGAATTGTATTATAATATACGATATTATATGAGATACATTTTATGTACTATATATCCTGGTATTCGTATATATTATACAATATCCCAAGGGCCTGCTGAACCCTAGCTTGAACCCCTTCAGGGTATGATGTCCCAACGGGCTGCCTAACCCGAGCTTGAATCCCGATCAGGGTGAAGATAAAACGTCGCCACGGCCTGCCTATCCCTAGGTCCCTAAACTTTAAACCCTAAACCCTAAACCCTAGGTTGACCCCCGGCAAGGGTGACTATAACACATCGCAACGGTCTGCCTAACCCTGGCCCGAACCTCAGTAACTAGGGAGGGAACTCAAATCATCGCAGCTGCCTACCTAACGCTGGCGTAACCCCCTGTAATTGTGAAAATAACATTTCCCAAGACTACCCAACCAAAGCTTGAACCCGCATAAGCGTAAACATGATATACACCAAGGGCCGAATCACACCCTAAACCCTCAACCACCCTAAACCCTAAACCATCTGTAGCACATGTCTTGACTTAACCCGACAGGCTTGTAGTGGCCTTGGGCCAGAACGACCCAAAACCAAACCCTCCAACCCTGTAGGTTATGGTTAATGGTTTAGGGCTTAGGATCTGTAAACCCAGCCCCTGTGCAGCCCTAAAAGCCTTAACTAAACAATAAACGCAGAAACAGCCTCAAGCCCTGAATCGACGCTAAAACCCGAGCCCAAAAAACCCTTAGCCCCAAACCCTGAATCCTGTAAACCCTAAAAAAGGGCTCGGAACAATTACTAACAGCATTCCTTTAACTTTATGGCCCCTTTGTAAATGTACTATAAGAACCCCCCCAAACCCTTTTCTAACTGTTACGTGTCCTATATTGGACCCCATTTAGCTTCGGCCTGCGTCCCAGTCGGAGGTGGAGGGGAGGCCGATGCCTTCGCACGGGGGGATCCACTCTACGCGCTACACAAGTACATCCTAACACCAACAAAAGCCGGCAGGGCTACAACTTATTCGAAAACGGACCCTCGGGGGAATGAACGTCTTAAACCTCAACTCCAGATTACACCGGATTCGGAGGAAGAAGCACCCCGACACTCGCCACCCCCGAGAGCCATCAGAGACAAATTCCTAAGATTCTATGGCCGCTGGGGTTGAACTACTTCAGCGATTCCGTAGCAGGATCTCTTCCGAAACCTACACGGCAGACTCCGGGAAAACAGTGTGTGGCTAAGGACTTAGAATGATGCATAACATCTCTCATTGATAGAGCTTTCCAGCAGCGCACTCAAGCCCAAAATGCTAAACCTACTTGTGACAGCTTCACAGGTCACTCAACGAGTTGGGGGAATCGAGGTGCAAATAGCCAGGCCGACAGGTGACCTCCTTCTCATATGCTCGGAGAAGCACGAAAAGAAAATGCGTTTTCATGCGCGCAGCCAGTGCTGGTGATTGGACTCCGTCAAGCAGAAAGAGCGAAACAGTTTGTTGGTAGAAGATCTGCTCTGCAACTCCAATCGTTCAGAACGATGAACGGCCGGAAATGATCTATGCTATGTTAGAAACATGTTAACCAGGCTTCAACAACTAAGCAATAGGGGCATCGACGCTTAGTTGTCCAGTATCTGGCCCAAACAGGTGCAGACTATCTGTGTGTAGCTGTGAAATTCTAGCCACTTGGCAACAATGTCATTGGTAGTTCTCTACATCAGGGTGTTCTTTTGGGGTTTGTCTTTTGAGGGTGTCGGACTAACTCACCCCAAACCCTACACCCTAAACCTTTAATGCTGAAAGGCACAGCCTTCGGGTTCATCGGCGGAGATTGTGATCTTGCGGACCCTCAGCCAAGGAGTCGATTGTTCCATCACGCAAGCGAGTAAGGGAACCAATATAGGGCCCTTAATGATTAGACTAAGGGCTTTTCGGTGGATATTATTAAAATTATAGCGGACCAAAGGCTTTGGGCTATGGTCTTTGTTTGGGGTTTATGTTGCATTGAGGTAGGGTTTAGGGCTCAGGAGTTAGGGTGTTAGGAAGTGCCCTACCTGAAGACAACTGATAGCAGGCGACTTGCTCGAAACCCTGCGGCCTTTGCACGTTGCCAACGGGGCTGAAAACAAAGGATGGCCGTGAAATCCAACGCTCTCGTCCAGTGCCTGAAGCCCTGAGTTTGATCTATAGCATTAGCTTGAGAATGAAACTTATCACTATAGTTGTAGCTGCACTTTGAGGTTTACTGCCCTACCCCGGTTATAGCTCTACAGTAAGGAGAGTTTGATCTTAGAGTCTTTGAGAGACGGCTCTGCAACTGAGATCGGCGGCGGTTGAAGTGCCCGGGGGTCGGGTGATGTTGGTGCACGGCCTCCTCCGCAAACACATCGCATGTCGAAGTTCGGGCTGATTAGGGCTTCTTAGGGTTTATGGAGGTTTAGTAGGGTTTAGGGCTTAGGGTGTTACAGCATCTAGTAGCCACAACCCTTTCCTGCAGGGGCAGGTACGGGCAGGTCGTGGGGACGAGGCTCCCACGTCACTGGAAGGGATGACAGTCGAGGTTTAGGGCTTGCTGAGAATTAGTTTTTTTTACACGTGCGTGTAAAAAAACTAATTGTCACTGGAAAGGATGACAGCCGAGGTTTAGGGTTTAGGGTTTAGGATCCAAAAAAGCAAGACTCCGATGCTCCTCCTGTATTCTGTGTGCTCGCTCCCGCATCTCCACATTCCTTGGCTTCGGCTGGCGATGCAGCCGCTTAAAAGTTTTTGACTAGTAAACCCCAGCCCTTACGAAGTATGGGCCCTGTTATGCCCTTCTAAGGAACCCTAAAAGCTAAAGCAATATACGATCATGGAGCCCCCACAAAAAGCCTTCACACAAGGTTACCGCCAGGCCTCAAGGAGCTAAGGGCTCGAAGAGTTCTAGGATAGGCCTCAGGGGAGCGCCCCGAGAGCCCTGGCAGAATGTGCCGGGTGGTTTGTAGGTTGGATGAACCTAAACCCTAAACCCTAGATCCCTGAGTCCCCGAGCCCCCAAAGCCTAACACTCTAAACCAGTACACTGTAAAACCATTTGCAGACCTTCTCAAGCACTGCAAAAAACTCGTTTGCAGGCAAATCTTGAAGAACACACATATATGACCGAAATATCAATCACACCGCTATGCCATTTGACATTTGAACCCAAAACTCCCTATCCCTAAGCCCCAAACCCCTCATGGCAATGTCTTTGCGCCCCAAGGCGCTCCTCCCGCAGCCTGACCTGGGCTTCCTTCAGGAGAAGGTTCTCCTGCAACAGCGCCTCCTGGCGTGGCGGCTTAGGGCTTCTACGGGTCTTAACCGGATTCCTAAGACCTAGGGGATTTTGCGGATTTTGGGGCAAGTGTCGTTCTGGGGCTATTCAATGCTATTCGCAGGATCCGAAAATGCCAATCTGCAGATGACACAAGTCATCGCCTTGCAGGGAAGAGCCCGAAATCCGAAATCCACCAAACCTCGCGGATATACGTATAGACATAGCATGTCGTACAAAACGTGCCATAACAATGTACACCATTAAACATGCACACCATATATATATATATATATACACACACATTTAAAAAACACACAACATACATCCATATATTATATGCATACAGGCAATATATTTGAAGAAAGTCTATACAATATACACACATGCAAACTTATCCGGCATGTTGGCAGCGAACCTCCAAAGAGCCGCTCGGTTGCGTTGTCCAAAGGCCCAGCTAAAGCGAACCATGCTGTATCTCGCACAATATGGAACACTCGCTGAGTTCAACCTGCTGATGCAAAACTCCAACGTGGACGCTTCATGTGCTGTTTTTACTGTGTATCCCTCTCTCTATATATAGACTTATTTATTTATTTATTTACTTATTTATATATGTACCTCTCTATTAGATATAAAAAGGACATTTGGAAAGGTCTGACATTTGTAGTGTTCTCTTGCTGCTGCTCAGTCGCTATCTGCTGGCTCTCATCCATAGTCCGGCCGGCGCTGGGCTGGCGCTGAACCTCCGCCCACATCTCGTGAAGGGAGAGCGTACAAGCAACAAGTCTATGCTAGGATGGCCCTTAAAACCCTCTGATATTCCTAAACACAATATATGACCCTCTTAAACCCAATACGGGAAGACATAAGATGTCCCAAGGGCCTACCTAGTATGGGAGGTTGCTGAAAGCAAGGGAAGACGCTGGCACTGGCTTCAAAGGCGAAGCTCCCGCTGAGAGCCTGATCAACCTAGATCACAGCAATAGCAATGGGTTTAGGGTTTAGGGTTTAGGGTCTAGGGTTTAGGGTTTAGGGTTTAGGGTTTAGGGCTACTTGGCCTGGCCCCAATCACTGTAACACTCCTCGCAGCCCCGAAACTGGCCACATCCCGAAATCCCTGTGAGCCAAGGGTCGCACCTGGTGCGGAGCGACAAGTTTCGGCTTGAGGTCACATCGGGAAGCAACCTGGCGACAGAAACCAACGGCATGCTATTATTTGTGGCACTTTGGGTGCCGATGGCGCTACTCATGTGTTGCTTCCGGAGGGTTCCACTCTCCACCACGCCGTTTCTTTACTTTCTCAAAGGCAGATGTAGGCGGAAAGAAGCCACAGCCGAACGCAATATTTAGCGATGGCCTTGCACTGAGCCCTAAAACCTGTAAACTAGATTCCCGTGTAAACCTGTCCGAAATACAAGGCTCCATATGATCACACCTCCGGAGAGGGACGGGACGACATCATCACATGGAGTAGAACTGGCGAGAATTTACACAGCGAGGTATTAAGCTTGTTAAGCTTGTAGGTTTCGGGTTCAGGGGTTCGGGGTATCCCTAAGCCTCTACATCTTGAGATGTTCCCCCATATACTAACAGTCCTTAAAGGGATTATAGTACCCCCGATTGCAATCCCGATTCAGGACGGTTAGTATAATAGGCAACATCTCAGCCTACATCCGAATTGTGTCTGCAGGCACAGCAACAGGCCTGTGGCGACCGTGCACTTTGCGAGTCGCTGTTTCCCGAGCTGTTCGAATGGTTGCACCAACCTCGGCTTTTTTTGGGTTTAGGAGTTTAGGTTTTTTGGTTGTGCGTTAGGATTAAGGGTTTTAATTGAATTTTGAAGGCCTTTCGTCCCGAACGAGGAAAACTCGACTTTGAATGAGAAGACTATTGTGGATTCCTCCGGCCCCCTTGAACACTCACTGAACCCAGCCTTGTATAGATGCATAGATGTATATGTGCACATGTGTGCTTATGTATAGGTGTGTGTATGTCCCTTGTTTGGAACCCTTTGAGAAAGGATTCTCGGTCATATGGGGTGCCTATGTGGGGACCCTAACTTACATCATTTAGAACTCCACCCCACCCCCCCCCCCCCCCCCCCAATCCATAAGAAAGAAGGACTCCTGTCGGACCGCCTTATAAAACGATGCAGCTTTGCATCCCATAGGGAGCCCTACGCGTTGCGAATTTCACAGTCATCCGGGCAGCTGGAATCGGTCTTGTCCATGCTTACCATCTTGGGCTTGTTGGTGAGTGCTGTGCCTGCTCGGGGTCTACGGCTTGGGCTTGCTCAGTGCCACGTTCTGTTTGCGCTTAGCGCTTGGGATACTTACCCTTTTCTTTTTTTTTTTTTTGGGGGGGGGGGGGGTGTGCTTGGGTGACAAGGCTCGGAGAGGACCTGCACAAGAGGTTTTCGTTCTCGGTTGAGTTGGATGTATCAGGGCTCCTAGGGCAAAGGGTTCAGGCTGTCAAGTTGCTCTGGAGGGCCTATAAGGCAAGACGGGGAGAATGAATTCGCTGCAAGTCTGTCATCCCATCTGTAATCTTACAGAAGTATGACACACACACACACTCTCTCTCACCTCCCCCCGCAAAAAAAACCGATCAACTGGGCCATTTCTTTTTTACATGCAGGGCTGCGATCGTAGTGCCATGCCAGGCCCAAGGGCTCTGCAACAAACCCTGAGGTTCAGGGCCTCAATTCGGCTTTTAGGGCTTAGGGTTTAGGCATTTGGGTTTGCAAGGCTTGTAAGTTTGAGAACTTCAGAACCTACTTGTTCTACATGTCCTGAAGCAAAGCCCCAAAGGTCTTTGAATCCCCGCGGACCCAAGAGTCCCGGTTCCCCACTCAAATACGTACTACCCTAAACCCTAAACCCTAAACCCTAAATCATCTAAGGGCCTCTAGGGGGCCACCATGTAGTGGGGTTCCATGCCCCGCCTATCTCTGTGAGGATGGGCACAACGCCCTCCAAGCACTTGCTGTCCTCAAGCTGCGGGCAACATCGAAACTCAGCAATGTAAGCGGTGGATTGCCACCATTAGACGCCCTAAACCCTAAACATTGTGCTGTATGATCTGCCAAACCCATGTTGATATTCTCAGCACATTGTCGTCCAAGGTGCCACTTTGTTGATGAGTGACTGCAGCTTTGTGCGCAAGGACCTTGGTGTCACATGGCGTCTCGGACGGCGAGAAGGATGCCAGGCCGCACGCAAACCTTAACTCCAAACCCCTCAACGCCATGCAAAAACCCCTCCAACAAAACAGTCAAAAGACCCCCCCTAAAACCTCCAAACGCCTCAACCCCAGCATCATCAGCTCCTAAAACTCTAAGCCTCTGTAGGGCGTGGGCTCTTCCCACAGCTGCACCTTGTTCTGCAACAGCTCCAAAGCCTCTGCCTGACATGCTCTCCACTTGGGAGTTTCGGATATTAGGGGTACAAGTACTTTGTTGGGGTCCTGATTATAAGGGAATCCTACTAACCGGGGTCTATTTTCGCGGTCCCTTATTTTCGTAAACCCCCACCTGGGTTTGGGGTTTAGGGTTGAAATATTCTTGTTGCTCCTTGAAGGGTTCGGAATCTGAATGCCCCAGAAAGGAGCTACGAATGGCTGGCCGAGGTGTTGTCTTATTATTCTTCAAGTTCTGTCCCCTGGTCCTCAAAAACTTGGGTGCCAATGGGTTCCAACCCGTCCTTGGAGATGTGGCTCACAAAGTACACTGTGGCGATTGAGGGTCCAGGGATCTTCCAAGCATGATCAGGAGGTCCATCTCTCTACTATGATCATCACTACGATGATGATTCTTACGCCTAAACCCTAAACCCGAAACCCTGCCCTAAACCCTAAACCCTAAACCCCCGCCCCCCCTCCCTTCGGAACCTGTGCTTTCAGGGTGTGCTCCGGGAGCACAAACTTGTCCAGCTTCTCCTGGCCACAAAAAATCGCCAGGAAGCCCTCGACTTGGCTGATCAAGGCCGGGGGGTTTAGGATGGGTTTAAGGGTTTAGGACCCGTTCTTTGCACAGCAACATCCCTGGTGACTCCGGTACTTTGGCGGGCAAGTGCCCCATCTGCGAGGATGGCAAGATGTTGCTTACTTTGTTTGCTCGGGGTCGGAGCTCAATCCGCGGCAGCGGCAGCCGTAGCAGCCGTAGCAGCAGACGCAGCAGCAGCCGCAGCCGCAGCCGCAGCCGCAGCCGCAGCCGCAGCCGCAGCCGCAGCCGCAGCCGCAGCCGCAGCCGCAGCCGCAGCAGCAGCAGCAGCAGCAGCAGCAGCAGCAGCAGCAGCAGCAGCAGCAGCAGCAGCAGCAGCAGCAGCAGCAGCAGCAGCAGCAGCAGCAGCATCAGCATGCAGCTACCCAAGCATTACAGCAGCTACCCAGGTCACAGCATCCAAGATGCGGTGAGCAGATACAACAAATTCACAGTTTTTGGCTTGCGCTTGAAACGGAAGTGCTTACGGAGAAACTGTGGGCCCGGAAGCCTCGCCCAAAAACCGCTTCATGAAGGATCTCCATTACGTTCGGTGCTCTACCTCTGCCAGTAAAAGGCCAAGGGCCAAATCTCTCCGGAACAATCCTTGGCGGCAGCAAAAACCCCTCTGCTCGACCCAGAAAGCCCAATACCCCTGAAATAAGGAATATACCTTAAATTATCTGCAGGACCCCGATAAAATTTAAGGTATATTCCTTCTTTAAGGGGTATTAATTGGGCTCTTTGGGGACCTGGCCTGACAGATCTTCTCCGCCAACTTGGCGACATCGACACTCGTAGTCGAAGCCCTGTCCTGGCGCATATACCCAAAGAGCCCAAATACCCCTTAAGCAAGGAATATACCTTAAACCATATTAAGGATCCTATATACTTAAGGCATTTTCCTCATTTAAGGGGTATTGGGCTTTCCTGGGTAATGAAGCCCTAGACAGAAATACTGAAAGAAGTTGACGGTTTGGGGTTGAACGGCCGAGAGACTCTGCAACTACTATACCCAACCCCAAACCCTAATCCCCAAGACTTTACAGTAACCCTAAAACCCTACAAGCCCCAAACCTCTAAACTATAAACCCGAAACCCCTGAACCCTACAAGCCCCTAAGCCCCGGAAGCCCCAAACATCCTCCGTGGCGCGTTGCGCGAGGCCCTTACGAAGCGCCTCCAGGTCCTCCGCGGCTGAATCCCCCAGGGCAATAGTTTAGGTTGTTAGGGTTGTACACACCTGCTTTAGCCGAGGCACATGTGACCCTGATGGGTTCCGAAATCCCAGATATCACATTGGGCAAAGGGACCCTAAACCCTAAACCCTAAACCCTAAACACTAAACCCTAAACCTAAACCCTAAACCCTAAACCCTGAACCCTAAACCCTAACTCCCAAAGCTGAAGCAACTCCTGGCTCAGTTGGTGCACGGCCTGGCCAGAGGCTCCATCCAGGCTCTGGGGTTTGAGCTTAAGGGTTTGAAGGGGTTTAGGGTTTAGGGTTTAGGGTTTAGGGTTTGGGGTTTGGGGTTTGGGGTTTAGGGTTTCGGGTTTAGGGAACGAATCCGACCGTGGTGTGCATCTGGGGTGGGAGGCAGAGAGAACTCCAAGGCCTGAACCTCGAACCCTGATGGATCAGCTTTGCATCACACAGGGCTCGCCGAGCCATATCAGATGAAGTGAACACATACTGAGCCAGGCGAATGATTTGTTGAAAGAACAAAGGCATTGCCGGAAATCGGTCGACTCGACATGGGCCTAACTTTTTTCAGACGATGCACATCTTCTCTGTCCTCATCCTTCCTCCTACGCTGTTCATAGGAGGGAAGCCGCCACAGCGGGAGCAGAAGAGCAGTGATAGCCGTGCAGCCCAGCGTCAGCGCGGCCCGCCAGGCATTCCAGCCCCAAGGTCCCTGGATGAGCCAGCTGAGGGGAAGGCCTGAAGCTGCCGCACCCGTGTAGGCTGCCCAGCCCAGAAGGCCCTGGGAGACTCCCGCCGCGCGGGCTGACACGGACTCCAAGCCGCAAAGTGCCGAAAGGGCCTGAGCCACGTAGAGCCCAAAGCCGCCTTGGAGACCAAATGAACACAAAGGACTTAATTAAGGCTCCACACACACATACACACACACACATACATGTCTTAACAGAAACTCTCAGGGTAGAGTATGCCATCCCAACTTAGGGTGTTCAGTTCGTTCCCAAGCCACCCACGAACATGGCGGCGAAGTGGAGCCTGGGAGCGTGATCCAAGCAGGCAAGGGCCAGCGATGCCGGCAGCAGGAGGAAGGTGGCAGCAGCCACGGCGACCTGGGGGGGGGGGGGGGTCTTTGTTTAAAAAGTTATGAATATGAATATAAATACAAATATAAGTATGAAAATAAATATAAATATAATTATAACTATAAATATAAATAAATATAAATATATATATATATAAAGGGGAGGCTACGTAGGACAAATGAGTGGCAAACGGGCGTACAAACATGTACAAACTCATGCTTCGTCGTCTCTTGTGATATTGCCACGATGGTGCTTCTGCTTTATGTTGGGAAGTATGCGTATACTGCTTCTGAAATGCACGTATGGGTGCTTCCCAAATCCCGACGACATGGGTACGAACAATAAAATATACCCCCTATGATGCTTATTCTGGGAACACGAAAAGGGTACCCCTGTTTAGGGAAGCAAAGCCCGTTTCTTTAAGTACTTGAGGTTTCTTTGGAGGGGGTCCTTACTCTAAGGGTGCCACATATGTATAACAGTTTAATAATAATAAGAATAATGGTTATTATTATTATCATTATGGGTATAATTATAACTATAAATTGTATTATTATCATCATCATCATTATTAGTATTACATAGATATGTAGGCCAGAAAAAGGGGCCTTGATTTAGAGCCCTAAACCCTAAAAAGGGACCCAGGTAACACTACCCACATCATAGAAAATGCCCCCCCCCCCCACCCACCCACCTGAATACGGCTGCCAGTGAGGGGTGCTTCGCTGCCCCTCGTCTGCCACCAGCGGTCGCTCAAGGAGCCAGAGGAGATACTGCCGAGCCTGGGTTCAGGGTTTAGGATTTAGGGTTTGGGGTTTGGGGTTTAGGGTTTAGGGTTTGGGGTTTAGGTAGGGCTTACACGGCTTACATGGGTTTATAACAAGTTTCAAGGGAACCTACCCCTTATAAAAAAACAGCGGGGGGACAACGGGCACCACAAAACTTCCCCAGTAGCAGACCCCCGAGCTCAAAGGCGCTCAAGTAGGGCGCCGCAGCCTGCGCCGAACCGTGGAAGAGGTGAAAGGCCAGCCAATTCCTCGCAGTCAACCGTTACCAGGATGGGCTACTAGGCCCGAAAGTCCCTTTAAGGGGTTCTAGGGCCCAATAGCCCATCCTGGTATAGGGGACCCCTAAGATGGTCCCCCAAACAGTAGGATTCCCCTACAATAAGGACCCCAAAAAGATACCCCCCCTAAGTTCGGAAGCCCCAATCTTCAACGAATAACAAGAGTACTATACATTAACATGAATACAAGGTCAAAAGTAGCCCCACACCCCCAAAAGGGCCTTCTAAGCACCAAGCACACCCAATGCTGACAGCTAATCCTTGTCATTCTTGTTGGTGCTGTTGCTGTTGTTGCCTTTGATACTGCTACACCCTATGCTTGGTGAAATGATTAGCGTTGTGATTGAGACCTGCGTTCAGTACTCGTATCATTCTTCTTATTGTTTTGTGATGATTTATTAGCTCCCGGGTCGGCTGAGCTTCATCAGGGCCGCACGCACGCCGAAGATGAAGAAGTTCGCCAGCGCCAAGTTCCCCAGGCCGGGTTCTTTCAGGCAGCCTCTCCTGAAAATTCGGATTAAGCTTAGGTTTATAAAGCCTAAAGCCTAAAGCATAAAGCCTCAAGCCGAAAGCCTAAACCCTAAACCCCAGACCCCAAACCCTTAACCCTATAGGCTTTAGGGCGTTGGGCAAACCTACGGGCCGATGAGAGCTTCAATTCCAGTACATTCCTTTTTGGGTAGAAGGGGCCCACCTGAAACTTCGAGGGTTTAGGGTTTAGGGTGTAGGGTTTAGGGTTTAGGGTTTAGGGTTTTGGGGTTTAGGGTTGGGATGTTCCCCATTATGCAAACTTAATAGGGATTATAATCAGGGGGTACTATGATCCCTATTAAGGACTGTTTGTATAGGGGGGGAACACCCAATCTGTCAAAACCCGGCCCTAAACCTAAAACAGAAGTCGAAACCCTGACCCAGACCCAAAGTGTGTTGGGGATTTAGGATGCGGGGGTTGCTATTAATTAGGGCCCCTTACCAGAAAGCACAAAAAAAACGCCCAGGCGGTTGAGGATTTCAGGGCATTTCTTTGTTTCGTATGGGGGGGGGGTTAGAGATGATTGAAACCCAAAACCCTAAACCCTAAACCCTAAACCCGAAGTGGGGGGACGTAGGATACCTAGAGCTGCATGTCCGGCGGTCCAGAAGAGCTCCATGCCCCGAAGGCTGCCAGAGGCCGGCGCTGCCAAACATTCGGGGGCCTCTTTTTGTAAGGGCTTGACGCGCTAACCCTACAAACCCTACAAACCCTAAACCCTAAACCCTAAACCCTAAACCCTAAACCCTAAACCCGAACCCTAAACCCTACACTCCATGCCTTGGGCTCGGGGGCCGGGCCCTCTGCGCAGGTCTGTGGGGACTCGCGCACCAGGCCGGCCACAGCCAAAGCGGCCGGAACGGCACTGAGGCCGGCAAGGAGCAGGCTCCCACCTAGGCCGTCCTTGAAATCTCGGGGGTTTAGGGTTTAGGGCTAGGGTTTAGGGTTTAGGGTTTAGGGTTTAGGGTTTAGGGTTTAGGGTTTAGGGTTTAGGGTTTAGGGTTTAGGGTTTAGGGTTTAATTAGGGTTTAGGGTTTAGGGTTTAGGGTTTAACAGGATTAGGGATGATCAGGGTTTAGGAGTTTGGGGATGCAGGGTTCAGGGTTACAGTTGGTGCCCCGCGGCTCGGAAAAGCCCGTCCACAACCAACAACGTGTATATCTGTTTGGGGGCGATCAAAATGATGGGCCATTTTGGGTTTTAGGGTTTAGGGCTTAGGGTAAGTTTAGGGTTTAGGGTTTAGGGTTTAGGGTTTGGGGTGGTCTCTATGTACAGTTTTCTCTTCAACAGCCCGTTTAAGCGTTTAACATGAACACATATTCTGAAGCGGAGCAGTCCCAGTCACGCCAGTGCCCCGACAAGGAGAGGCCGATGCTGACCATCATTGGGGCTAGGGCTCCCCCCAAGTTGTTGGAGCAGTTCCTTATCTGGGATCCCCAGTGCCAGTATCTTAAAGGACACAAGGTGGATACCCCTTTCTTGTTCAAACAGGGCTTTGTACCCCTTTCTTGTTCAAACAGGGCTTTGTTTGGGCTCGTAATCTACCAACAAGGGATCAAGGAGCACCGCTGGGCATCCTATAGATGTCTTTCCCCCCTCCCCCCACCACCCACACACCCGGATCACGCAGTTTCCCCTCTTGAAATTCTTAGGGTCACTCAGTCAGGTAGACCCTCCTTGGAAGCATGACCAAAGCCTCAGGTACCCATGCACATGCAGTTCTGCTAAGGCTCCAGATCGACCAGAAGAGCCCACGCTCCTTGGGACCACACCACTCGTTGATGACGCGGGCGCATGAGGGGCTCCCCAAGCCCTGGAAGAGGCCGTTGAAAGCCCACACCTGAGGGGCCCAAGCTCGGATTCTGGTGTAAGGGCTGGTGGGTGACCTTGAACCTGTGTTGTGGGGTTTAGGGTTTAGGGTGATTTAGGACTCATAGGGTTTATGGGTCTGAGTTTCGGGTTGGTGTTGTCAAATACGGCCCGAGATGCCACCGCCAGCATCAAGGTGAGCCGCAAGGATGGGAGGCAAGCGGCCAGGACATTGCAGGCTCCGGTAAGCAAGAGGCCCAGCACCAAACACCAGGATGCGGGAAGATCCACCGTCAGGACACTTGTGAGCACCTTGCTTAGGCCGATGGTGATCTGACCCGCGCTGAGTATCAACCCGAGCTTCCGCAAATCCAGGCCCTGGCGTTGGACCAGGGAAGGGCCCGCGTAGGTCAGTGAGTACCGGCAAACATAGTACCAAGCATACGCCAGGATCAGGCCGGTGATCACCGCGGCCCGGCGTAGTCTGAGCTGCGGGGCAAGCCGGCCGCGCTCAAACGCGCGACGCCGCGTTGCCCCAGCTCGCATGGATCTCCATCGACAGTCTCCCGTCGACTGTAGCCCACGTAGCCCACTCCAAGACTCTCGAGGTAGGGGGCCTTGCTGGTATCCGCGCAAAGGGCGTGGTGGGTGTGTCGGCAAAACTTTGGCCAGAAGCTGCGCCTCTCCGGCGCACTGCCTGACGAGGACCATGGGGACCATGCAGACCGGCTCAGATATGATCAGTACGAGCGCAGCATCGACTCGACTATTTAACAGTCCATGCTGGGCCTCTGCCTACATGACGTGTCGGGCTCGTTCTTGCAGTTGAAGGTTTGAGTTACGCAGCTGCATTCGGACTTTCGCCTCGTCTTAGGAGGCTCAAAGCTTAGGGATAGGAGCTTCATGGACGTTGGATCGCGTCGAGGTTTTCAGGCTTTAGAGCTTATAGGCCAGGATCGTACTACTGTAAGGACTCCACTGGGTCTAGGCTTCACGATCAGCGGCTTCGATTTCGAAGTCAGATGGTGAGCACAGTGAAACGTGTTGCCTTGATGTTGCCTGCTAGGACCCTAAACCCTAAACCCTAAACCCCAAACCCCAAACCCTAAACCCTAAACCCTAAACCCAGCCTTCTGCAGAAGCATTTGATGCACCAGCACATGAAAGACATCCCAGTCTCTGCATCTCGGAACTGCCCACCCAATGCATGAAAACCTAGAAGCATCCATCTCAACCCAACCCCTAAGTCCCAAGTCCCTCAGCCTTAAGTCCTACACCTTATGAAGTCCCTAAACCCTAACTAAACCCTATGTCCCTAAATCCTAAGTCCCCAAACCCGAACTATACACTGCCCTGACTCATCCCTAAATCACTACACCCTTAAAATTCTATGTGGGGCTTAGGGTTCGGAGCCTGCTGGACAGCGTCGCTGGCACGATTGCCCTCGGCAGCCACGGCGGAACGCGCTTCCGTCCGGGCCTCCGGGATGTGTGTTGGGTGGGGCAAGGTTTAGGGTTTAGGGTTTAGGGCTTAGGGTTTAGGGTTTAGAGTTTAGGGTCTAGGCTTTAGGGTTTAGAGTTTAGAGACGTAGGGTTCAGGGTTCAGTTAGGGTTTAGGATTTCGTTTAGGGCTTCGGAATTAGGGCTTCGGGCTTAGTGCGCTGCTAGGGTTGTGCCACAGTTACGCTGCGCCTTGAACTTCATAAGTAGGCCCTATACTAAAGACCTTGAAGGAGTGTTTGGCCTTCCCCTAGAACCAACTCCTTGCTTCCCATGCCTAGGGGTGCCAGAGCATTAGTTTTGTTGGAATCTCCTGAACCCTAAACCCCAAACCCTAAACCCTAAACCCTAAACCCTGGGCTCGGGGAGGCTTAGGAGTCCACACGCCTGTGCATGACACGGTGCTTCTTGCTGGAGACCCAACACCAACCCGAGACTCGAAACTGTAAACCCCAAGATCTTTAAACCGTTGAAAGTTTAGGGTGTTTTGTACTGGTTCCTAGTAGCCTAGTAGGGCAAGAGGGCAGTACGTACGCTATATCCCCCGGTATACATCTTAGGGAAAATGAATATGTACATATGTATATATATATATGGTACCCCAATTGCCTCATTCCTGTCTAAGAACCAAAGCGCGAGTAGAACCCTACACCCCACCCACCTTAACATGGGATCTGCGCGGCTGTTGAACTTCCACTGCTTCAGGGGCCCCACCAAGTTCGCACTAAAAAGACCCTCCCTGAGCCCCGAGCTCTGCGAAATTCAGCGGTTTATGGTGTGTGGCTCAAAATGGCTGGTGCACCCTAAACCCTAAACCCTAAACCCTAAACCCTAAACCCTAAACCCTAAACCCTAAACCCTAAACCCTAAACCCTTCCCGCGAACCTAGGAGAACAGAAGGGTGGCCAAGCCTCGGCGACCGCCTGGGCCACGATGCTGCGCTCAAACTCCTGGCTCAGGTTTCGAGTTTGGGAGGGTGAACCTGCAAGCCCTCAAGCCCTCAAGCCCTCAACCCTAAACCCTGCAAGCTCCAAACCCTACAAACCCTAAACTTTAAATGCATCTCTTGGGTGGCATGGCTGTCTGCGACAAGGTCTTGAAAGTACAGGCCCAAACCCGAAAAGCCGTTGTGGGAGCCCTACTCCTAGACCCTTTACACCCTGATAGTCCGAAACCCCTAAACCATAAAACCCTGAAACCCTGAACCCTTGATGCTTAACCCTAAACTTGGGATGTTCCCCTTACATTAACAGTCCTTAGTCGGGATTGTAAGAGGGGTACTATAGTCCCTATTAAGGACTGTTAGTAAAAGCGGGAACATCCCAAACCTAAACCCCAAACCCCAAACCATAAACCCTAAACCCATATAGCAAGACCCTACAAACCCTGACGCCCGTCCTCCGTCAGCGCCCGGCTCAGCGCTTGGGAACGTTCCATGGTGCGGGACCGTTCCTCCTTGAAACGTACAGGGGTTTAGGGTTTAGGGTTTAGGGTGCTGAGATGGGATCCACAGAAGAACTTGAAAAGGTATGAGGCTGGTGCGATGTAAAGGCGTGTTCCAACTAGAACGGGCACCAGTCGTCATGAATAAGATTGGTATGTGAGGTTGCGTGCTTAGGGCTTATCGCACCAACCCGAAACCCAAAACTCTAAATACCACCCAAGGGAAAACCCAAATGAAATCGACTAGTACAGTTAGACCTTGACAGCCCGACAACTTGAAGCAACCGACCTTGTAACTATACTAACTATAGCAACCGCAACCCTGCTTCGGTAGGACGTCTACAAAGCCAAGAATGACCTTGTACTGACAACTAGCTGTGCAAACTACATGAATATGATTGAATAAGCACTTTTATTACTTCAGGGTTGCATGGATGCAAGCTGTTGATGTGTGTGTGTGGGTGTGGGACAGAAACGCATCTGAGACCAAAGGTCCGAAGGACTTTATGATATAATGATATAATCGAACAAGCCTAAACCGTATAAAATGTATAGTCATAAGAAACGAAGAGGGGGAGGCCACGAGGCTAGGAGCGGGCGAACGGCTGCCTCACTTCGGACCGTCGTGCAGGGCTTCGGCAAGGTGAATACATCGCAGCTTTTTGCAAGCCGCCGAACCAGCTGTCCGTGGCGGATGCTTGCCGAAGGCATGTGCGAGCGGTGGCCCCTCAGCCATCTATGACATGGATGTGCTCGACACATGCACTCGACAAATCGTGGGTTCCATCTGATGGGCTTTACAATGTTGCAAGCTTGGTAAGCTACTTTAAGTAGAGCTCGACGTGGCCCTAAGCTCAGTGGCACTGTGCTTTGGGGACACAAAGACGATGTGAGGAATGGGTGACAGGCGCAAGCTCACATCCTTCTCCAGGACAACCTTCAAGCGGTGGTACCAAATTCCGACCAGAATGTTGTAGAGGCCGCATGAAACCATGAGGTGCCACCCCCAGGCGTGGAAGTTCCAGTAGTCATAGGCCGGCAGCCTAAGGTCGTTGAGGATTTCGGGTTTCAGGGTGGGCTCAGGGTTTCCAAACCCGAAACCCTAAACCCTAAACACCCTAAACCACCCTAAACCACTAAACCACACGAAACCACCCTAATTCACTCTAAACCACCCTAAACCACGCTAAACCCTAAAAAAGGACCAAAAGGCACCAAGAAAGATCCTGGCAGCATGTGCAGCTGGTCGCAGAGCTTCAGGTCCATCAGCCACACGGAGATCGCGACCAACAGTGCGACGAAGCCGTGCCTTGAAACTGCATCCCTCTACTTAGGGGTTCATGGGTAGCTATAAGCAGGGGCCTTAAAGGGCTTATAAGTATACTTACTTGGAGGTTCATGGGTAGTTATCAGTCGGGCTATAAGTGGGGTTAGAAGCATACTTACCATACTTAGAACCCTGCTTAAAACCACCCATGAACCTCCAAGAAGAGTTTAGCCACTACATCCCAAATCCTCAAACCTAACCGGGGCGAGGTTCTAAACCTGGGGATAAAGGATCAAGCTTTGCCAGCTCGAAGGTTTCATGCAAGGCGGGGAATACGAAGATTCACAGCGTGTTAGGGCTTTAACACCCACGAAAATCCATGCCGCATTCGCGCAAAGCAAAGGAAACCAATGCCCTAAACCCGAAAAAAGAAGGCAGCTCAGGAACGACATGACCTTCTTCAACTCTGGCATTTCGCTGGGCAAGCTGCGGTAGAATAGCGTCACCTGCCAGCTTCTGAACTCTATCAGGGAATGAGAGAACTTGGTAATTGCAGTGCCTTGTATACCCCAATATATATATATATATATACCCATTAAGGGATTCTATAGGATAGCTCACTCCCTTCTTCGACGAAGAACCAGTAAAACGAAGGTTGGACTCTATCAATGGGGCTTAGGGCTCAGGGATCTTACGGCTTCGGGTCACGGACTCGTTTGACAATGCAGCGCTCTTCGTGGGGGTCAATTGGTACCGCCGGGGGAGGCAAGGGTAGTTTTGTTGGTCCGAAAGTCTCGCTCTAGGTCTACACTCCTGCAGGTGCAATAGCTGCCTATTGTATAGACACCGTCTAGCTCCTGAAGCCGGTAGTTGAACCCTTTTTGGTGGTTGAATTTCTTGGTGCTCTGTGGCAGTCTCTCCATACCAAAGAGGACAACCAAGGGCCCAGCAAGGACACCCAAGACATATACACTCACCAGTTTAAGGAAGCCCTACATACACTCACCAAGAACAAGCATAAAGGTCCCTCATCTGGTGCGGCAACCGTCCCACTACCTCTGTGCCTTGCAGACCGCGAGGAAGGTGGCCAGCCCAAAAAACGCGTGGAAGGAGAACCACTGCTTGTTTCCACTGCGCTCGGAGGTCATGAGCGTGGCAACCGCGGCATAGGCGAACCTGGGATTCCAGAGCTGGGTGCCCAGTAAGCCAAAGCCTAAAACACCCTTTCTTAGGATTTAGGGTTTAGAGGGTTTAGAGGGTTTATAGGGCTTATACGACTTTTTGGGGCTCATATGCTTTACAGAGGTTACGGAGTTTTGTAGGGCCCCTTGAACACCCCCTTGAACAACCCAGCCAAGCAGCAAGGCCACGGGCAAGATGCGGTAGGTGGGCTTGACATGCTTCTGTTCGAAGAGGACGTAGAGAACTATGGCCTTAGTGCATTCTTGAGCGCGGGGTTGCGCATTGCGTACCACGAGTCATTTGTGGCATTCCTAGGGCTTATAGGGATTTACTACGCTAGGAGGTAATTTTCATTGCGGGTTTAGGGCGAGATCAAAACTTTGCCGCTGCACAGGCCAGGAACCACGGTCCACAGCATCGGCACCTGGGCAGCAGCTTTCTCTGTTCTTCTGCGGTTTAGGGGTCTAATCTAAAGGGCTTCGGGTTTGTGGGGTTTAGGGTTTAGGGCTTAGGGTTTGGGGTGTGGGGTTTGGGGTTAACGGTTTAGGGTCTACCCATCACTACATGGGAGATTCCCCTGCCATGGCCTTAGAGCAGTCTTGGGGGGAGGCTTCGAGGGCACTCCTGAGACCCCCCTTTTGCAAGCCCCAAACGAAGCCCCCCAAAAGCCAAAAGCTGAACGCAAAACTCCAGCAATCACCAAATCTCCCCTCGGCTGGCCATATGCGCCGAGGCCTCGGGCCGGAGGTGTATAGGTTGTCAGAACAGGCACCTCCAAATCCTACACCCAAAGCCCTTTTCGCACCCTTTTTTTGGCCTCAAATGACCCCCACCCCCCCCCACCCCCCCCCCCCCCCCACCACCCACCCCCCCCCCACCCCACCTCCCCCTCCCCCCCACCCTGCCGAAGAGTCGCCTTAAACCTTAAGGGGCCTGGCTCAACCCTACGATCACTCCAAGCCGAACCCTAAACCCAAAAAAACCCTCAACCCCAAAGCGTGAACCTTGAGCCCTAAACTAACCCTCAACCCCAAACCCCAAACCCCAAACCATAAACCATAAACCCGGAACCCTCAACCCTCAACCCAACCCTTATTGCTTGGGGTCCAGCGACTTGGGCGCTGCGGAATCACCATGCTCACGCGGATGCGCTGGGCCGGGCCGAGGCGGGTCGCGTAGCGTTAAAATTAAAAGGCCTTTAAGGGTTGAAGGGCTGGGAAAAGAAGGAGCGCTCAGGGTTTCGAGGCCTCAGAAACCCCAAACCCTGAACCCTCAAAACATAAATCCCTGAACCCTAGCCGTATGTTTTTGGTTGCTCTGCGCCTGGTCCCATCGCTGGTACTCGAAGAGCAGTGTCCCATGGAATGCGACGCTTCCCAAGCCCACGACCGTTACGCTCAAGAAGGCGATGATGAACCTTTTGTTCGGGGTCTAGGTCTTCTGAGCTGTTCTTGGAACTCGTCTGAACGGAGAAAACACCGCAAGTTCAAACGTTGCCAACAACGCGGTTGTGGGTGTCAGGGCGGCTTGGGTGCAAGTGATGCAGGCGATCCTTCTCCTAGCTTGCAGCTTTCGCCGATGCTTCCTCATGATCTCTGCTCAGCGTACAAGGAGAACCCTTCCCTAAACAATCATAGGGGCCCTGCCCCACATGATGCATATACGTTTTAGGTATAAGAAGCTAAAATAGGAACCCACAACTAAAGGATGTATTAAAGTATAGTACTCCAAAACCCAGTTATAAGCCCTAAGTGCCTCCATTCCATGCAGTCTCTTCTCCGGAAGTGGACAAGGATGGGAAGAAAGCCGGCGACCGCAATGAACATGGACGTCAGGGCGTTGAAAAACTCCGCAGCGTAGGACGTCCTAATCTCTGACTTCTGACTCGTCCCGAACCCCTGAACCCTAAACCCTAAATCCCTAAATCCCAAACCCTCTCAACCCTACCCTCTAACTCCTTGGTAGTCTGGGCTTGCCTGGCTTCGCCCAAAATCGCGCACACCCCAAACCCGAAACGATGAGGTTTCCCTAATATGAAAAAAAACATAAGGCTACATTTTGGGGGAGGGGATTCAGAAAATCACGATTTAGTATTTGGAAGATACAGTCGCTATTCGAGGGAAACAAGCAACCCCTTTGGCATCTTCGGCAACCCAGCTTTCGCAAACTCTCGGGCTTCTGAATGCAACCTACTTGGGGCTTAAGGCTCGTAGAGTTTCCGGGATATCTCGCCAGTGAAGCCCTGAACCTCGCGCAACACTTGCGTAAAAAAGCGGGATTCTAGCAGCACACTAGCACAAGGTACATCATCCCCCGATTGCTGAGTTCATGGACTCCCCGAGAGGAGAGAGCAGGAGCCCTCGCGCACTCGAAAGGGTCCCCCCCCCCCTGCCATGCAAACCGCAAGATTCAGGCTCTGAGGGTTAAAGTTCGGGGTTTAATTAGGGTTTGCTGTAGGGTTTAGGGTCAGCAATACCCTTCCCCCCCGTTCTTACAGCCAGCACAGCCGAGAGTCACAATGTAGTTGCGCTCACACCAGTCCATGGTGGCCGTCGGTGGGCCCCAATATCCCGTCATCCCTTCCATGGCCGCGGTTTTTTTGGAACCTCAATGCCCTGCAACCCTGTCCAACGACAGAGTCTAAGTCTAAGACCCCACTCTGCGGTAAGTATGCAGGTGTTTTTTGTTACCTGTGAAAATTCTTTACCTGTTGAGCATCGTGTGGTTCTTCTGCAAAGTTCTGGCAGCTACCTTCGGCCAACGTCTCTCGCAACTCCCTCGAGATGGCGCGCGGAAACCAGCTCACTGGGAGTATGCACATGGGGGTTTCCGAAGATAGGGGTACTTTTTTTTTTTTTTTGCGGGGGGGGGGGGTCCATTTAAGGGATTCTGTTCCATTTAGGGTATAACAGGGGTATCCTATTTTGGGAAATACCCACATGGATTATAATACACTCACCTATGTTCAATTCCTGCGCAGCTTAGCGTTTGGCAATAAGGAGTAAACGTATGCTTGTGGTCAGGGAACTACCGGGATTCATGATTTCTCTTCTGCGCTCACATGGTTTGCCTGCTACCTTGAGTGGCACGTCAATGCTTTCATGACAGCCCCAAACCCTCAAGAAGCAACTGCAGAAATGCACTGAGGCCTTCCCTCATTTTTGGGACGTCCTCCCCCCCCCCCCTCCCTGCCATCCACCCTAAACCCTACAACCCTAAACCCCAAACCCTAAACCCTAAACCCCAAACCCTAAACCCTAAAACCCTAAACCCTAAAACCCTAAAATGCTAAAACCCTAAACCCCCGTGCCAGCAGCTCCTCCATGGCTCCGCTCCACTCCACACGAAGCCGATCCATCTTCTCTCGCACAAAGTCCTGCCAGCCAAGACTGGCTGGTTCTTAGCAGGGAATGAGGTACCCTATATACCCTCCTGAGTTGTGCGTTAAACCCTTTGAAAATTATTTATGACTAGGTCCCCTTAGAAGGAAAGAAGGGAAATGCAAAATTATCCCCAAGCACAACCCAGCCTGAAAAGGGTGTATATGGGGCTAAGAACCAGGGGGAAGAGCCTCAACTTAAGCAGCCTGATGCCACCCTTCTACAACCCCCATATGCATGAACGCCGCGCAACAATACCTCTTCAAATTCAAAGGCCGCCTACTGGTCCTAAAACCCTAAACTGAACCCAAAATCCTAAACCGGCACGCCCTCGGCATTGTCAGGCCTGAATCTTTTCGAAGGTGTTGCCATCGCTTCCTCTCTCCTGATGCGGCTCGGCCGCTAGGTGTGTCTTGACCAAGGGTTCTAATATAGGAGCCTTAATAGTTAGGGTTTTGGGGGTTATTAAAGTACAATTATAGAGGGACCACAAGGGAATACTAGTAGTACATAGTCCTACGTCCTGTCCACTGCTTGCATCAAGTCATCGCGCAATGAGGGCACAGACTCATAAGCACGGCTTGCATTAAAAACACAATCCTTGGGATGCAGACAGAGCCGGCCAAGGGGGGGGGGGGAAAAAAAAAAAAAACAACAGCCTTTAGACCCCTTCTTCGCTTTGTGAACATCTTTCAATGCCTAACCTCCGGCGCCTCGCTGCCGCTGCCAGCGAGGGAAGCCAAGACGTCCTCTTTCAGCTGGAGGGCCTGCCTGGCTTGCGTCCTCGCGGCAGATTCTACCACCCTGCAATGGGCTTAGGGGATTCAGAATTGTTCGCACTGGGCGGAACCCCTTATGAAAGCCTAAAACCGAAACCCCCCTCAACCCTAAAAACACTAAAAACCCTAAAAGCCCTAAACACCCTCAAAGCCCTAAAACCCTAAACCAGTGTATTGGAAGCAGAAGCAAGGACCAAGGGCTGCACTCCACGGTGGTGGTCAACAAGTCCATGTTCGCGCTCAAGGAATCGGCCCTCTCCTGCATTTCGGGGGTTGGGGTTTAGGGTTTAGGGTTTAGGGTTTAGGGTTTAGGGTGTAGGGTGTAGGGTGTAGGGTGTAGGGTGTAGGGTGTAGGGTGTAGGGTGGAGGGTGGAGGGTGGAGGGTGGAGGGTTGAGGGTTTAGGGTTTAGGGTTTAGTCATTGGGCCTTGGATTCTCAAACCTACGACCTGGAGAAACAGAGAAAAGTGAGAGTGCTAGCTCTTGGGCGTCTATACCTTCTTGTCTAAGATTCAGGATTGCTCTCAAAAAGCCCGCAACCCGGCTGAACCCGAGGTGCAAACACCCTCAACCACAGTAACCCTTAAACCCCTTTAAGGCCTATTATGCCGCCCCTATCGGCCATCGGATTAAACCCTAAACCCTAAACCCTAAACCCTAAACCCTAAACCCTAAACCCTAAAGCCTAAACCGATGCTTACAAGGCCACACCTCGAGGTAGCGCGTCTGCCGCTCAAGGTTTTGCAACTGCTCCGCAGGCCTCGAGAGCTGAGGGGTTAGTCGAGGGTTGATGGGGTTTAGGGTTTAGGGTTTAGGGTTTAGGGTTTAGGGTTTAGGGTTTAGGGTTTAGGGTTTAGGGACTTTATGCGTTCCGGTTACAAAAGGCTCCCAGAAGCCCAAAATGGATTGCAGCAGTGTGGGAGCTTCCATTCCGGGGCATCCTGGGGCACATGTTAAAGGGTCCAACCCCCTCTTCCCCAGTGACAGGTTGTTGCTTCAGGGTTTAGGGTTTAGGGTTTAGGGTTTAGGGGTACTAGGACCCAGGGCAGGCCCTACTAATATTCACAATAAGATTCATCATATTAAAGGGTTTAGGGTTCAGAGTTTAGGGTTTTGTAGTGTTTTGGGGGGTGGCAAGAATCACATAATTGACACCCCACTTACTGGAAATAACCTAAACCCTAAACCCTAAACCCCTAAACCCCTAAACCCCTAAACCCCTAAACCCCTAAACCCCTAAACCCCTAAACCCCTAACCCCCTAAACCCCTAAACCCCTAAACCCGAAACCCCGAAACCCCGAAACCCCTAAACCCCTAAACCCCTAAACCCTAAACCCCTAAACCCTAAACCCCTAAACCCCTAAACCCTAAACCCTAAACCCTAAACCCTAAATACATCTGCTGGCGGGAGTCGCCGCTTTGGCCACGGCAGCAGTTGCCTGCCAAACGCTCGTGCCCTTCAGTTTTATTGAACTTGGGTGTAGGGTTGAGGGTTTAGGGTTTAGGGCGCAAGCCCCCAAATGTCCTGAATCCTATCAACACTACAGAGCCTGAAGTCTGAACGCTACATACCCGACGTGCCCTTGATCGCTGTTGTACTCTACTGTTTGCTTAAGAAGCCCCTGAAAAATACAAAATAGTACTCCCTACATTGCCCTTGCAAGCCGAAACGAAGAAAACCAAACAAAAGTGAAGAGTGTACCCTTGAAACCTCATCCAATGCAAATGCAGATCTCCCCCAATTGACCATAAATACAATAACACTCTAGGCACCGAACCCCTGCTAAACCCTAAACCGTGCCTAAACCCTAAACCCCTAAACCCCTAAACCCCTAAACCCCTAAACCCCTAAACCCCTAAACCCCTAAGCCCTAAAACCTACCCTGAGCCCAACTCAACCCTAAGCCCTAAGCCCCCACCTCCTTGAGGGCGGACTCCAGAGCTTCGAACCGGTGGTCCGCTGCGCGGCGCGAGTCATCCAGCCTGGGGTTTTAGGACTTAGGGGTTTTAGG
Organism: Symbiodinium natans; assembly: GCA_905221605.1. Lineage (NCBI taxonomy): Eukaryota > Dinophyceae > Suessiales > Symbiodiniaceae > Symbiodinium > Symbiodinium natans. The sequence continues at coordinate 286,777 of CAJNDS010000191.1, forward strand.
ACTTAGGGGTTTAGGGTTAAGGGTTTGGGGTTTAGGGTTAGTGGCTTGGGGTTTAGGGTTTAGGCTTCAGTAGTTTTATGAGTGGTTTGGGGGGACCTTTGCTTTGTTTGTGCGGTAGTTTTGTCACACGTCTCATCGCTCGCTGAGGGCTTAGGGGTTTAAATCCAGGCTGCTGGTCATCAGCTAGCATACATGTAGTCAGCTCCAAAAAATCAGTCCCTTCTTTGGATTTGTGCACCCCCGAAGCGACCAGAAGACCACCATGAGCTAGAAGGTCTGCTACCGGGATTCCCTAAACCCTAAACCCTAAACCCTAAACCCTAAACCCCTATTGTAGGCAAACAGAGGCCCAGGTAGACCCGGCCTGCGTGTCAGCTCTGTTTCAGACGTCGCTGGGCTGACTGAGCATGTCTGCTCAAGTGACCTGAGTGGGCGGGCCCTTCTCCGAAGCCCAGGATCGTGAACCAGGCCTAAACTCGTCTAGGACCAAAAGTTAACACCCATAAGCACCTAAACCCTAAACTCTAAACCCTGAAATTCTACCCCCGTTTGTAAACAGAAGAAAAATTTCAGCGTGCAGGTCCCCATGCTGTCTCACAACTGGCCGGTGGGAGCCCTGTTTGAAGCCCGAAGCCCCTACATCGGCAGCTTCGGGTTTAGGGTTTAGGGTTTAGGGTTTAGGGTTTAGGGTTTGGGGTTTGGGGTTTGGGGTTTGGGGTTTGGGGTTTGGGGTTTGGGGTTTGGGGTTTGGGGTTTGGGGTTTAGGGTTTAGGGTTATACAGTGGGTGGAGTTGTAGACTAGAGCCGTTTAGAATTCCATGCCAAGAGCACCTGGGAGTAACAGAGAAGCCTCATTTCTTCAAAGGGGTTTATAAGGAAACCCATCCCTAAAGAAGGGAAGCGAGTGCCCTCTCTGCATGAGCGTGACGATTCAAGGATAGTTTATAAGAAGGGCTAGAAGTTAGAAGTGCCCCAAAGAAGGGAATACCTAGCTGCCTAGCTATGACTACAGCTATGCCACTGTGAATGAACCTTCAAGCGGCAGAACATGCATTCATTCTCTTGCGTTTCAGCTAGGAAAGGATGGGGAAGCATGAGCTGGGTTGGATTGGGGCTCTTAGTTGCTGAGTTCAGAAGCCCCCCAAAAATGTTGCACCTTCAGTTCTATAGGGGAGTATAGTATCCCAAAAAGTGTAAAGTGTACTCATTCAGCTACTAGGGGCTTAACCCTGGAAGCAGAACCACGAACCTTAAACTCCTAGAGCCTCACACGCCAAACGCCCCCAACCAGTGGCTTAGACTTTGGCGTCCGGATGTCTCCGATAGATCTGTCCAGCTCAGACTTGATGCACCTGATTACTAAACCTAAGCCCTAAACCCTAAACCCTAAACCCGAAAAAGGAACTTCCAACTTCCTCTTCAAGAAGTCTCTCCATCCCTCGCTCGTGGGCTCCAGGGAGTCTCTGGGGCTCCAGGGAATCACTGGGGTTGGGCACTCCAGGGAGCCTCTAGGAGTAGACCGCGCTGGAGAAGAGTTCCGGGTGAGGAGAAGAGTTGAGTTTAAAATCTAACAACCCCACACCGAAGGTGGGGAACAAAGCAATCAACCTTTCACGTCACGACTCGGTGCCTTGTGTCTAGATGAGATCCCCGCCAAAGGCTTTTGCGCCTGTAGCTCTGTACCTGCAGTTTGGTAGTATGTACCTCTTACCAATTCGTATGCATTTCCCATATAAACATAGAAAAAGTGTAGGCAATGGAGCCAACGGAACCCATATACACCCTGAAAAATACTCACACTCCCCTCCCCATCCAGTGTCTGGGCTTGAGCACTCCTGGAGATCACCAGACCGCACGCCAGAGATTCTGCACAGAATGGGAAGTCTTGGAAAGGGGTTTAGGGTTTAGGGTTTAGGGTTTAGGGTTCCGGGTGCCGTTCAACCCCAGCTGGAGTCCCAAGCCCTACCAAAGCTAGCACTCGGCTTGGGGTTTCTAGGGCACTGGTTTAGGGTTTAGGGTTTAGGGTTTAGGGTTTAGGGTTTAGGGTTTAGGGTTGTTTGAGCAGGAAGATATACAAGCCCCATCAGCATTGGGGACCCAATGAATTCAGCCCTAGTGCCTGATATGTCTTAGCGATGACTTTGTGGGTTTGATGGTGGAGCGTTTCACGCATGAGTCCTCCCACCCCCCCACCCCCACAACAGAAAAAAACATGAATACAAAAAACCGAAATCTCTGCTAGAACCCTCAACCCTGACTGCTTATGTACTAATCCCACACTGAACCCTGAACCCGCAAATTTTCCTAAGCTCAACCACTCTAAACACCCGTACACCCAACTCCCAAAACCATCCACAAATGCGGGATATCCTAAACCTCAAGCTTTTTCACCCTACCCTTAACCTTACACCCTGACTACCCTAAACCCTGTAACCTGAAACCGCCTAAACCCTTAACCCTGAACCCTGAACCCTTGTAAACCCTAAACCCAAACTCCCGACGTGTACCCTGCTCGGCCTGACAGCCTCGAGTGCAGAGCGCAAGGAGGTGATGTCCACCTCTACAGGCAACTTGCTTATTGTCATTTGTTAACTTACTTATGTGGTTTCTGTAAAGGGTGGAGTGTCTAATCCCCAGAATCCCTATGCATCAATTCCCAACAGCCGACGGGTTGGATTTCTGTCTCTAGAGGCGGGGGGCCAAATGTCACCCCGGTAGCTGGAACGGAACACCGGAACGGAATGGAACTTGATCATCCTTGGCTTGCTGGCATTGGGTTGAACCGCTGGGTTAATCCCTACAATCCCTGCCTCTATATATATATATATACTTAGATTTAGAGATTTATATTTGTATTTGTATTTATGCATATCACCTATAAGCCCTAAACAGCGGGGAGCCTGCCGTTGACATCGTTCCTGCACGGGCGGTTCAGAAGCTTTTCTGGCCAGGCGCTGCGGCTTGAGGTCTGGGTTTTTTAGGGTTTCATCCCTAAACCCTAAACCTGAACCCTAAACCCTAAACCCTAAACCCTAAACCCTAAACCCTATTTGGGTTTTTTGGGGTCTGGGGTTTGGGTTTTGTAATGGGCTCTGGCACCTCGAATAGCTCGACTGGAGATGCTACCTGGCCCATTCCACTGTTTCGCTCGCGGGTTCGTAGCGCTTCAGAGCTTTCAACAGACAGAGTTTAGGTCTTCAATACGTAACATTGCTACCGATTTCTAATACCCAGAAAAGTCACTGAGATGGTTTAGGGTTTGTTGGGGGGGGGGGTGGGGTTCAGGGGCTGAGGGTTGAGGGTGCAGGGTGTAATATTAGGGGCTGGGGTCAATCAAATTCTGGGAGGAGGGTCACTGACGTTTATCTCTGAAAGCATGGCAACTTATCCCAACATCTTAAGCCTCAAGACTTGGGATCTTCACCCTTATACTAACAGCCTTAATAGGGATTCGGATCATAGTAGCCCCTATTCAGATGCCTTTTAAGGACTGTTGGTATAAAGGGGAACATCCCAAGGGAAGGTCCTCGATCAGCTGTTGTCGCAGCACGTCGAGCTGCTCCGAGATGCTGACACCTCCAGGCGAAATGCAGGGCTTCAGGCGTTTCTTCTTCAAGCCGGCAGATGTTCATTCCAGGATTTAGAATTTCAGCTTGATTACGGTAAATGACTTCAACAAAACTAAAAGCCAACAAAAAATCGGGCTGCGACGCATGCTGTCCCACAGAAGCAATCAAGGGTGCCACAGACCGCAAGGTCAACAGGAGCTGCGTCCACTCAAAAGAAAAATCAACCTTCCCTACACCCTAAACCCTAAACCCTAACCCCTAAACCCCAGACCCTAAACTCCAAACCCCACACCCTAAACCCTAAGCCGGCAGATAAGATGTAGGAAGCCATGCATCTGCATCAGCGTCACAAGGTGGCTGCACAAACACACGGAGCATGAGTGCCATGTAATTCTGGAGCAAAATCTTAACGTCCACGTGGCAGTCCTGTCCTGGGCCCCCACTTCGACATGGGCCCCACACACGTGAATGCCAGCGATGCATTCCCAGGCTCGTCGTCTCCTCAACCTTCAACCCTCAACCCTCAACCCTAAAACACTAAACCCGCAAACCTAAGGAGACTCCATGGCTCGGCCCCTGCATATCGGAGGCGCAAATCTCTCTCATTGGTTGCTCTCCATCGGCTTGAGAGGCTATCCGAACCACCAAAACGTTTAGGGTTCAGGGTTTAAGGTAAGCTGGACACCTGATTGCTGCGTTTCTTGCCGAGTCAGCGCTGTGGCAAATGTCCCCGGCCGGCCTACCAAGGAGTTCAGGTGCTGCGTCAGCCGCTGCTCGGTCTCACATCTCAGGCGCTGCTCTGCAGCGACCTCCGCGGGAGACAGGTCCGCGACTCTAACATGCTTCCGAAGCGAAAGCCACGACAGTTATGGAGCCCCAAACCCTAAACCCACTAAACCCTAAGCCCCAAACCCTGCGTGCTAGGATTCGGGGGGGTGGTCGCCACAAGCTGATGCAGCGCAACGCAGCGCAGGCCGAAGGCCTGCTCCTCCACTCTCGCAATCCTGGCATACAACCTGAAACGAGGGAGCTGCACATCTCACAGCCTGTTTTTGCCTTCCCTGAGACTCTGTCTATCTAGGCAAACGTAGAGTTGCAGGAGTGTTGCAGGCATAAGCCCTGACAGGGGGGGGAAAGGTTTGTCCTTCAAGTGCCGAGCTTAGATTCCCTGCCCAAGTGCATCTGGCGCGCTGTCCTTTTCTCTGCTGGTGCCTTCGGGTCGGAAAAGATTTCCCCCCGTGGAAATGAGCAGTTTCCTGGGCCGATATTAGGGGTCAGATTCTGACACCGCTTGGAAGCCTGCTGTTGCAAGCCTGGCCGTCAACTGTGGAAAAGAGAAAAGGACGCCTCCCCTGGCTCAGACCGCGGAGGCTCGGAGGCCTGCTTGGCAGTCCCCCACACGGCGGCTCGGAGGCCCAACTGCGCCTTCGCTGCATTTTTGGGCGGCGACGCAGCTAAAGCTATGCTCCCCAACCCATGCTCACAAGCCCCAAGCACGTCACCCATGCGAGGACCGCGCGGGCACCTGAAGATGTCGTTTGGGGAGGAGCCGTCGGGCAAGGAGAATTCGGGAACCTCGCAGTGCAGACGGTGCCGCTGACCGACGCTCCTGCGATGACGAGCTCGCCGTCCGAGTTCAACCTCATAATGTCAGGATAACAGGAGATATCGTACTGGTACGTCCACTGCGACGCACCATCGGCGTCAAACTTCATCACGAACACGGCATAGCCACCATCGTTGGTGAACCCTGGCATCGATCCCCAAGTGCTGCCTGCCAGGAAGAATCCGCCATCCACATCCTCCAAGAGACACTCCGCACGGTCAAGCTCGGAAGTGCCGAACTGCTGCGTCCATTGCAGCGTGCCGCTGGCACTGAACTTCATGACCACTGCGTCGCCTGGGCCCATGACTCCGTCGCCTGAGCCCATGTTCGTGAACCCCGGCATGGATCCCCTTGTTTCCCCTGCGAGGAGGATGTCCCCGCCCGAAAGCACGAGCAAGGCCTTTTCCTCGTTCGAGGAATTGTTGTCGACCTCCTGGGACCACTGCAATGTGCCGTCGGCGTCGAAGCTCGCAAGACCAAACGTGTTTGGATACGGAGAGTAGCGGGAGACGGTTCTGAACGAGACGACAATTTGGCCGCCAGCGCCCAAAGCCACACGCTGTCCAAACTCATTCTCGCTCGCATTGCCGAACTGCTTTCTCCATGCCATGCCGCTGGAAGTGAACTTCATGACGAGCACGTCATTGTAGGGATAGGCGCGGGTCTCGCCCGCGACGAAGAGGTCGCCGTTGGGGGCCACCGCCACACCCCCCACGCCAACCACGTCGTAATAGTTGTTGCTCGCTTGGCTCACCCAGAAGCTGCCGCTGCCGGGTACGGTGTCGGGTGCGATGCCAGCAACGGGGAGCTTCGTAATGAACACGTCGTTGTTATCACCGTGGGGAGCGAACAATGTCCCCTGAGTTTCGCCTGCGACGACTAGTTCGCCACCTGCAGTCAAGGCCAGCCCCTTGACTGCATCATCCGCCGCCGAGCCGTACTGGAACTCCCACTGCTTGACGAGGCTGGCGTTGTACTTCATCACGACGAGGTCGAGGCCACCGAAGTTGACCCATCCCTCCAGCGATGATGATCTAGAGGTTGCTAGGAAAACGTCGCCTTCCGCATTCATGGCCATCTGGTAGCCATGTAGGTAACCGGTTGTTGGGATTGTCGCCTGCATCGATACCGGCTCGCACAAAGTCGAGCTGGCCGGTGGAGACAGGATCGACAGGGCTATCGCTACCACTCCGATGGCCATTCTCTCTTTTTGCGGGTGCGGGGGTAGGAACACTTCCTCTTATCAAGCTGGGGCAAGAAAGTACGCGGCTTGAACCAAGATGCGAGAATGGCTGATATGTTGCTCTCAATTGCTCCAATTACTTGACACTTCTAAACACCTCGGCCCTTTTATTCTGCAGGTTGGGCGATGCTTGTATGCAGTCCAGCAGCAAATCTGCCCCTGCCACTGGCATGTGGGGAGAGGGCGGCGCTGCAACACCTGATCTGCGTGACAAACTAAGCATTCGGGGGTTGTCCCTATAAACCCTATAAGCCCAGTGCGAACCCCCTTATGCCCCTATATCGTTTACAATAATCGTAGAATAACGTATACAAGGACCCAAATTTACCACTCATGCAGATTTGTCTTTCTTACTGACATCTACAAAGCTGAAAAATCCTAAGCCGGAGTCCTGACTGCGAGGCTAAACGGGTCCGAAGCTCTAAGCTTTCAAAAGCCAAGAAAACAGATCTTCGCACTACGTTTAAGCCCAAAGCCCACATTCACTACCGAACCCAATACTTTATAACCCTAAACTCAATTCCCTCTAAGCCTTGAATCGGCGGATTTTTTTTTTGCTAAGGTGTGGCTCGGGCCCTTTTTTTGAAACGGAGTGGCTCGGCTTGGCTTGGCAAATACTGTAAGTAGCAACATTTCTGTGTTTTCAGAGGCTGCAAAAATACTACATATGGCAGCATTTCTGCGTTGTCAAAGGCTGCAAATACTGTATGTGGCGCGTTTTCAGATGCTGGAAATACTGTAAATAGCAGCATTGCTGCGCTCTTCAGAGGCTGCAAATACTGTAAAAAGCAGTTTTTTTCTTGAAATACTGAAAATAGCAGCATTTCTGCATTTTCAAAAGCTTCGAATACTGTAAATAGCATCATTTCTGTGTTTTCAGCGGCTGCAATACTGTAAATAGGCAAGTACTGTAAACATACTGTACAATAGCAGCATTTCTGAGTTCTCTGACGCTGCAAATACTGTAAAGAGCGGCATTTCTGAATTTTCAGAAGCTGCAAATGCTGTAAATGCCAGCATGAGACAAGCAAATGGAAGGGAATCATGTGCTTTGACGCTATGCTTTGCTGCAAGCTTGCAAGGCCTAAAAAAGCGGGGGGTTAGGGGGGGGCGCAGCCCCCCCATTTGCAAACACAATGCTCGAACGATGGGTTTGGAAAGGATTCTAATGGTGCACGGCTTAGTTGGAAACATGGCCTCTTAAACTGCGAGGCCTAAAAAGCCACGCCACAACTCAGCACCGCGTAACAGTTTTGGCGGGGGGGATTAAACAAGCAAAGAAGCCACGTAACAGCTTTGGGGGGAGGGGTTGGGACCTCCCCCAATGGCCTGGGAGCCACCATTTCTGGAGCAGCAGTCTTGGGTAGAGGACATTGAATCCTAAACCCCTAAACCGTAAAAGCCCTATGAACCCTAAAACTCTGAACCCTAGTCCCGAGAACTATTATAATTGGAGAACTTAAGCTCCCAAGATTATAGAACTTAGGTTCCCGAGACTTCGAACCGTACCTACATCAGGGTTTAAGGTTTCGGCTGAGGGTTTAAGGTTTAGGGTTTGTGTTTATATTATGCATAAACGCCCGCTTTTATATGCTTTTATTGGGTGCAGCAAAACGGTTTTAAACGGTTTTGTTGCCAAGTAAATGGCTCCTAAAAACCCCTAAATTCCAAAACGGTTGTAAACGGTTGGTTTCGTTGCCTCTACTTTCAACGCATCAAAACGGTTTTAAACGGTTTTGTAGGCCCTGTCTTAAATGGGGTGTAGGAATGTGTAGGACGACCATGTTATAAACATCATGACCTCACGCTTGTAGAAGCAGACCACTGCTCTCATGTGACCCCTGAAACTTCACGGGACCGCTTCCGCCTTGCCTCCCCCCTCGATGTTCACGGCCCGCAGCAACTCCGACGGTTTTGTTTGGGATGTTTCAGCAAATTAGGGTTTAGGGTTCAGGGTTCACGGTTTAAGGGTTTAAGGGTTTAAGGTTTTAAGGGTTTAGGGATTAGGGTTTAGGGTTTAGTGTTTAGGGTTTAAGGTTTAGGGGCCATTCTGGGCTGAACCAGAGTCAAACAGACTCTTACCGGCTATTACGTGCGTCTTAGGCTTCCAAAAAGCAGGTCAGGAGGAGGCTCGAAAGAGCCCCTAAGCGTAAAAAACTTGTTGTGTCTCTGTGTGAAGGACCCCACCACCCACAACCCAATCACCCCCCGGTCTCAGCAACCCCGCCGGAACGCCCCCAGCGAAAACCTGACCCACAGACAAACGAAAACCCCCGGGACACTGAAGAAGGCCCCTTAAAACCAAAAACTTAACGTAAAACACGCCAAAAGCTCCCAGCGTCACAGACGCCCGGAAGGACCCTTGTAAATGAGACGCCGGAGCCGACGCCGAAAACCTTTCCTTATCACACTCACGGGTTGTTTGTTTCCTGTGGCAGAATACAAAATGCACCCGGGTGCGATTTGTGTTTGCCCACAATGAAAGCCGAACCTCCTGGTTTTTTTGTCCCATTGGACAAAGTCCATGGATGATGCTCAGGTGATGCGACGGTCTGAGGACGGTCTCCTGTGATGGCTTCGTGTGGAACATACAAATCACCAATCGCACTCAAGTGCGATTTGTACTTCCCACAGTGATGCTCAGTGATGCGACGTTCTGCTAGGCTGGTTGTGTGTGGAAAAAGCACCCGGGTGCGATTTGTATTTTCCTACAGTAACGGTCTGCTAAGCTGCTAAGCTGGTTTTGTGTGGATACAAAACCCAAGACCCTAAGAGGTTAACACAAAACCATTTAGGTCAACGGTTACGTGCGTTTTCGGATTTGGCATTGCCAAAACCTTGGTCCAGACTAAGGAGACTAATTCTGCCAAGACATGCATGGGCGTCAGTTATGCAACCAAATCAAAACCATTAGCATTGCGTGCATTACCCCAAGAGGCAAGACTGTCACGTGCACTTGGGTGCCATTTGCGCAACCAAGTCAAAACCATTTACGTCAACAGTTACGTGCACTACACCAAGAGGCAAAACTGTTACGTGCACTTGCGTGAAATTTACGCGACCAAGTCAAAGCCACTTACGCAACCATTTACGTCAACTGTTACGTGCGTTTTCGGGATTTACATTGGCCCCAAAAGAAAGAGGCTATGTTTTTTATCTAATGCACGGCTCACAAAAGCGCGGGGCAACCATCTGCAAACAGAATGCTCGCATGATGGGTTTGGCAGTCATATGGTGTTTGAGGCAAGCTTGCACGGCTTCAAAATACTGCAAAAAACAGCATTTCGGCCTTTTCAGAGGCTGCAAATACTGCAATCAGCGGCTGCAAGTACTGCATACACACTGTACAATAGCAGCATTTCTGAGTTCTCTGACGCTGCAAATACTGTAAAGGGATTCTAATGGTGCACGGCTCACAAAAGCGGGGCGCTTGGGGGTCGCAACCATTTGCAAGCAGAATGCTCGCATGATGGGATTGTAAGGGATTCATATGGTGTTCGGCGTTTGAGGCAAGCTTGCACGGCTTAAAAAACCGGGGGGGGGGGGGGTTGGGAGGGTCGCAACACAACGGTCGCCCGATGGGTTCGGAAGGGAATAATATGTGTTGACGCAAGCTTGCACGGCCAAAACAAACGGGGGGGTTGGGGGCGGCGCAGGCCCGCCCCCCCCCCCCCCATTTTGCAAACACAATGCGTGAACAATGCTCACAAAAGCGGAGGGGGTTGGGGGGGGTCACAACCTTTTGCGAACAGAATGCTCGCGCGGTGGGTTTAGAAGGGATTCATACGGTGACCACGGGGCCACGGCGCCACGGGACCAGAGGACCACGGGAGGATCACGGGACCAGAGGACCAGGGGACCCGAGCCACACCTTTGTGAAGAAAAGAGGCCCGAGCCCCACCTTCAGAAAACAAAAAAAAAACTTGGCCCCTTGGAGCCCTAAAACCCTAAACCCTACAAACCCCAAAGGCCTAAAACCCCAACAAACCCTAAACCCATCTAAACCCCAACAAATCCAAACGCTGGACCCGTAAACCCATGACCCCTAAACCCCAAACACCAAACTCTCTAAGGGCCCCTGCCAGGGGCTAGGTCCGGGGTGGAACTGCGTAAGGCTGACCCGCTCCTTGCGTCAGCCGGTTTTTGAAGGTTTCGGGGGTGCTGAAAGGGCAACTTGTGTTTTAAATTTACGAGTTTAGGGATTTAGGAGAGGGGTTCAGGCGTTGAGGGTTCTTTTTTTGGGTGTAGGAGTTTCGGGATTTCAGGGTTGCGGGATAAGGCTTTTGGGTGTTTAGGGGTGCGTGGGTCTCAGGGTTCAATGGCTTAGGGAGTTGGGCCGTGCAGAGCTTAGGGGGAGCGAGGGTTTTAGGGGGCTTGCTGCTAAGGACCCGAGGTTTACAGCTTCGAGGGTTTAGGGCTTCAGGTCAACCACGCTCAAGGTTTTCAAGGCTTTTGAGGGTCTTTTCGGTGTGCAGCGCGTGTCGAGTAGCGCTTGTATGGCCGACGTCTCAGAATTAGGATGCGAAGACTCCTGAATGGATGAATCCCGAAAACCAAAACCCCTCCCCCCGCCGGGCTTGCTGCTTGTGAGAACTGAAAGCTCAGGCAACGCCAAGCGTCTTCAGGGCATTGCCCACCGAACTGCTTGTCAAAAGGCTGGGAGGACTGTTCCTGGCACCAAGGGTCTTTGGGCATCCAGAGCGATATTTACAGCTTGGGGCTTGCGGAGGTAAAGACCTTGCACCCTTTGAAACGCGAGCTGTGACTTTCGTTTTGCGTATCCTGTTTTGGAAGGTACAGGGTTGCGCTAGCTAGGGGTTCAGCTTGGAGACGTATTCTTTCGTAGACTTGTGACCAATCTTTTGGCCTACATCCCTGGGTCCTGGGATTGTAGTCGCTATAGAATTTCAAAAGTATCGAAACCACACCTGTCAAGAAAGTCTTTCACATCTTAGACTTAAGAATGCCCAAAACCTGAATACTTGAAAACCCTGACAAAGCCCTTGGGCTTCCCCCCTCCGGATCGGAACCACGAACGAGAATCAAAACACCGCCGGACAACACGAAAACAACCAAAATACAAGCCAAGAAAAACAAGAACACATGACCTAAACCCTAAACCCTAAACCCTGAACCCTGAACCCTGAACCCTAAGCCCCAAACCCTAAACCCTAAACCCTAAACCCTAAGCCCAAAAAAGCCCTTGAAGCCGCTCAAACCATCGCCACCAGCCCCAACCTAACCACCTGACTCCCGGGGGCCCGGTCTTCGGTATGCGCGCGCTCTTCCACACATCTTCAGAGGAGCTCCGACTCAGGGTTTTGGAGTTCTGCCTCGTTTCAGGGTTGAAGGTTCGGGGGGTTTAGGGCTTAAGGGTTAGGATTCTGGGGTTGAGGGCTTTGGGGCTTCTGGGGCTCGATTAAGGTTCTATAGGGCTTAGGCTTAGGAGCTTCTTTAGCTCTACTTCGCTGGGGCAAACGGCACGATCGCATGAGGCCTTGGGCTTCGGGCTTTGAGTAGCGAGGGTTTCGCACACGAGCCCCAACCCAAAAAACCCTGAACCCTGGAACCCCGCAAAAACGCCCTTAGCCCTTCACAAAACAAGCCTCAAAACTAAACCCTAAACCCTAAACCCTAAACCCTAAACCCCAAACTTGAAAAACCAGAAGGGCAGCTCTCTAAATCAGGGTCCCTGCTTGGGATCCCTTGTTTAAAGGGTGCCGCCTCATAATTGGTACCCCAAAAAAGAACCCTAATTTTGGGATGTTCCCCAGTAGACTAACAGTCTTTAATAGGGATTATGATAAGGGCGTAATCGGGGGTACTATAATCCCTATTCCGGACTGTTCGTATAAGGGAGAAACATCCCACCGCAAGCCGGGGGCCTCTCTGCCTCGATTGCCTCAACCACCCGATCGCCCAGGCAGTTCATGAAGCTCCTCGAGCTTGGGGTTTAGGGTTTAAAAAGGGTTTGGGGTTTGGGTTTTGGGCTTAGAGTTTGGGATTTACGGTTCCGCAGGGAGTGGTCATTTGGCGAAATGGCATATAGTGTGGGAACCCACCCCCCCCAACAAAAAAAAAAATTAAAAAAAAAACACTTAGTATAGTTGGCATATACACTCCTACCCCCAAACCCCTCTTTTTCAAAGTGCCCATGTGTAAAAATGATGGAGGGGGGGGGGGCAGCTGAACCCCTCAGAATTAAAACGTGGTCAGTCGTGCTTGGATAGGTCGCGCTTGCCGCTCACTTCGCAAACATCGCGGCGGTTTCTTTTGGCTCTGGATTCAACACATACTATTGGGATTGAGTCTCGCGTGGCACAGTCATGAACATCCGCCTTCTCCTGCACCTCACATGCTAGATCAATTGAGCTAACAAAACTTACCTCCCACTTGGAGTTTCATGGGTAGAGGGTTGTAAGTATGGCAGTCATACTTATAACCCCACTTAGGGCACTTATAATCCTACTTTTTACTACCCATGAACCTCCAAGTAAGCCACAACCCCACCGAAAATTCCTGATGAGGGCCCTTGTGGGAGCCATATTCAACAACTCCTTCGAGAGCCCTGCTGCACCAGCCTCGAAACCGGCCCTCGACTCCCACACAGAGGGCCGTGACAACAACTGATAAAGGAGCGAGCATTTTTTTTGTCAATTTTTCTGGTTCTTTTTTGTGAATTTTCTTGTTTTTTCTTGCTTTTCCTGTGGTTTTCAGAACATGCCCTCCTGGTTCTGCCTGTCGTCCTCCTCTGGTGGGAATTATTTTCTGTGCATTTTTCTGGTTTTTTTGGTGAATTTTGCTGGTTTTCAGCTTCCGATGGCCTCTCAGCGGCACCGCGTGTCCGGAACAGGTCCAAATCTCAACGTGCTACAACAACACATTACGTCCAACCCTTCGTCCTTTTGCAACTCGCGCTTGGAGCGTCGGGGCGGCCATCGTTGGCCCCGACAGGACTCAACAGCTAGTTAACGTCCGGGGTTGGTTCACGAGGAACCTCGGATGCTTCAATCTGAAACTTTGCTTCGGTTTAGGGCTTACTGCGCATGTAGGCCGCAAACATTCTATCAGGATTTGCGGCTTATGGTGGACGGTTTGGGTCTTATTAGGCTCTACGGTTTGCGGGGTCAAGGTTGCTCCTCGTATCATTGCCCCTTCAGTCCGGAACTACGGCTTAGGGTTTAGGGTGTAGGGTGTGTTGCGGGAAGCGGGGGGTTGGGGGGGGCGCAGCCCCCCCCATTTGCAAACACGATTCTCGCATGATGGGTTTCCGAAAATGTGTGCATATGGCATATGCTTTGAGGCAAGCTTGCACGGCTTGAGAAAGCGGGGGGGTTGGGGGGGGCGCAGCCCCCCCCATTTGCAAACACGATTCTCGCATGATGGGTTTCCGAAAATGTATGCATATGGCATATGCTTTGAGGCAAGCTTGCACGGCTTAAACGCGGGGGGGTTGGGGGGGGCGCAGCCCCCCCCCCCCATTTGCAAACACGATTCTCGCATGATGGGTTTCCGCAAAAGTGTGCATATGGCATATGCTTTGAGGCAAGCTTGCACGGCTTAAACAAAGCGGGGGGGGGTATTTATTATTCTTTATTTCATTCTTTCTTTCATTCTTTCTTTCTTTCTTTCTTTCTTTCTCTCTTTCTTTCTTTCTTTATCTCTTTCTGTTCTTTCTTTCTGTCTTGCTTTCCTTCTTTCTTTATTTCTGTCTTGCTTTCCTTTATTTATTTCTTTCCTTTCTTTCTTTCCTTTCTTTCTTCCTTTCTGTCTTTCTTTCTGTCTTGCTTTCCTTTTTTTTCTTTCTTTATTTCTTTCTTTCTTTCTCTCTTTCTGTCTTTCTTTCTTGCTTAAAAAACAAAAAAAAAAAAAAAAAAAAAAAAAAAAAAAAAAAAAAAAAAAAAAAAAAAAACCTACCCACTGATAAACCACCAAGTCACGAGGTTGGCCTCATTCCTTACCACAAGTAGTTCTGATATAATATCGCTCTTTCAACCCTAGACCCTTAATACTCTAAACGCTAAACCCTTTAAGAGCCCCTCCTAGACTCCACGCGTCCGAGCCGCTTGAAAGTGACGAGGCCCGTCTTCGACACGTCGATGGAGCGGAAGATCGCTCCAGCATCCTGCGATCTTCTTTCTTGCTCCGCGTTTAGGGTTTAGGGCTTAGGATTTATAGAAATTGTATAGGGTTTGGGTCCCAAAAAGTTTTGAGCGAAAGTTCTGACCGAAACGAACTGAATGTTCGGCTTGCCAAAAGCGATTTGCACTAATTTGTTTAAACTCGGCTTGTCAGCTGTTGAGTGTCTGCGGGTCTGCGGGGGTTTTGAATTGAAGTGAACTGAAGTGAACTGAATGTTCGGCTTGCCAAAAGAAGTTTGAACTAATTTCCTTAAACTCGGCTTGTCAGCTGTTTCGACGAATAACATGGGAAATTGAGAATAATATCACATACAATTTCGATTTATTTCGTCTTTAGGGTTTAGGGTTCAGGGTTTAGGATACTGTAGCTAAACTTCAATAATAGCCTCCATTTGGGTGAGCCAAGAAAGGCCTGAGATCCTGAGCGCAAAACAACCCTGCAGATTGCCGTCCACCACCCTCCATAAACTCTAAGCCCTAGACCCTGATATCTCCCAACAGCCCGGCCAATTCCAACACCCCACTGGCCCTCTTCGATCCTGAAGCCCTGAACCCTAAAAGCCCATGATTCCCTATACACAAAACAATCCAAAACGCCCTCGGACCCTAAAGCGCAAACAAAAATCCTGACTCCGCAAAAACCCTGTAAGCCTTATAGCCCGGGAATCCCTACACCCACCAAACCGTCGTTTGGGGTTTAGGGCCAATTAAGCCCTAAAAAACCTGTACTCCACCTAACCCCAGCAACCCCTAAAGCTGGCAAGCCTTCTCAGCGCACGATCCTCCACCCAAGCCCAACAACCCTAAACCAAAAGCCCTACCCTACCACACAAGCCATCTAAGCCCAAACCCTTCTGCCCTAAACCCACCTAAGCCCCTAAACCCTAAACCTGAAAGCCTGAACTCCGATTCTCCACACCTCCGTGTAGCCCAGCCGCTCTAGGCCCTGAGACACGGGCAACCATCTTGGCTTCTTTAAGGTTTACCAGGATGGGCTATAGGGCATAATAGCCCATGCTGGTAGGAGTTTGTTTAGAAGGCTGTAGTAGCTCAAGAATTGTGGGTTTAGGGATGGGCAATGGAGTGTTTTTTGCAGCCAATGCTTGGAGTGGGTTATCTCGATGTCGTTAAATGGCTGCATGCCTTCGCCTGTGACGAGAACATCAAGAAACTGAAGTAATTTGTTTAATGTACGCGATATTATATTCTTGTGATCAGCCTTCACGAAATCGTCGCTCGTGAGCTGTCCGACATCGTGGCTGTCAAGCTCATTGAAGGCAGCCTGGCAATCGTCAAATCACAAGCAACTTAGAGCTTCCTGGCGCACAAACTCACACAGCCAGATGCTCGGCTCTGGAAGTAGCATGCTCCTTACTATAAATCCCAAATTGAGGGAAACTACCACAGGGTCAACCGTTACCTACTGCTCTCCGTGCCTTTTCAAATCATGTTACGCTTTTTGAAGCACGATTCCCCGCCAGCTACTGAGAGCCCAGCAGAATCAGTGCCTATTAGACCCCAAACCCTAAACCGCCTCAAACCCTTTAAGCCCCACAATCCCTAAACCTTAAAACCCTATGAGCCCTAAACCCTAAACCACTATAAGCCCATTAGCCCCTAAGCCCCTCAACCCCACACCTGAAAAAACCAAACTAAACCCCATTAATCAGCCTCAAAACCCTCAAAAGCCCCACATCCATGGCACCTTCAAGCTTCCGCAGCGGCCTGGGAAGAACAAAAAACAAGTTTAGGCCGACGTTTAGGGGGTTTAAGGGGGAAGGGTAAGGGTTGAGTAGCCTGGCTGGAGTTTGGGAGCTTCAAGGCTTCGGGAGGCGGCGTTAAGGTCCAAGCAAACTTGTCAGTTGAAGGGCCGGTGCAACGCATGAGTGCAGCGATTGTCAAAGCTAGTTTGACGTGTTTAGACTTGCGCCCGTTCGCTAACAGGATCCATGATACCACAAATTTCTGCAAACATCGGGCCCGCAACATTGCTGAGATCCTTGCTGCGCAAAAAGGCTTGTAAGCCAGCCATCTCATTGCCACCAAGCACAGGGTCTGGCAAGCAAACGGTGGGGTCGGAGGAAGGCTTGCACAGGCTTGCCGTCAAACGTTCAAAGCCGGAGTTGCGCTTTAATGCGAGTCGTGCCTGAACCTGCTTCAGCCCTAGACGAAGAAAGCCTTGAGCACCAAAGCCTCAAAGCCGTGCTAGGTGATAGGACATAGGAATCAGAAGTGCGGGGTTCGATGCTTGCGACTTCAAAGCTCCCAACCACGAAACGTTCCGGACACCCCATGTTTTCGCACTCAACACTATACTCTTGGGATGTTCGGATGTTCCCCCTTCGACTAACAGTCCTTAATAGGGGTTATGATAGGGGGGGTACTCTCATCCCCATTAAGGAGCTGTTAGTATACGGGGGGAACATCCCAAGTATATATACACCTTCGAACCCCAAAAGCGGCAACCTCTGCGGATGGGCGCCCCCGGCTGGCTCTGCAGCTGTGGGGACTGCATCCACCTCCGCGCTGAGAAGCTGTTGCATTCTAAGAAGGCTCTTGAAAGGTTCGACGGCTTTGTGGGTTTTCAGGGCTGATTGCGTCTGCTAGGGGATGTAAAGCTTTAGAGAAACCTATACTCCCCTTAGAGCCTTAATAAAAACAACAGTTTTAATGTCCTCTTGGGTTTTATATAAACAAAAATAGAAAATAGTTCCAAGGGAGGTATAGAAAACATCTGGCCAATGTAAGCATTGATGCAGGCCTGGAGCCGGGGTTTGGCGCGGCCAAAAAAAGCTGCACAAGCCAACCGCCCAGTTTGAGCCGGAAAGCTTTGCGGAAACATGGCTGACAGGCTGAGTGCATCCAAGGGTGTTGATTTTTGTGGTCTAAGCTGGAATTATTGGCCCGTCCTCCCCCCCCCCCCCCCCCGGCAGCCCCTCCATGAACCTTTTAAGCAGCTGCAGCTGCGCTTCTCTCTCCTTCCCACCGCCACTTTGCTTCGCAAGGGCTCAGCTGATAAATATGACCTGACATTTCGCCGTGGACAAGGGCTCGGGGAATTGGGGGTGCTGGGGTCCAGCTTTTGGCAAACGGATACTCGCTATTGATCTCACATCGAAACTGGCGCCGACAGAAATGAATGCCATGCGTACATTTTACATGAGAGAGCCCAACAAAGTTCTGCATGAATCCTGGAAGTTCTTGACTAGACCCAAAAGTAACCTAGGAATAAAAAGGGCGCCCTTTTTGGTTTTCAAGCCCCACATCCGATGGCACCTAGGCCGACGGCTAGGGGGTTTAAGGGGTAAGGGTAAGGGTTTAGTAGCTCGACTGGAGTTTGTAGCATTTTGTAGCCACAGCAAACCCTAAACCTTGAACCCAAGTCCCTAAACCCTGAACCTTAACAAATGTGGAACGGAAGGAGGCCTGGAGCAGGGTTTCTGCACTGCCAAAAAAAGTTGCACAAGCCAACCGCCTAGTTGGAGCCGGAAAGCTGTGAGCGGCCCAAAAAAGGGCTTTTGAGAAAAGGGTTTAGGTGTGAATATACGCCACGTTTAAAGGGTATCTACTCAGCTAGTAAGGGAAACATCAAAGTACAGGTTGAATGCATTCAAGGGTGCTAGATTCTATGGCTGATGGCGCACGCTGCATTTTTTGGTCCGTCCTGCCCCCCCCCCCCCCCCTCCGTCCATGAAGAGCCGCTTTTCGCAACCGCAACTGCGCTTCTCTGGCCCACCACCACTTTGCTTCGCAAGGGCTCAGCTGGGCATAAATATGACATGAAATTTCGCCGTGGTCCAGTTTTTGGCAACACTGATCCTCTGTTTAATTTACATCCGAAAACTGGCGGCGACAAAAATGAATGCTATGCGCACATCTGACATACATTGAGAAAGCCCAAAGCCTTGCAACAATTTCACGTTTAGTTCAACATGGAAAAACCTAAAGGCTTGACATCCGAACCGGAAAAGCCCATGAACGCGCTTGCTCTCGCAAGGAACGCGCTCCCTCAGCCGAATGCTTTCCACCTCAGCTCCGCGATGCTCCGCGTCAGCTCAATAAGTTTGTGGCTTCAACCTTCAACTCTCAACACTAAACCCCAAAACCCAAGTTGCAGAAACTTCCGGGCAAACCTGAACCGTGCTAAGGCCTCAAGGCGACCTCAGCCGCAGCCTCTACACTCAAGACCAAAGGACCAAAACGCAAAAAACAAAAAAAAACGGGCTCTGCACCCTGGCAACAACGGGACGCTTACAGCCTGGGGCTCCCGGCGACCTCAGGTTGCCTGCAGGCATTTACTTTTTTGATGTTCTTTCTTCTTTTGTAGACAAGTTTTTTTATACTTACGAAAATGTCGTTGTGCTTTGGGTTTAGGGTTTAGGGTCTAGGGTCTAGGGTCTAGGGTTTAGGGTTTAGGGTTTAGGGTAGAGTTTAGGGTTTAGGGTTTTGGGGTTTGGGGTTTAGGGTGCGTAGCGAATTGATTTGTTGTCGCACAAACCCTTCATGACTCCGGACGCATTATTCGTCGAAGGATCGTTCAGGGTTTAGGGTTGAGGGGCGCTGGGGTCTAGGGCTTAGGATTTTGGGTTCGAGGTTTCGGGTTTTAGGGTGTAAGGCTTCGGGGGTGGAGCAGGGCTAGGTGGTGTAGGAGCTTGGGCAGGGTTTATAAGGCTTGCTGGGATGTCAGGTGTTGCAGGTAGCACAGGCAGGTCATTGACCCACCACTGTCATAGATCATTCCAAGCTCATGCTCAGACTTTGAAGGCGCGACGCTCGCCTAGGCAGAACGTGGAACCCCAGCAAAAATTATCTTTTTCGCTTCTTAGGAATGAAGGTACCCAAAAATTAAAGACTTTTCCCAGGTATCCCTAAGTAGCTACCAGCGTTTGTGCACTGCTACGCTGCTTCCCGCCTGTCACCTCATCTGCACCCGTTCCAGGTCGGCTTGTTGGAGGGGTCGCCTCAATAATAATCATACTAATAATAGGAATAACAGTGATAATAGCAATAACAACAACAATAGTAATAACAATAATGATTATAACAATATAAAATTGTAATATTAAAGCTGCAGTCAAGGTGGAAGATTACCGGCTCCAGAGTTCAACTTCCACCGGGAACAAGGCAAAGCCTGGCACTTTCTCAGGAACGAACGTGCACGAACCGAACACGAAGTTGGCCAGACGTGTCTGATGTGAGCTGAAACAAAGCCCATGTCTCTGACATGCGCGACTGCAAAACCTCACAACAACTCAAAAGGGCAGGCAACCTACATCAGGGTCCAATGTGCGCGCTGGCCTTCTGCAGCGTTTGTCTTTCACGAGTCTTGTCAAGCACTCCGAGCAAGCGTGACCAAGGCACTGGTGATGGACAAAAATGTCTACAAAACCCTATAAACCCTTAAACCCTATAAACCCTAAACCCTGAATTCAATCCCGTGAGGGCGGGATTTACTTAGGATGGCTCCTGTCCAGCTCATCCTTGGTTGTTTTCAGGCCTCCCGCTTTGGATTTCTAGCTCCGTGAGGTCGGCTTTCATCAGTCACCACAATCCGGCCACTTTCCTAAACCCCAAACCTGAGGATTATAGTACCCCTAGTATGATCCCTACTAAGGACTGTTAGTACAAGGGGGAACATCCCAACCTAAACTCTTCTTGGGGTAGCCTTCTCGAGTTTGAGCTTTCGAAAGTTTTGCCTCTCAAATGCAATAGTCATTTGTTCAACTTGCTTGAAGCCCTACAGCCAGCGGGCAAGAGTTGTTTGTTCACAGTGTCTGTTCCAGGGCAAGAAGGAACCCTCAACCCTTTGGCGGCAGGCTTCGGAAGACTCTCGCCTAGTCGGTGGGCAGTACAGTTCACTGAGCCCTACCACGACAAGTCGGACACACCTGTTCTTCTGACAGTGCAACCAACCGCGCGGCACTTGACTTCAAAATCTGGTTGTAAAGGCATACGAGAGCCAAAGCCCTTAACCCTAAACCCTAAACCCCAAACTTACGAGAGCCGAAGCCATACTGGGACACCGGCAACCTTCGCGGGCTCTTCGGGCAGCGCTCCGCGAGCCTGGTAGGGTTTAGGGTTTAGGGTCTAGGGTCTAGGGTGTAGGGTGTAGGGAGTAGGGTGTAGGGTGTAGGGTGGAGGGGGTAGGGTTTACGGTTTAGGGTAGGAAGGCTTGCAACTTTCGGTTCGGTGTTGAGAGGACTCAGTGCTTGTTGAGCAGCTCAGAGTCTAGGGTATTCAGGGCTTATGGTTCTGAAGCGTTGAGGCACAAGTAAGTGGAGCCTACAACAACCCCCAAACACTTTCAACGGCCCTGGAAGTCTATAACCTACAAACAACCTTGATTCCCCGCTACGGTACAAGCTGATGAGCTTCCAGCATCACGTGTGTCGGTTCCCCCTGAGAAAACCCTTGGCCCTAAGAAGGCCAGGCCCTTGCATCTCTCATTCGACATTTAGCAAGCTGTATATGGACCATTTTAAGATCCTAATACAGAGAGAATTCGGGTCCACGATAGTTTTGGGGTCGTTTAGGTTTGCTTGCTGGCCTTCCTTGGGGTAGAGGGGTCATTTAGGCATAAGGACTTTTAAGGCCATGTACAGCGGGCTGAAATGTGTCGCTTCGAAGGGGGGCCTGGGGATGCGTCCAAGAGAGGACGCACGCGATGTAGGCCATGCAAGGTTCCCACAATGTTGGGTTTAGGATTTGGGGTTTAGGTTTAGGGTTCTGGGTGATCCAGGGAAACTAGCAAACCCTCACGTACCCGCCGGGCGGTAAACACGGAATTCCTAGCCTAACCAGCCTAAACCTCTCTGACTGCAGTTCCTGTAGTTCCCTTCGGGGAAACCTGCGCAACTTAAGGTACAATCGAATATGAGAACTAGGTGCCACCAAAACCCTAAAAGCTGAACCCTAAACCCTAAATCCTAAACCTTAAACCCTAAACCCTACACCCTTTTGCAACAGGCCCTAAACCCTAAACTAGTAAAATTAGAACCCTAGGTGGCGGAGAAGACATGGCCGGCCGTGGAGATCGCCGGCAGCTTGACCCAGTCTGCTCCTAGCCTGGTCGTCTGGGCAAGCTGGAACCGCATTGGGGCTTAGGGTTTAGAGCTAGGGTTCAGGGTTTAGGGGTTCGGGTTTGGGGTTTAGGGCTTAGGGTCTCTGCAAGTCTAACAGAGCAACCAAAAGCAGCCAACCCAAAGATCTCGATTGATAGTTTCACAGCTATCATTGAACTGAAAACCCCCAAAAAAATCTCGAGTCCAGAACCCAGAGGCTTTGATTTGGGCTCCGTTTCAGAGAAACGTGGCGTTGCGCAAAACAAGGACACGAAAGATTGGAAGAGCAGTCCACTGACTGTTGCACAAATATTTTGCTAGCGCCTGATAGATTTTGTCAACAGCTGACTGTTCGCGCACCATCTACCCAAACTCAAAGAGCTCCGTCTGGCATGGCAGGTGTTGACACTGTGTTGAGAGTGCTTCTACACCTGCTGTACATTACCTTAACATCATTCAGCGGCGTATCAGAATGCAGCAATAAATTGTGGTTGAGGGCAGCCCCGGCTTGCAGAGCATTGCAGTGTCTATGGCCAAAACATACCACCTCCTCAACTATGAAGTCTGTAAAGTGCCATGCTCAAGCCGGGAGTGAGGCTTGATAGCACGAGGTCGAACCCTAAAAGTAGTAGTAGTAGTAGTAGTAGTAGTAGTCGTAGTCGTAGTCGTAGTCGTAGTCGTAGTAGTAGTCGTCGTAGTAGTAGTAGTAGTCGTAGTCGTAGTCGTAGTCGTAGTCGTCGTCGTCGTCGTCGTCGTCGTCGTCGTCGTCGTCGTAGTAGTAGTAGTAGTAGTAGTAGTAGTAGTAGTAGTAGTAGTAGTAGTAGTAGTAGTAGTAGTAGTAGTAGTAGTAGTATAGTAGTAGTAGTAGTAGTAGTAGTAGTAGTAGTAGTAGTAGTAGTAGTAGTAGTAGTAGTAGTAGTAGTAGTTAGTATTAGTATTAGTATTAGTATTAGTATTAGTATTAGTATTAGTATTAGTATTAGTATTAGTATTAGTATTAGTATTAGTAGTAGTAGTAGTAGTAGTAGTAGTAGTAGTAGTAGTAGTAGTAGTAGTAGTAGTAGTAGTAGTAGTAGCAGTAGCAGTAGCAGTAGCAGTAGCAGCAGCAGCAGAAGCAAGGAAGCCGTCTGCCAAGACTCGCGCTGCTCTTGCTTCAGGAGTCGAGTTCCTGGCGCCACTTTCTTTGGCAATTCGGGCAGGGGGCTAGGCTGGCGCAGCAGGCATTCGGACCACGAGCCGCGAACACAAAGCAAACCTTCACAACCCTCCGAACCCGTGACGCTCGGAGAGGTCGGGAAACTGGGGAGGGTCAGGGAACGTAGGTGTACTTCTCAAAACCGTATACACCCTAGCAAGGTTCCCTTGATAAGCAGCTTTTCGAACAGAATCCCACAAATTGTAAACAAGGACCCGCCATGAGGGACCCTGAACATCTGAACAACCCCGGCACATATGTCTACAGGCACACTTCTCTGCAAAAATCCGGCCTTCCTCATTTTGCGGCCTGGCGGCACAGGAGTAGCAGAGCCTATGAGGCCTTTGACTCTCCAGCTCCCATCAAAAGAGTCCAGGCTTGAAGTGTTTTCCAGTACCGAGAGGGTATGTTTTTCATGTTTGGAATTTTGAAGGTGCGGAGTTTACAGGGTTGAGGACATCAGCCGAAAGCCCAGGCTGATGCAACTGACCTTTTGAGCCGGCGCGTATGGCGATCCGTGTCCTAGGCGTGAGCACAGCCAATGCCCTGGTCGTGTCATCCCGGACGTGTCACCTGGAGGCGCATGGGGTCACACGACTTCAGGGCGGCTCGGCTGCTTGCCCCCACGCGAAGCTAGGGTTGTCCAAAGCTGGACTGGACAGATGATTTGGGCACATGCCAAGATTCTAAGCCCTAAACCCTAAACCCCAAACCCCAAACCCTAAACCCTAAACCCTAAAACCCTAAAACCCTAAAACCCTAAAACCCTAAAACCCTAAACCCAAGCTAGCTCTGCTGGAGCTTGGGTGTTCGAGGGCCTTTCCCCCGCTGTGCGAAAGCGTGCTGGAGGCAGCGCAGAAGACAAAAGCACTTGAGGTGAATGCCGGGATGCCTACTCATGCTTAGTTGGGCATATGTATATGCATATATGGTAAGTATCAGCCGAATATGAGGAACTATTCATACAGAGCATTAGTAATTCTACCAGCTTAAAACAGTATTACTTTTAATCATAGCAGTGCGACAACACTAATTGACCCTCGGCCGGTTGACGGCTCAGGGGCTCTTGGACGGAGGCTCACTTGGCGAACGCGTCCTCGAGCGGAGGCTTGAACTGCCGAGGCCACCAATTCCTGGGTTGAGGGTTTCGTGGCTTATAAGGGGTTTAAGGGTTTAGGGTTTCTAAGGGTTTAGGGGCTGAAAAGGGGTTTAAGGGTTTAGGGTTTAGCACACCTCAATGAGCCTGAGCCCTGAACCCTCCAAGGCCAGCAGTTTCTGATTTAGGGGTTTGGGGGTTTCAGGCACAAGGCATCTACTTCACGTTCACATGCAAGGGTTGTTCTTGGTTTTCGGGCTTCGGGTGTAGAGAACCCTGGTGGATTTCTATTGCGTTTGAGCAGGGCAGGGGAGGGGGGGGGGGGGGGCTCTGAGCTCGGCTCGGTTTAAACTTCAGAAACAGTTGGGCGTTTTTTTTAATGGTGATAGAACACACGCGAACTTCTTTCTCAACTTAGGCTTTGGGGGGGGGGGGGGGTTACACTGGGAAGTAATGCCGGCAACCCCATACTTCTGCATCCCGAAATTTCTTAACTAGCAAAAGTTGCACAAATAAGTTCTCAGCTCAAAAAGCAAAGCTGCTCAAGAAAGCCGAGCTTCAGCTCACCCAAAGCAGCGGTGAGAGCTGGCGTGACCACAGTGCGAACCACAAAGGTGTCCTTGGTTTTCGGGCGTCTGTCCTTGCTTTCGGGAAGTTGCCGAGGTTTAGGGTTCAGGGTTCAGGGTTTAGGGTGAGCTGGATCCCAAGCTTCAAGACACAGAGCGCCAGGCCCTCAATGGCCCGCAAACCCCGAATGTTCAAGCAATGAACCGCGCTGCGAGCCCTGGGCCGTGGGCACATGGGTGTCTGTGAGTGGGTGAGTGAGGGAGACCGTTAAGTCAAAGAGTCCAGGAGAACTGCCATAACGAAGATCCAGGACGCCTGCCGCATGGAGGGCACCTTAGGTGGCTGCGATTGTCCAGGCTGCATATGTCTTTGCTATATGTCAGCGGACCAGTGTGGAAGAGGGTCTGTGACGCAAGAATAGAAAGGACCCAGCAACCTCCCTGGCGGAATCCTCCCATAGACCTCCACATCTGAAAATATCTGCCGTTAAAACACTTAACCTCACACAAATCAGACAGAGCTCCGGTAATGTACCAGTACCTACACATCCTAAACCCCTAAACCCCACTCGACAAAAGCTGTCCCAGCCCCGTGATGGCTTTTGGGAAAGTTGTTTTCGCGTCGGGTCGCAGCCAGACATTTTGCGGTGTTAGCACAAGCCTTGTTTTGGGCTCCTAAATCCCAAATCCGAAATCCGAAACCCTGGCGACTCCAAAGCCCCAGCAACCCTAAACCGAGGCACTTCCGAAAGGATCATGCCCCCGAAAGCGATGGCCATCATCATCCCTCCGCGGATGCTCCCGTAAGATTCTTGTTGAAACCCCCTCTTCCGAGCCCCGAATATACTCAGAGAAACCGTTAGTTAGGGAACCCAATCTTGAAATGGGATCCTGGAATAAGGGCCCCCAAAGGCCTCCAGGTGCATTCTACGGGAATTCGCAGCTGCAGCTTAAGGTGACTTTTTGCGTGCGAGTTCGAGTTGGGTGCTGCTACTCCTGCTATTCTTTCCACAGATTTGTCGACAAAACCCTGAACCCTAAACCCTCAACCCTAAACCCTAAAGCGCACCGGAGTTTGGCGAAGCTGCAGCCTGGGGGGTAGGAGGGGCGTATGTACCCACTCCACAGACCCATTGGCAACCTCCCTAAGCCTTGAGAGTCCAAATGGGTGGTTGTCAACATTGTGCTCCCTTTTGGGGTTTTTGGGGTACCCTAAATTTAAGGTGCCGGAATAATAGGGATCCAAAAAGGGACCCGAATTTTGACAGCCACCCCAAATGCAAACGGAAACCTTGCAGTACACGGAGCCCGTGACCGTCGCGAAAGGTCCAGGGGTTAGGGTTTCGAGTAAATAAAAACTGTTGGGAGGAAGCTGTGTGCGTGGAGGGTTTTGGAAAGAGAGGGTTGAAGGGTCTAGACTCGACCTCTTTCACATATGTTAAGGGGATTCGACCGACAGCTCCTCCCACAAGCAAACCCAAAGAATCATCTCCCCTTCCGGTCCTGCGCAGGTGATGACGTGGCCAGTTTGCGCCACACCATCAGCTACCTGAAGCATAGGATTGAGGGGGGGGGGGGGTTAGGGTTTAGGGTTTAGGGTTTTTTTGGTACAGGGTTTAGGGTTTAGGGCTTAGGGTTTAGGGTCTAGGGTTTAGGGTTTCCGCATCCTGAATTCCAGGCCCAAGAACAGTTCTCCGCTTCGTGGAAGTGCCGTATGCCTACAAGATCCCCAGACTGTTTTTCACCTGTGAAGGAAACTTTCCCAAAGAGCCCAATACCCCTTAATTAAGGAATATTCCTTAAAGTATATAGGGATCCTTAATATGATTGAGGCATATTCCTTAATTCAGGGGTATCGGGCTTTTGGGGTTATCCTTCAGCCTGGCTAACTGGGTCGCCTTCCAACATGTACATGCCCCCGACATTGTTCTGAGTCACAAAGTGCTCATGAAAAAGCACATACACGCCTATTCTCAACCTGCTGTCAAAGAAGTTGCTTTCACTGATAGCCCGGGAATGCTAACTTCTTGCCATGTGTCGGGTGCTCTTATTGAGTTAGGAGTCCTGAGGCCTCTTATATACAAGCAAAACTTCAAGGTTTCAAAGGGTGTCTTCACTAACCCCAAGCCCCTTTCCAAGGCGAGCGGCTGCATCCAGGGTGGAAAAGCCACGCTCACGCAGCTCCGACATTCCTCATTGCTACGTCTGCTGCGTTCAGGGTAATAGGCTGTGCTTCAAACTTTGTGGACCGCCGCCGCAGTACTGAGCGCTTGAGTCGTGACCAAAGACCCTAAACCCTAAACCCTTCTTGAACATGGACTGAGGTCGGCGCCAGCACGCTGAAAGATGGAAACCCTAAACCCCAAATATCCCCAAATTCTGAATCCTCCGCGGCACGCCCCAGAAGGAAGATGTCATAGTCCAGGGCGAGTCCTAGCACCTTGGCAGTAGAGGCCAGGCTCCCTCAGGGCCTCAGGGTAGCTACATGGTCCCTTCATGTGGGCCCTTAAAAGGGGACCACTTATATACCCCTTACATACCCGATACAACCCAGAGGCCCATATCATACATCAAGGGTAAGGGACCATGTTCAGGGACCATGACACTACCTTTAGGGGCTCCAAGTTTGAGGAAGCCCATGAGACCTCACGGCTAAGACTCGAGCCCCTGAACAGTTTTCGGGTCTTGGGCTGTTGCATTTGAAGAACATCCTTTAGGGTCTTGTTTTTGGGGCCTCTAAGGTTCTGCAAAAAGAAGCGCTGACTTCTTTCCGTCTCCAAGGGGCGATGGTGAAGGTCGTCACGGGCACCTGTGCGCAAAGAGCACCCAGAGTCGCTTCATCGCTGCTGACATCGAAAGCAGAACTCTTTAAGGTGAAGAGTTGGGCTTAAGAGATATTAAGAGTCTTAGTGTGGACTTGGAGTTTCAGACTTGTTCTAAGTTAGGCCCTGGCTGCCGCAAGCATGCGCCCCAAGTCCCATCTCGGACCCAAAACGAGGTGTTTGTTTTCCCTCCAGGGTTTAGGGCAGGCAAAGAAGTGCTGCCGTCTCCCCTCACCGGCCCGCATTCTGCAGCAGCCAGAACACTGGAAGGCACGCCCTTCTGCCAGAAGCCCCTGCTCCCCCCTATAGACCGTAAACCCTTCTTGCCGGGCGTTGCTAATCAGGGACATGGAAATCCGGGAACGTCCAGCACTTTTCGTGGCTTTCTGCCGGTCTTCGCGATAGGGATGCTGTGCTACAAGACTTTTCCAGGAACTAAGGATCTCAGGTAGGCAAAGACGCAGATGTGCGCTGAGGATCGCACCATGAAGAAGAGTCCTGCCAAGTATGCCATCCCCAAGCTACTCAAGTCAATCGGTCGGCATGTGTATGTCTTCAGGCCAAGAAGAGTTAGGACAGAAGTCCCCATTCTTCGACGGTATGAATGTCTGCAAGTATCTGCAAGTCTACTATGGCTGCAACTATGTTCTTCCCTGATCGTCTGACTACCGTTGAGGGCAGACCCGCTTTGTAACCAACACTCGCCAACCTCGGCCCGAATACCCCAAGAAGACCCAAATGCAAAGCTGCCAGGGGCAGGTCAAATTTTACAAACCGTTTTTTGAGTGGCTTTCATACATGCAAAAGTCCCTGTAAACATAAATTGGACTTGATCACTTTAAACTAAAACGTGTCTCTCCTTGAGTGCCGCCGATTGGGATGCCCAAGTCGCGCAGCGTGCCGAGCTGGAACATGCAATGAGCTGCCTGGGGAAAAAGTCCATGATGAACGTGTGCTAGTTTGCATAAAGCTGGGCTTGGCGGCTTCATGTCCAAACCCTTTTTTTCGGCTAGGACTGCTGCACTGCCTGCCTGGGACGAAAACCATACCATGCGCTCATGTCCAAACCCTAAACCCTAAACCCTACATCCTAAACCCTAAACACGGCAAAACCACCTTCTGGAAGGGCCGAGCCATGAAAAGCGGCATGCCAAGCAAAGCCCATCGCTAGGGATAACATCAGACAGATTCCAGACAGCTACACAAGTGGAGCCTGCAACCGTGCCTCCCCCCCCCCCTTGAAGAAGGTATCTCAAACCCTAAACCCTAAACCCTCAGAAACCGACTCGCCGCGTATGCTTGTTCAGAAATGTATGCCATCTCAGGCCAGGGCCATGTAGACAACAGCCTGCCACATCCCAAGCAAGAGCCCCCAGGCCCTTCATGGAGAGTCATATGGGAGTTGATGCACAGCCTAAACTCTAAACCCATATTCCGAAGCCCTTGTTGCATCCGGACGTGAGCATTCGGCCGGGAATGCAAGTTGAAAGCCTAGACCCTAAACCCTAAACCTACTTCTTTACATTGCACCCCTAAACCCCATATTTTCGATCAGCCCGCGCAAAAAAGCAGAAGCAACAAGTCCCGTGACTATAATTCTTGCTGCCTTAGGAATTGCAGGGCCTTTGTTGCGACGTCATAAGGCTTTGTGTTGAGTGACGTTAAACAAAATCGGCGCCGCATTCGTCGCTGCTTTCCGAGCGGCTAGGGTGAAAACGATCGTAACGAGTCCTCTGACTGCGATCATGACCTTGGCTTTTGTTTGATGTCGTTTTGCCACCTAGGCCTGATGTTACTTGATTTTATTGCTTTGTTTTTTTTTTTTTTTTTTAAGGGGGGGCGGGGGTTAGGGTATTTACTCGGTTGAAGGTTTTGTTGCCGCCCGCCTAGCAGTCCGAAAGATGCACCGGTTTAGGGCTCACGGTTTAAAGCTTGTGGGTTCAAGACCTTGTGGCCTGGCCGAAGGACAAAGCACATCATGACTCGACACGGGGGAATACACTTCTACCATCACTTTGAAGGTGGGCGTTTCCGAAAAAAGGAGTACCCTTTTTTGGGGATTCCTTTAGAGGATTATAGTATGCTAGGGTATTTAAGGGTACCCCTAGAAATGCCCAAATGGATTCGTCTGGCGGCCTTTGACGCCTTATGCTGGAGGCGGGCGAGCTGCGGAGCGGAAGAGGAAGCCCATCATCAGGAGGCAGCCGATGAGGCTGAAAAGGACGAGATGCGGCACACGGCCGAAAACTCCTGGCGTGGCACGGGCCCTGAACTTTAGCCAAGTCACTCTCAGCCCCACGGGGCTTTCGAGAACAATGTTGCGAGAAGCAACGAGCAAAGCTTTTCAAAGCTCGAGGTCAGCTAATTAAGTCCCTGAACTTGATTCTGTAGAGTGGGTGGGGGTGGGGGGGTGTTTAGAAAATGGGAGGGGGGCCCTTGTTGGGTAGTCCGGATTAACTGCTGGTAAACCACTTGGCCACACGAAGATGGCGGGTTGGGAGGGACATGCGGCCTCGGGCTATGGAGGAGCCAATCGGGCGTCCCGCCTTCCTCAACATCCATCATGGCGTTGGTCTGTGAAACCATATACACATCGACGGGCGACAATGCATTAGCATTCCTTGGATTCTCCATGCTTCTCCGTTCGTCAGAAACAGGACGACACCTCCACGCCCCCCAAGCTATCCACAGGGCACATCTGCAGGAAGCAGACAGCTGCTTAGAGTCAATGCTTGCTGCCAGGCTCAACCTCTGCCCGAAACCTGAAGCTTATCTTGTGCGGCCAGGGTACTGAACCCGAACGATGTCTCGAAGTTGCCTGACAAAAGGTAGCTGTTTTCGGCCCGGTTTAGGGTTCAAAGACAGGGCTCTTGGATGTCTGGCGATCTTTGCTGCTGCTGCTGCTGCTGCTGCTGCTGGCGTTGATGCATTTTCTTCCTAGCGCTGTGCTGTGGGTTCTGATGTTGGGGGTTCAGGGCCTTTCAGGCTTTAGGGTTCGGGTGGAGGTCAGTTCAAAGGCTCAAAGGGAGGAGGGAGAAGTCACCATGTTAAGAAGAGCACCGCTTCCAAGTTTCGAGTCCAAAGGCCCACAGAATGGGGGTTTAGGGTTTAGGGTTTTAGGGTTTCAGGGTTTCAGGGTTTCAGGGTTTTACAGTAGGGTTTTAGGGTTTCAGGGTTTTAGGGTTTCAGGGTTTAGAACACAGATCGTCGGAATCAGTGGCGGCGCCTCGTCCATGCGATGGCCTCTGGCGATGTCATTCCTGCAACGCCGTATGCAGCATTGACATAGCCGGAGAGACCAATGCCCCATAATTCGGTAATCTACCTTACATTGTATAGAGATCCTTCACATGACTTAAGGTATATTCCTTAACTAAGGGGTGTTGGGGCTCTTCGGGTAGGGTTTCTGAGGGGCACGGGGGGTCGAAAAGGGCTTTTGGCCATCCCAACGCTTCGAGGTAGCACCAAGCCACCAACTGGGTTGAGGGTCTAGGGCAGGGTTTAGGGTTTAGGGCTTATGGCTTGGGGCTTGGGGCATCGGGCTTCGGGTTTCCGGAGGAAACCCTCCAAATGCAAGGCCAAAGATTCTGACATCTGGCGTTACCATGGCCAAGGAGGCTGTTCCTCAGCTTGGGGGCAGTCACATATTCTCACAACATCCAAGGGGGTCCTTCCTCTCCTTAAGACCTTAAGAAGCTCATTACATTTCAAGGTAGCCAACGCCCAGGTAAGAGCCCGCCTCTCTTCTGCCGGATGAAAACTCGAACAAAAACATGAGCCAGCAAATGCCGAGAATCTGTCTGAATTCAGCAT
This sequence comes from Symbiodinium natans, assembly GCA_905221605.1. NCBI lineage: Eukaryota > Dinophyceae > Suessiales > Symbiodiniaceae > Symbiodinium > Symbiodinium natans. The sequence goes on from CAJNDS010000191.1 coordinate 317,889, forward strand.
CTGGCCGAGGATATACTTCAGCTCCTGCAGGCTAAAGGAAACCCTAGAGCCATAACCCCAAACCCCTTTACCCTCAGCTGAGGGCTTTGGGTTCGGAAGTCATAGGGCTTAGGGTTTTGGGGCTTTCTCCCCTCCCCCCCCCCCTCCCCCTCCCGGCGTCCTGCACCTGCACCATGGTGATCATCGTGAGCTGCATCTGGTCCGCGTTCGTGGCGTAGTCGACGGGCACTTCAACCGGCGACTGACCGTGGCCTTAAAGGGGATCGGGAGGCTGGCGGCTTAAGAGCGGACCTCTTCAGCATGATTCATCATGGCAAGAGTGCCCCCTTCAGCATGGAAAGCTGAAGAAGGCCTAGCACTTCTCTGCGAAACTTTCTTCCCCATCTTCAGTACTCGGATAGCTAGGGATCTTTATGGAGTCGGGAGGCCCGCTTTTGCCAGCACCGGCTCTTCGGATTTATAACTTTGGGCTTGAGTGCTCGCCCTTGCTTCCCTCACCCCCAATCTTCTTTTCCTTTGAAAAGCCCTGCAGTACTCACTACGACCAACATGCGCTCAAACCCGATCTAGCTTGACCGAACTGCATCTCAGAGAGCTGCTAGACATGGAGTCGAAACCCTGAACCACCCTAAGCCCTAAACCCTAAACCCTAAACCCTGAACCCTAAACCCTATCTGGGCATCCGGCTGCTCAGGTACATGGGCGATGCAATGGAGCCAAGCTTACCTCAAAGAGGCCCCCGAGCTGGGAGACTGATATGACCCAGGAACCTCTTCACACACAGTTTTTGTGGGTTATGCCTACTGACTAAGGGTAGTTACTACTAACCTGTAGGACAGATATAGGTCTACACTTAGGGTTTAGGGCGTTGGAATCCAGGTCTGTTATGCCCAAAGCTTCCGAGCTGAACGAGCTCTTATAGCCCTGGAGTGCCAATGGACTTACTCCACATGACATGCGCGTCCGGACCCCTAAATTTCCGCTTTGGACACGGTTTAGGGTTTAGGGTTTATAGGGTTTAGGGTTTAGGGTTGCGATCCCCAAGCTTGCCATCTAAGCTTGCCACCACCATCCAGCAGCTCCTTCTCGATGAACTTGAGCATGAAGGTACTTGGCCGAGGACGCGAACCCAGGTTGCTTGAGAATCTCAAGGGGCATCTTGCAACGTGAGCCGAGAGAGATAAAGCTGTTTAGGGCTCTTCAGTGAGGCCCAAGTTCCTACTGGTCTAAGTGGGAAAAAACATCTTTTGACCCACTTGTGTTCTGCTGAAACCCCAGCAGAACTGCTCAAACACTGCCGATCACAGTGACACCCATACCTTAATTCATTCAACAGAAAGATAACAACACATAGCGCAATAGAAACGCAGAACGTCATGATATCCTTTTGAATACTGGGTTACACCCGCAACCTGAAGCCCTAAACCCGAAGCTCTGCACCCGAAGAAGCTAAGGATGCACTCTTAGGGTTTAGGGTTTAGGGTTTATCTTTGAACTTGCTTCTTCAGCCCTGGCCTCCCAACCCCCCCAAGCGGTGCAGGGCTGAGGGAGGCTTTTGGGTTTAGGTTTACAAGTTTTCGGGGTTTCGGATAAGTTATCGGGTGTTGGGGTTTTAGGTGTTACGGTTATCGGCTTTTGAAGGTTGAGGTGTCGCACTTTAAGAGGCAAGGGGCATGCTCTTCCACGCCTCTGGTTTGTAGATGGCGCCATGCTCGACCTAGAACATAAACGGAGGAAACAGGAAACCCTAAACCCTAAACCCTAAACCCTAAACCCTAAACCCTAAACCCTAAACCCTAAACCCTAAACCCTAAGCCCTAAGCCCTAACCCTAAACCCTCAACCCTAAACCCAAAAAAACGGAGGCAAGCGAGGCAACCCTAAAACTCCTAAAAAGCCGGGGCTCTCCTAATGCCGAATTCTAGAACCCGTGGTCAGCCTGAGGCCCTAACACCTAAACCACCTGGGTTTAGGGTTTAGGGCTTAGGGCTTAGGGTTTAGGGTTTAGAACTGCATATATCTTGCCGCCCTAAACTCTAAACCCAAACCCCTTGAACTCAGACTGGGACAAGCCCCGTTTGCATCCGGGCTTGGGACAAGCCCCTAAACCCTAAACCCTGAACCCCGCACCCTACAGCCAAACCTACAGCTTAAACCCTAAACCCGAAACCCTAAACCCCTGCCGCCCGCATACTGGGGGGTGGCCATCTGCTGGCTTAGGCGAGCTTGTGCAACGAGCTTGTGAGTTCCCACCCGGCGTGACTCCCGGCTTGACCCCCGGAAGCAGCTGTACTGCCCAGACCTAAAACCTGAACCTTTTCGAACCTGGAAGCTATATATATACATATGTATACATACATATATTTCATATATACATAGATAGATATATATATATCTATGTATATACAGTGATATGGTTCTCTCATATACTAATATTGACTTAGGTTATAGCAGAACATCTCATATTGTACAGTCATGATGTTTTCGATTGTCCAATGCGTATGCCTCATGCCAGGATGAGGCACCTCGCCACCCTAAACCCTAAACCCTAAACCCTAAACCCTAAACCCTAAAGCCAACACCAAGCTGCCTGAAGGGAGCCTGACCCCCTGGCCGCGAACATGATCGTGGTGGGACCCATGATGCCTTTGGAGAAGTCCTGGCCATGGTCTGCAGGCGCTGGGTTAGGGTTTATCGGGTTCAGGGTTTATAGGGGTTAATGGGTTTATAGGATTTATAGGGTTTATAGGGTTTATAGGATTTATAGGGTTTACAGGGTTTAGAGGGTTCATAGGGTTGTAAGCTGCGAGCGACCTGAAGACTTCAGAAAGAAGGCAGCCAGGGTGCCGCTTGCCGTCGGATGGGGTCCGAACTGATTTGCCATTTTGGACAAGGGCTCTTGCTTAACACCACAACCCTTCACCCTAAACCCGGACCCTGACAACCCTAAACCCACACAAGCTGACGATGCAGCCCAATCATGACAAACCTCCCCAACCCCCTTTGTGGCGCGGCGGCTCCTGCCCAATGCGGTCCAGGGTCTCCTGGTGGCTTCGACTCTCACAGACAATACGGGCGAGGCTTCCGGTAGGACAACAGGAGGCAAGAGCCACGGTAAACCCTATTAAGCCCCATTGAGGCCCACTCATGCCCTATAAACCCGGTGCAGCCGCATTGAGCCCAGAGAAGCCTTATGAGACCTCCGAAACCCCCGCGGGCTCCAGCGTCTCGGAGCCCTCAGGGCCGAGAAGGGCGAAGTCCATCGTCACCTGCGGGCTTCTGGGTTTCGGGTGAGTTCAAGCATCCTCATAGGGCGACCTCGGTCTTCTGACCGAATATCATGGTTGGAAGTGATCGTAGCGTGAGAGTTTCAACTGTGCATTGTTCTCTGCTGGGCAAAGACAGGATCATGGCTCTTGGAGGTGTAGCGGTACGCCTTTATAGGGCTTGTTCTCCCCAAACCCCAAAATGCAAGCAGGGCTTCAGATTCAGAAGCACAGTGCAACTCAGTTCTTTTAGCAGTGGTCAGCGAATGAAGTTGCGATGCTGAAATGTCATGTTCTGCTGTTTGCTTGCTTGGCTGCATCAAGAATCCAAGCTACGGAAGCGGACTGCGCTGCAAGAAGGTTGCACAATGAATGTTCAATCCCGTTCAACCGTGGTCCTGGGTCAAGTTCAGGTGGATGGCAGTTGAGCCAGTCAGCGCCATGACGCAGGCCACGATCACGACCAACATCACGCAAAAGGAGCACTGCGAGGATGTGCAAACCCGAGACCACCACCTAATTGAAGGATGAGTGCAGCCCGCAATCGTTCCGGTTTAGGATCTAGGGAAGCATCCTTACATAACAAGGTGCCTCCGAGTCGCACAATTGTACGTGCCCTGGCTGTGGGCTGATTGCATTTTCCTAGTCTCTGTAAACCAAAGCCCTTTTTGCATCCGGACCAAAACCCTAAAACCCATTCCCGGGCAGCACCTAGTGCAGCCGAGTTTGCCTCCAAAAGCCGGATACATTCCTGTGCGGTCTGTGGCGCTGCTAGGCGCATCCCAGCACGGTTGACGTAGTAGCATCTGTTTCGGCTACTTCACATTTTCATGAACGTCGAGTGCAGCACTGAAAGCAGTTCGCTCAGAAAATTGAACCCTCTGGAGCCTCTTGCCTATACCCTAAAGAACGATAGCCGGCTTTTCATGACCTTCCCTTTGCCTAAAAGACAAGACAGACCGCGGCGCTGCCTCTCCCGAACGGCTTCAGTTGGCCACTTCCACTGTCAACGTGTGGACATTTCCAAGAATGGGTAGGTGTCCCGCTCATGCACCACGAAACAGTAGAATCGTCCTTATAGGAACCCCCTAAACGGGCACCCACTTTCTTCGGAAACCCAAAGTGTACCCTCAACCCTAAAACCCTAAAATCCCTAAATCCCCTCAACCCTAAAATCCCTAAATCCCTAAACCCCAAACTTTCCCTAACCCCCCCCCCCCCCCTAACCAATGTGCAGCAACAAGCGAATGCGTTAGCCAGGGCTCTGCTGTGCCAGTGCCCTTCGCCGGAGCTTGCCCTCCGTCTGGGAACGGCTTGGGCCAACCTTGAGGGCTTAAGGTGAAGAAGGGTTTAGGGTTTAGGGTTTAGGGTGAAGAATTTTCATGTCATTCACAGTAACCACATCCGCAAAACCCCGAAACCCAAATGCCCAAGCGCCATCACACAGCGCCGGCCTCCAGGTCCTCCTCCGATGTGGAAACGTATGCGTTTTCATCCTCGGGTGGGCTTAAATAGCTTTTGGGAGCAAGGATGACCGATGTTCGAAGGCTCAGGGCATGTTACCCTGTGGCAGCAGCCCCAACCTGAGTTGAAGCCCACGGCCGCGATGTGCTGTGTAGACACCACAGAGCCCAGATTTCGCAGGCTCAGCTAGAAACGCTGCACCCTAAACCCTTTTTTTGAACCCAGACCCTAAACCCTCAACCCTGCACCCCATCAACAAAGCAGAGCCCTGGGTGCAGCTCGAAGCGAGGGGCATCGTTGCTCTCAAAGTCGTAGGTCCGACTGTGTTCTTGGCGAAGGACTCCTAACCTGCAAGCATCTGCACACGGGGGAGGGGTTTAGGGTTTAGGGTTTAGGGTTTAGGGTTTAGGGTTTAGGGTTTAGGGTTTAGGGTTTAGGGTTTAGGGTTTAGGGTTTAGGGTTTAGGGACACTAGATTTTTATCCAGGGACTGCCAGTTTCTGATAGCTTTGGGGTTTACAAGGCTAAGGTGTCCAGGTTCCGGGGCGGCCAACAGGAGTCAGAGGCCTCAGTTTCACGCACCTGCCAAGATCTTGGCACAACTACCGCTTTCCTCTATGAGGCTGGTCCAAGAGCGAAAGCATGAAGGTTTCTTCTTGTCTCCCGCTAGCTGAACGGAAGGCCACATTGCAGGGCATATCAAGGTTTACAGGGTTTAGGGTTTGGGTTCAGGAATTAGGGGCTGGGGTTAAGCAAGATTCGAAACCTTGAAGCCTGCGACCAGCTGGACCCTGTAGTGGCCGTTCCAACTTAAGGCCCACTCATAAACCCCCGTCAGAATGAAACACCGCCTGAAAACAAGATAAAACAAGACCCAGAAGACAGACCCTGATTTTCAGCAACCCTGCGCGTGCAAGGACTTCGCGCGGCCTGCTTGCAGCAGCCATCATGATGGTCCCGCTGGTATGCTCATTGCACTGGGGCTTGCCTTCTTCAGTGTTCTCCTGCACTTGGAAACACAGTCGTGACTGTGCGAAGCCAATTCTTGCGACCCGCAATGTCCCCCGAAACTAATTAAGCCCCAAGCCACCACAGACATCATGACATAACTTGCGCCTCTGGAACCCAATAGGCCTAGAAGCCGCAAACCCCAGGAGCCAAGTGCACCACTAATGCCTGAGATGCTTGCCACCAGCTACTGTGCCCACATTACCTCCAGATGCGCACCATCTCTTGGGACGTTTCCCATTCTTATCAGTCCTTCATAGGGATTATAATAGGGGGGGGGGGGGGGGTACTACAATCTCTATTCAGGAGCTGTTTGTATCAGGGGGAACGTCCCACACCATCTCCTTCAGCATCGCCTCCCCACGCAGTGCTCCAAATGTGAGGAACTCTGGGAAGGAGAGGAGGACGGCCGGCGTGACAAACATGTTCACAGCCATAGCGCACCTTGGGATTCGCATTTGGTTCAACGAAAGCTCCCTAATACTCTGCCGATTTGTACAGTAGGGTTTAGGGTTTAGGGTTTAGGGTTTAGGGTTTAGGGTTTAGGGTTTAGGGTTTAGGGTCTGCTGAATGTGCGAGTCCTACGAGGCTGAACCACGCATTTAAGGCTGCCGCAGGATCGCGATGAGGATGCCTGTCCGGCGCTAGCAACTTCCCAACTCTCAACATCCAAACTCTGCGTCTCACAGAGGAAGACTGGCAGCAGCCTACCTGAACGTGCTACTATGACCCTCGCTCTCGAACAGCGACCTGACTGTCTTGTGGATGATGCAGTCAATGCTTACACGCGGGCTTGGTAGTGAGGGAACTTGTGACCGTAGGCACAGAGTCGACGCACCAATCAAAAGCGACGCAAGAAACAAGCATAGAATCTGAGGATGTTCAGAAAAGCGCGCACGGCCACAGCTGTCTTGAAACATCTGAACTTGCAAACTCCTCGACTTCAAAAGCCGCCATGAACGGTCAGATTCAGTTGGGGGGTATTCCGAAAAAAACAAAATGTGCCCGTTTAAAGGGTGCCTTTATGGAGGATTCGGCGCTATCTCGGGTGCCTACATTAAACCCAGGCCGGAATTGTTCAATGTAAACCCACACAAGGGCACCCCACAGTTCGGCACCCGTAACTAAGTCCTGACAGACGTGCGATGAAAGGCTGAGAAGGCTAGGATCCCGAATCCTAGCTGAAACGGAGGTTTAGGGTTCAGGGTTATCCTAAACCCTAAACCCTAAACCTTTAACTGGGTAAGAGGGAGGCAAGGGCCAGCCCTAAACCCTAAACCCTAAACCCTAAACCCTAAACCCTAAACCCTAAACCCTAAACCCTAAACGCCCCGAAACGCCTGAGTCCCAAGCCTTGCCTATGCTGAGGCAGTGGGACTCTTGCAGCGGCAGCTGCTGCACTGACAATGAGCAGTAGCACAGGGTGAAGCCAGATCCCAAGATCACCTAGGGTTTAGGGTTTAAAGTTTAGGGCAGTTTTAGGTTGAAGATGAGTGGTTCTAGGCAATTCGGGGTTTTTTCGGGCTTCATGGTTAGTTGTAGGGTTTCTGACTGCTTGTTTGGTGCCCAGAATTGGCGTTTATTCTTTCTTTCATTCTCTGATTATTTCCGTTCTGCCTGTCTTTCTGTCTATCACAGGAACTCTTGATGAGTGAGTGAGTCGGGTGAGAAGCTTTGTTTCTTCTTCTCAGGGTGCAACAGCGACATGGAGAGCTCATCATCTACTTCTCTGCAGATCCTCTCTGAGGTTCAGGGCTTTTTGGGTGGGCAAGGCTTCTAGGACGCAGGGCTGCAGAACTTCCGCTGCGTTCGAAAGTGGAATCCGCCTCTGTCAAGTGATGGCTGTTGAGTTCAAGAACACCACTCGAAACCCTAAACCGTAAACCCTAAACCCTAAACCCTAAACCCTAAACCCTAAACCGCACTAGACTTGGCATCCTTAGCTTCGGCTTTGTTGGCCATCTTTCTCTCTGTCGCGCTCCTTCTGGCTCGGCGCTCACGGACTACTAGGCCACCCCCTTCACTCCAAAACCAGCTTTGGGCAGGAGTTATCAAGCTCGGCCGCAATTACAACAGTCTCTCTAGGGTTTAATTAGGGTTTAGGGTTTAGGGTCTGCAGAAGTCGAGCGGCATGTCCGCTTCGCCGGATGGAGGCCTTGGGTAAACACACCAAGGGCTTCAGGATGTGTAGCGAGCCTACATCATTACCCGTAGAGTTACAAGGTGCCCAATTGGGGCTATGAGCAGTATCAGTATGATTCTCACTTACAAACAACCCAAGATACATTCAAATTGCAAACCCTAAACCCTAAACCCTAAACCCTAAACCCTAAACCCTAAACCCTAAACCCCATTAAGGGCTGCTACATGGACAGAACAGGAAGGGTCCTGGTGCCAACCTCTAGGCCATCCCTTTGGGTCCTTGCAAGTCCTAGTGTATTCCAAGAAAAGCTCCTGGTGACAGCTATCAGCTCGACGAAAAGTAAACGAAACATGGAGTAGCAACGGATGATCACAATCATGTACCCCAAGTTGAGCTTTAATGAAAACTTGGACAGCCGGAGCTGCACAAACCATCCAAGACCAAAAGCCAGAAAACTACAGCCTTGAATCAGACATAAGAAAAAACTCTAAATCCCCAAAGCAAAAGCTGCCATGAACTGGCTGAGAGGCTAAGGCCGCAGATCTGCCAAACCCTGACCCCCCAAACCCTCAAGAAACTAAAGCTCTGAACTCTACTACGGAGAAGCAGCCAGGACGCAAACTGTAAGCCTTGAAGCCCTCAACCCTCTTGCAAAAACACGGACTCCCTAGCATACCCTAACAGACTATAAAACCCTTAAGGGGCTCAACCCCCAAACCTTCAATCCAAGGGTCGGCGACAGCCTGCTTCAGCTCAGCACCCAGTGAGAGCTCTTCTTGAAAGCCTTGGCTCGCAAGTCAGCACCCGAAAGCCCCTTAAGGCCTAAAAGGCTCAGGACATGGATTTGGATTTAAAGGCTTTGAGCCCTTAAAGGAGTAGGGCTTCAGAGTGAAGCTTTCAGGCCCTTCGGGCTTGTAGGAGTCAATCTAACGCTCTCTGAGAGCAAATGGTTCCTCAAGGAGCGGGGAGGGGGGGAAAAGGGGGTGGGGATGTGTAATTGGTGCTTCAACCTGCCCAAGGTCTTCAACCCGATGATTCTTTTTAATAGGGGTCAGAGGTCTAATTGCAGGGTCTATAGGGTTTGTATTCGGGCTTACAGAATCTTATACAGGCTTTATGGGGGCTTTGAGTGTCAAGACCGAGCAGCGGACCAGCAAAAAGAGCGAGTAGTCAAAAGTTAGAGCCATGAGCGTCGACTCCGACATGATCGGCACACCTGGGAAGGACAAAAGTCCACAAACCCTAAACCCTCAACCCCAAACCCTAAACCTTAAACCCTCAACCCTGAACCCTGAACCCTGAACCCTAATCTGCTTTTCTTGCATGTGACCCTCCGCGGCAGGGCTGAAGTTGCCACCGATCATGCCGGGCGAGTCAAAGAAAAATGGTGGACTGTGGGTGTTTTTAGAGTTTAGAATACTCCCAAGGCTTTATCCAAAGGAGCCAAGTCAACTAGCCCACTGGGAGCAGGCCTACACCGCTTTACTCATCCACCTGCCCCAACGGGCCCCTAAATACTGAATAAGCCCTTCCAGATTCTTTAAGGTAATCGAGCCCCATGATCACGAAAAGGCCCGACCCCCCCGCCCTGCAGGAACGTAACTGTCCTGGGTCACAAACAACCCTAAGCACCCCTAAGTCTCAAACTCCTACAGTTCTCAACCTCTTCAAGACCTTCTTGCGTCCTTGGCACTTGTCGACATGACCCAGCCGGCTTCGGCTAGCCACGTCAACGCCGCGAAGCACAAGGTGTTGGCGCAGAGCATGCAGAGCAGTGTGATCCTCAATGGAGTTCAGAGTCTGGTTTGGGGTCTTGTTTCCTTGGGCATTCCCCCACACCATAAACCCCGAACCCTTTTTCCATCTATTAAGAAGCTCCAAGCCCGAAACCCCCGAAACCAGGATTACCACTACTCGGGAGTCTAGCACAGGAGGCCCGCCCAAAAGGGCCATGATCCGAAAGAACCCGCCTCTCCATAACACCTCAAAACCAAAGCGATGGCCCCAGGTCCAAGCATCAGCATGAGACGCCAGGATTGCACCTGAGGGCGTCTGAAAAATAACGCATCAGATGTAACAGCCTAGCTTTCACATGTCATCTCGGGCCTTGGGAATTCAGAGTTCATATGACTCGGCCGGTTAATGACAGATGGCGGCTGCTTACTCACAGGCTGTTTGGTTCGGGGGTCGTGCCCTCAGGCGTCAACCACAAAACTTAGACCATGGCTCCTAAGTTTCGGAACCCCCCCCTCATCATCCTCAAAGAAACCATGCACAAGGCTCTGCGGCCATGCTTCGACCGAGGCCAACACGGCAAAGCCTGGGATGGGGTTTTGTGGCTAGGCTAAGGTTTAGGGTTTGGGGTGTTTTTAGATGTTTTTAGGCGGGTGCGTGGGTGCGTGGGGGCGTGGGTGCGTTCGAGGGTGGGCGGGTGCATGTGTGGCTGGGTGCGTGTCTGTTTGTGTCTCCGTGTGTTTCTGTGGATCTCTGTGTGTCTCTGTGAGTCCCTTCTGTCCGTGTCTCTGTCTGTCTGCATCTGTGACGCCGTCCCCGTCTGCGTCTGTATCTGTGTCTGCGTGTGCTTTGCACATGTTTGTTGCAAGCCGAGCGATCGATGGGGAGACTGTGCATGCAGATGTGAGTTGTCGTTCCTGTATGTGCTCTTGCAAGCGCAGAGATGGAAAGATGGCGAACCCTTTCGGGGTCAGCAAGTGTGTGTGTGTGTGTGTCAGTGTAAGCGAAACTCACTCTGTCTGCCTGCCTGTCTGTCTTTGTGTCTGCCTCTCTGTTTCGTCTCTCTGTGTCTGTCACTCTGTGTGTGTGCGTGTCCCTGTGTGCATCTCTGTGTGTGTGTGTGAGTGTGTGTGTGTGTGTGTGATTACATATGCGTCTGTGTGTATGTGTGTGCCTTGTGCGTGGGTGCATGGGTTCTCCTGTGCGGGGGTGCGCGTGAGAACCCATCTGTGTTCATACGCGTGTGCGTGTGCACGCATGTGCATGTGCGCATGTGCGTTTGCGATTGCATATGCGAGTGCGAGTGTTGCGTGCGTGCGGGCGTGAGTCTTATGGCCCTCTCTTTTTGCGGCTCGGACACAGAGTGGGATGCAAATGGGATTGCTCCTGGCCAGATCGCGTGCGGCGGACTTCGTGCCGTCGACCTTGCACTTTAGCCTTTAGGTAGTCATGGGATGAGGATGCAGCTGATCGAGGTCCTTCTTACGACAAAATGGCTTTCTAGTGAACGGCTTTTCATGACCACGACAAGCATCAGACTAGGCTTCCTCGACTTACAGACGGGAAAGAATCCCAAATGACAGAACAGCCAGCTTGTCGCTTGGGAGTGCTCCCTCGTTGAGTACTCGTTGAGTACTTTACATTAACGAGAGTAGCTTCGGAATACTGCACCTAAGGCTCAACAGCCCGAAGGCCTTGGGCCTTAAACACTAAGGGTCACTAAGGGTGACGTACTTCTAGGCCGCGAGTCTGTTCATCTACCCTGAAGCCCCTAATCCCGATAAGCCCTAAACATCCCTAAACCTACCGTCAGAGTTCCCGACCACAAAGGGAGCAATGCCAGCAAGGCCGATGTAGCTTATCGACGCCTGGCCTGAACAAAAGCAGTTGGGGGGGGGACGTGGACATTGCTAAGGGTTTTTCATACCGAAAAAACTAGTTACAGGCTACCCACCCAGCATCTGAGATTGTATGATTGGGTTTGGGGGTTTAGGCTTTAGGGGTACATGTGTGTAAAGGATGTCGGGGCCCATAATTCCCAGACTCAGGCCTGTCATGCTCCTGATCTAGCACGCCTGATGCAATTGGCAATCTCTCCGATGTGAATCTCGAGAGCAAGAACCTAAATACCCTTTCTGCAACCGGTTTCTATCCGCCATGTCACCTAAGCCCTTGCTTTCTACTAAACAATAACTCCTCAACCACAGCTCATGGAAACTCGGGTCGGGGCTTCAGTTCTTCGACTGGGGCACCTTTTCTGGGTTGGCCCTTACACCGAATGAACAGTGTTCATGTAGAGGGTCCCGCATAAACCCATATAAGCAAAAGCAGCCAACCGAGTTTTAATCCTCAAATGCGGCAGCAAGGCCTCCAGCAGCCGCGTTTCCCAAGAAAAGTGAACCTCAGCAGCCACATGGGGGGCTTGATATTTAGAAAAAAGAAAAAGACCTGAGGCTCCTCTTCGGGGCAAGTTAGGGATGAAGCCTTGCTAACGCGCGAGGCACGCCAGGGATTTTGAGGTGTTTTTGTGGTTTTTTGTGGTTTTCTTTGCGGCGACTGAGGGTTTTTTGCTGTAGGGCTTTGGGTTCATGGCTGTGGTGGGCTTCAACTCACCGAAGGCGAAGGGAAAAACTTCGTGATTGCTGTTTTGAGTGCGCTTGCGCGCAGCTTCGGGATCAATGGCCCTGGCCAAGAACATGTTACCTATATCATGCACACACATTCACATACGTAAGGTTAATTGTCCTCGCATTGGTTCGAAGGAGTGTGATAGGGGGGAAGGGGTGGAGCCCCATGCCATCGGATCTCCCCCAAGTATTCCAAGCTCGTCCGAGGACCCTTTTTAGAATCACGAAACGGGTTCGCACCCTTTTGCAACGGGACTTATCCGACTTTCACCTGGCCTCGTACCCCAAACCCTAACCCTTTGCCATCCGGACTACCCTCTACCCTCTACCCTGAACCCTAAACCATCTAGCCCCCCAACAGCTTCGGCCTGTATCGCCTCAGCCTTACCCTATATTCGCTGCCCATGCCAAGTGTCGAAGCTCGCTGACTAATTCGTTCTCGGCGTTCCCCACCTCGGACTGCTTCTTTGGGGTGCATTTTTGCCGCCACGTTGGAGGACTGCCATTTGTGCAGGCTCATCCCCCCCTCCCGTTCCGCCCACCCAAGGCACCCGCAATGGCCTACATTTCATGGTGGCCGCCGTACCGGGCCATAGCTTAAGGGTTTAGGGTTTAGGGTTTAGGGTGAGCGGCTCAAACTTTAGGCTGGTAGGCTGCAGCGTGTGTTGATTATATTATCTCGGGGTTGATTTGTCAAAATAGGGTCGGAATAATTGCTAATGGTGTTCCGTTATGGTTCCTTTATAATTATACTATAATAAGCCCCAAACCCGATTCTAAATATCAAGGCCCCTATATTATACGGGGCAATGACGGCCAGCTCTGGCGAAAACAAACAGTCCTACCACACGCTCATTGTCACTGAAAAACCATCCCTCAGCAAACCTTAGGTGGAGCAAAAATGTTTTCAACCCGGACTCAGAGCATAGACCTAAACCCTAAACACTGAACCTTGAGCCCTGCGAAACCCAAGAGGTGCAACTCTTCTCTTCGCGGCTTCGCGTTCAGAGTTTGGGGGGATGCTTTGTGGGTTCTTTTCAGCGGCCCGGGTTGTTTCGGTTCTCCTGGCCGCCCATGCTGGCACCGGATTTCGAGCTTAAAGGGTTTGACCTCTTCCGCTGCGAAAGCGAGGGCAAAGTAGATGCTTCGGGCACGCCCCTCAGCACTCGAAATTTGTTGCCAGGGAGCCGTCTTGTTGATGGGAATCCCAATTCGCCGAAGCACGAGCATCGAAGATCTCCTGTGGCGGCTCAGAGGGCGAAAAGCGAAGGAGAGTCAGAAAGTGTACCGGACCTGTAAATATGGGGCTTTACGATATTAAGGGTACCTTTTGGGGTCCTTATGATAAGGGAATCCTACTATTTGGGGTCTATTTTAGGGGTCCCCGCCCCCATATCTAGCCCGGTATGAGGCCATGAGACGAAGATCCTTCACGGCCCCCGGTGTAGGATGCAAGCCTGATGGAGGTTGCCCCACCTAGGGATACTCTTTGTGGGGGTCCTAGAATTTAAGGATTGCAGATTAGACTATTTTGGGGGCAATAATCCGGGAGCCCCTTTTGGGAAATATCCTTTTTCAGAACAAGCACACAGTGTGCCATGGAAGTAGCAGCTCTGTCTGACAGCCCATGGCCGCCTGTCTGCGGAAATCAGCTGCGAGGCCACGTTCGGCAGGCCCTGCGCTGAGGAACTTGAAAACCGAATTGCTCGGTACATCTCTCTTGTTAAGCCCGAAAGCTTGGTCTGAAGAAGCAAGCTTTCGGGTTTAGGGCTCGACAAATATAGTCAAGTATCATGCGAGAGGTGTGTTTTCACGTCAAATTTTCAGAGAACTAATGACACGAAAGAGAATCGGACCCGTCCAAAGTGGGGCACGTGAGGCAGGTGGGGCAAGTGTGGCCAATTCAATTAGCTCTTCCAAGCCAGCAAGTGGGGCAAGTGAGGCAAGTGGGGCAATGGCATTCCTGAAAGGCAATTGGCAAGTGGCGCAAGCATGGCAAGTGAGGCAATGAACGATGGTGGTTACCGCGGGCGCTTCGCAATGAAAGGGCGCCCCTCAGTCACATCTAGACACCCTGCTAGGACCGCGTCAGAGTGCTGTCTTGCTGCACGACTTAAGTTCTGCAAACGGCCTCAGCTGTATCTGCAAACCCGCACCCAAATCTGTAGAGTAGCCGTGCAGACAGCACCGAACCGTAGAGTCGTCGGAAGTAAACCCACACATCAAGGAAGCTTGAATTAAACAAATGCAGGCCCAACCGTCCTGTCCCTCCAGGCCAATGTAGCTGTCAACCTCCTGGGCAGCAGGAAAACAAGGGTCTCGGCAGACCCCACTTGGCAAACACAGCGCAAGACAGAGAGTCGCCCTTGGAAACCTAATGTAGTGCGGACGCAGGCTGGTGGTGACTGCTGCACACAATTAGTCCGGGAGTAGGGTGTTCCAGCAACTCCTGAACTGCAACTCGCTTGTACAAAGCATGCAAGCTGGGAGCAATGTCATAAAGACCGCGCTCCGTCAAAAATTGCCTCAGTTGGCGCTCGGTGGTGGCGACATCAGTGCAGTCAGTCACATCATGCCGCATCTGCTTCATAAAACAGGCTGCTTGAGCAAGCCAGTCTGGCTAGTGCTAGCATTGTATCTGACTGTTTCCTTTTTTTCAAGCGCGGACCTCCGATTGTTTCCCAAACCCTAAACCCTGACTTCAACTTATTGCTGCAAGGCATCTCTGTCTTTGCAGTGACCGCTGCCAGCAGTCCAGATTTCAGCAAGTCGAGCTGTTCAGCGAAACTGCCCTGCGGGGGCCAAACGTCTGCTGCAACGCGCGTATCATGGGTTTTGTCGGCACGAAGATACACCAGAAAATGAAGCGAAAAGTGCCTCCAAAGCAACCGACGACATGCTGCTGCTCATGGAAAGGGGCCTTGCTTCTAGTGAGCGCCTCAACTAAAACACTTGGAACCTTTACTGCGAGCAGGAAGGGTTGGCGTTGCAGGTGCGGAGGGGAGCGAGATCCTTCGACTGTGACCCCCCCCCCCCGGCCCCTGGCCTTGCCACAATCATGATGCAAGAGGCGGGGTGAGGGGGAGGCGGGGGCAGAGGAAGACAGAGAAGAACCCAGCAGTGCCCACGACCTTTGAAGTCTCAACCACAGCTAATACAGGGGTAGTTTTCCCTTAGGGTCCCTTCATAAATATACCATATTAACTCCCCCAAAACCCTGTTCTAATTCCTCGACAGCGCCGTGTGCTTAAGGACCCCGCAAGCCTCACGGGGCTGCTGTACCAGGATCACATCGCCTGAAAGGGGTAACTTGTGTGGATGAAGTGGGGGCTTCCGAAAAAATGGGTACCCTTTCTGGGGGTTCCCATAATAAAGATTAAGAGTATTCGGGGGCTATAGTAGGGGTACCCGATTTTGGGAACACTCAATCAGGGGCAAGTAAGCTGTCCCAACTCGACCTCCTGCGAACAACATGCAGGTCAATGCAACGGGGATTGAAGTGGGCACGGTACTATACTCCCCTTAGAACCTTAATAAAAATAATAGTCTTGATATCCTCTTGGGCTTTGTATGAACAAAAATAAAAAAACAAAAACCCCCAAGGGGGATATAGGGTACACTCAGCATGCAGTCAAGCGTCACTCCGGTGGCTCGTGGCCGAAGTACTGCCTCAGCCAAGATCAAGAATATTACATTTAGGGTTTTTTTTTAACGTGAACAAAAACCCGATTTTAGGGCTTTTGAACGTTAAGAAAACCCTAAAAGTTACAATCGGCTTGAAATTTTCCGGCGCCGTCGCAGCTCCTCCCTGCACCACGAAAGAGGGGAGAAGAATCTGGGCCTTGCCCTCTTCTTTCAAGATCAACGGCGGCGTCTTGAAGCGTTTTAAAGTTTAGGAAAACCCCAAATACAAAGAAAAGGGCTCCTAAACCCTCTAAGCCCCCAAAACCCTGAACCAACGCCTAAACCCTAAACCCTAAACCCTAAACCCTAAACCCTAAACCCTAAACCCTAACCCTAAACCCTAAACCCTATAATAAGCCCCCACGCCCCTAAACCACCTAGTGAACTCTTGCGCTCCGGTGCCGGAGGTGTTCTCGCGCGATGGCCGATGGGGAGCCAGCAACTTCGCTGTAGATCTTGGCCACGTGGTTTGGGGCTCATGAACTGAATATACATGTGTATGTATATATGTATATATATATATATATATATACATACTTATACATATATCTGTATATATATATATACATATATCTAGAAATATGTATATATATATATATATATACATATGTGTGTGTGTGATTATATGTGTATATATACACACCTTCAGAACATTGTATTCAGGACAGCTGTTCCAGTCGCTCGAAGTTTAAGGTCTAGAACGGCACCCCCACATGCATCAAGAAGGAAGGAACGGGAATGATGCGGGGAGCTCCTAAAGGATCAAAGCGCCCAAAGCAGGGACCTGTCTCCACCAGCAACGATTGCTGGGGGAGCAAGTCTGTGCTCACAAAAAGAGCTAACCGTGCAGGCAGGGCTCATTCTGTGTACATGACAGAAACCGCGCTGCTGCCGGCACGCCTTGCACGCGAAACTCATCTTGGCTTGAAGACTTGGGGGCTTGGGAGGCCAGATCCATCAAGTCAAAGCTGCAAGATAAAAGGCTGCCGAGTTTCGTGTTAGTCTTCTGCCACTATTGGTGATGCCGACTGCTTGGGTCGCAAGGGTGCACTTTGGATTGCGAGCCTCTCCAACTAGTCATCACGCAGTTTGGTGCCAAAGGTGCCAAGATGTGTACTGCTGCCGGGCCACAACACAAAACGAACAGCGATACCGCTAGCAGCAGCACCTGTGGACATGAAGCCAAGATGTCCTGGGAAGCAAGCGCTTGCAGCTCTGCACAAGTTGTTGGTTGATGTCGTCCGGGCTAAAACGACAATCGCGCTGACGCAGTTGCAGTCCCACACACGGCAAAGAGTTCAGTCAGCGCAATTTCGGCTGCTGCTTCTGATGTCTGATATGTTCGGGGTTGCACACGAGAGCCCTGCAGGGCCAAGTGCTGATAAAGCCTGGCAGATTCACAACGTCGCAGCCGAGGATCCACGTAGTGTTTGGCGACACGCCATTTCGACATCGTCTCATGAAAAGTGTCGTGTCTTCACGCTCCCAAGCCCTAGGACAATTGGGTTGTTTTGAATTGGGGTCCCTTGTTGGAACATCTTGTTTAAAAAAGTTGTGTTTTCGAAGAAGCTAAGATAGGAATGGGAGTGCTCTTTCGGAAGCTTGTTTGGTCGGCTAAACATGCCTCAGCAACAAGACGTGCTGCTCTCGGTGGGCTTTATGTTTAGTAGCTCTGCTGCAGCTGCTTTGGTGTCCGCACTGCATACTGTCTCAACAGCCACCACTTACCGACATTCAGGCTAAAACTCTAAGTCCTGCAAGGTCAAAGTATTTTACTGCATCTGTGCGAGCCTGGCGGCTGACGAAAACGAAGAATCACCATGCAATGGCAACTTCGTGTAATACAGGGGCCTGAATACTCAGAATACGGTTTTGGGGGTTATGATAAGTATGACTACAAAGGGACCAGAAGGGAAGAGGACTAGTAACTTCTTCCGACTCCCCTAAGCCCTAAACCCTAAACCCTAAACCCTAAACCCTAAACCCTAAACCCTAAACCCTAAACCGGTAGGGACTCAGGAGTCCATGGCAGAGCTTGCGCAACGCGAACTCCAGGTCGGGATTCTCCGGCACTTGAAACGACAGGCCACCTACTCATCCGCCCGACAAGGCCCCCCTAAACCCTAAACCCTAAACCCTAAACCCTAAACCCTAGACCCTAAACCCCCTAAGCTTCGCACCATCCAGGTTGCCACGTGGAATTCAGTGGCTGGGTTGGATTGCCTGAGTGTCTCGCTTCAGGTCTTATACTTTACTCTGCGGAAATTCAATCCACATAAACCCTAAACCCTAAACCCAAAGAAACTTCTCAAACCGACCGACTTGACCAAACCACTCCCGAAGCTGTCCTCTTGAGGACGACGTCGGGTTGCCAACTGTGTGCCTAAAACTCTGCAAATCCGCAGCTTGACTTGAATCATTTGGGGTTTAGGGCTGTAGTCCAGATACGTGTCCCAGTGACTGGCAACGAAGAATCCGAACTAGCCGGATGCGCCCAAGCTTGCCTTTTTCAAAGCAGAAGTCCTACGAAATTTCCAGGGTGTAAACTCTTTTACTGTTTCTATAAAAACCCTCAAAGAAACCACTGCTTTCATATGGCCCTGATACGTCGAACCAACTCAGGCAAGCCAAACCTTCAACTACCAGCTAAGCCCTAAGCCCTAAGCCCTAAGCCCTAAGCCCTAAGCCCTAAGCCCTAAGCCCTAAACCCTAAACCCTAAACCCTAAACCCTAAGCCCTAAACCGCAAGCCCTGGGAGCCAGGCCGCCGTGACCGCGCGACACACGCGCAGATTGGCTTCCGGAATGCCTTGGAGAGCCTAAACCCTAAACTTGGGGATGTTCCCCCCTTAATACTAACAGTAGGGTTTATAGGGTTTAGGGTTTAGGGTTTAGGGTTTAGGGTTAGGTATTCTATAGGACCGCCTATTATAATCCCTACTGATGGACTGTTCGTATACCAACCCTACACAACATGAAAGGGCTGTCAACGCCCCCGAGAGGCACTCAGAGAGGCACGCAGCGCGTGGTTTTGGATGGTTCAGGGTTTAGGGTAACTTTGACCCTGAGAAAGTTGAAGCTTCCGAGTTTGAGAGCTTATAGGTTTGAGGAATGAACTAGACAAACGAGATGGAGTTGGAAAGTTCGGAGTTCGAAAGTTTGGAGATTGAATTTTAGCAAGGCGCGTAGTTGAATTTGAATCGGGAGGAAATTTGGAAGTTTAAGAGCTTCAGGATTGAATCATACACGCATGAGAGCAAACACGGCGGAGCCGGCTTTCGAGCTCAAAAGTTCAATACCCCGTAATTTGAATTAAAACAGGGTTTCTTAAATGTGATTAAAGGAATATTCCTTACTTAAGTGTCAAGTTTGGAGTTCGCGAACTGTTCGAGCTCGAAGTTTCGATGTTTGACAGCTCTCAGGATTCGACTTGATCAGGCGTTTGAGTTTGAGACCTCGCGAGTTTAACAGTTTGAAGCTTCGAACTTTGACGCTTGACGATATTCGAGCTCGAATATTTTGGCACTTTGAACGTGTCGGAGATTCACAGTTTTGCAACACTGTGAGTTTGAAAGTTTGACAGCAGTTTGAAACAGACGATCTGGAGTGCCGGGAAAGAAACGAAGTGTGAGCCTAGACCCGAAATGCTGGGCCCCAAGCCCAGAATATCCCATCATACCCTGTACTGCCAGGACATTAAACCCTAAACCCTATACCCTTAACCCTAAACCCTAAGCCCTGCAAACCCCAAGGTTGAGCCCGTGAGGAATGTGCATCGAGGCCGACCACATTCGATCTAAGGCGAGATCACAAGCACTACGCACAGACCTTTCCACAATTTAGGTGAGGGAGAGCTTTTGGTTTAGGATCTCTGCTTGGCGAATGTTTCTACGTGCATGGGACGCCTTGAAAGTTTGGATCTCTCGACTCCCAACGTTTAAGGTCGGGAAATCGGGGAATTTGGGCCCTATGTATGTACACTTTGAGGGATCTCTATACGGCCCTAATTCCCCCATTCCCTAGCAAGAACCAGCCAGAACCCCGAACCTTGAGCCCCAGATTGCCCCAAGTCCTCACACCTTCCCAAATACTCTTCACCGTCTTGGTAAAGCCTCAGGGTTTAGGGTTTAGGGTGCAGGGTTTAGGGTTTAGGGGCTCATCGTAGCCAATGGCGAAATTAGGGTAAGAGCCCCGGGCTTCCCGGCCCCTTTGGGAACTTCTGCTCGGTGCCTTCCCTTGCCAGGTTCAGCCTCACGTTGGGTTTAGGGTTTAGGGTTTAGGGTTTAGGGTTTAGGGTTTAGGGTTTAGGGTTGAGGGTTGAGGGTTGAGGGTTGAGGGTTGAGGGTTGAGGGTTGAGGGTTGAGGGTTTAGGCGCGGAAGGGGGGGGGGGGGGGGGGTGGAGGAGGGCGGCTGGGATGGACGGGGTTTTGGGGTTCAGGGCTTCATAGATGTTGAGGCCGATTCAAGAGACTTGCAGATACATTTGCAAAGTTAAAGCTCGCTCGGTCCAGCCCCTGGGGCGACGACACTGCTGACGAACTGAACGAGGTGCTCTGCCTGGCCTTGAAGTGCTGCGTGGATTTAGACGTATTGGGAGTCTTTGGATGCGTCAGGGCTCATGGAAGGTCGAAGGGGGTTTGGGATATCCATGGGCCGAAAGGGCTCTCTGCCCAGAGCAAGACCTCCTGACCGAGCCACTTTTGCACCTGAGCCGTCGGCGTGGGGCACTCGGCCCTCCTTCTGCCTCAGAGCGCGGGTTCGTGTGCAACGGGGCGCGCGCCGCGCATACAGCGAGACAGCATCGCTTCTGCCGAGACATGCTTCCGCAAACCCTTAGGCTCTTTCGCATCTTTCTGCGGCCGGCGTCCCTTTCGGTGGGTTCCCAAAAACATTTCCCCACCTACCTAAAGTTGCGCCTCCGAAAACACGGCCGCCGCTACAGTATGGCGGAGGGATCCAACTCTGACCCTGCTAAGGTGTGGGCTTAGGAGGGTTCTCCTTCTTATGTGCAGACCAGAGTCTCAAGAAAGAAAAACACAAGCGGTGCATATGTGATTGAGGGTGAGACCGAAGCTATCTGTGGAAAAGAACTATAAAAATGAAATGCCAGGGTTAGCTGTCAAACGTAGGCAGGAAGTATGTGTCATATATGTGAGCTTGAGCGTCCCACGTTGCAGAGTTCGGTGTGATGATCTTTCCGACCTGCGATCTTCGCGGGAGAGATGATGGCTTCGCTGGCTTGGCCTATAGGTTTAGGGTTTAGGGTTTAGGGTTTAGGGTTTCTGCAGCACCATCTCCAAAGAGCGAATATCGGGCGGGTGAAGGATCAAAAAAAAAAAATTAACCCCAAGGGATCAACAAAAAATAAATAAGCATCAAAAAAAAATTAACCCATTTTCCTCTTGGAATACAGCGGGGGGGGGGGGGGTGGGGGGGGGGGGGGGGGGGTGGGGGGGGGGGTTGGGGGGGGGGGGGTTGGGGGGGTGGGGGGGGGGGGGGGGTGGGGGGGGGGGGGGGGGGGGGTGGGGGGGGAGGGGGGTGGGGGGTGGGGGGGGGGGTTTGGGGGGGGGTTGGGGGGGGTTTGGGGGGGGGTTGGGGGGGGGGGGGGGTTGGGGGGGTTGGGGGGGTTGGGGGGGTTGGGGGGGGTGGGGGGGGGGGGTTGGGGGGGTTGGGGGGTGGGGGGGGGTTTGGGGGGGGGGGGTTGGGCAGCCCCCCCCCCCATTTGCAAACACAATGCTCGCACGATGGTGGTGGTAGTGGTTGGAAAACCTTCCATTTTCTCGATCTTTTAATAGGAAAACCTCTATTTCTTCATATTCCCACAAGAAAACCTCTATTTTCTTCACGTTTTCATAGGAAACCTCTATCATCTCTATGTTTCCATCGGAAAACCTCTATTTGCATGTATTTTAAGAAAAACTTAAACTTTTTAGTATCCCAATGGCTTCAACAAGATTCATAAAGCACGCTTTGCAGTGGCACAGCTTGATAAAAACGCGGCGGGGTTGGGGTTGGCGCAGCCCCCCCCCCCCCACACACCCCCCCACTTGGCTTTGCAGCACGCTTTGCACAGCTTAAAAAAAACAGCGGGGGGGTTGGGGGGGGGCGCAGCCCCCCCCATTTGCAAACAATGTTCGCACGATGCGTAGAAGTGGTGGTAGTGGTTGGAAAACCTTCTAGTTTCTCGATCTTTCAATGGGAAAACCTCTATTTCTTCATACTCCCACAAGAAACGTCTACTGTCTTCACGTTTTCATGAGAAATCCTATATTATCTCTATGTTTCCATCGGAAAAACTCTACTTCTACATGTTTTAAGCAAAAAACTTCCATTTTCTTTGCATTCCAATGGCTTCAAAGAACAATATATAATACATACTACATAAAATATAAAATATACTATATAATGAATAATAAATAATAAATTAATTAATAATAAATAATATTATATATTTTATATATTGTATATTATGTATACAGTATATATTATATATTATATACTTTATATTATGCATTATATGCAGTACATAATATGCAATATACAATATATGATATGCCATATATGACATATAATATACCGTGTGAGCTGAGGGAGCTCCCACGGAGGCGGAGCTTACCGACTCTTTTACACGCCACACAAAGAACTGCGTAGTCTCAGGGATTGGTGCTGAGCACAGGTGCTTTGGCTATACATCTCGATTTTAAAGATGCCTGGCACAGCCTCCTACACAAAAGAGTCTCGAGCGGAAGGCCGTAGGCATCGAGATCACACTTGTCAACACACTCTCCCCCTCGGTAGGCGCTAGTTCGCCTGACGATCACAGTGGATCCTGCTGTAGGATCCTTGGGAGAAAAGTCAAAAGCGCCCCCAAAACAGGGTCTTACATGCCTGTCCGGAGTTGCCTCCGCTGTTCATCGGCCCTTTGTATGAGATCAGCTCGGTAACGCGGGTTCAGCAGATTAAGATCAATTTCAAGTTCAGTGCGACCGCGCCATTGGCGATCTAAGTAGGCTTGACCCGCGCCTGGCACTCGCCAGTTGTCATCTACGATTTGTGTTTCCATGTCAGCATACATCAGAAGAGTCCTCCTTCTTCCGGTGAAAACACGAAGCTCGTAAGCACTATTTGTCCTCACTGGGGAAAACATCCTGCTCCGGGGACCAATATGCCACCGGACGACCACAGTGGACCTCCCGCCCGACGGAGTTTCGTAAAAATCATCGCCGCCTGCAGGCGGCAAAAGAAACAGCGCACTTTCAGGCCCTCCCCACCCCGATCTCACCCTCTCGATCTCGACCAGGGACATCTGTACAGGCACCGGCCAACCGTGGCGAAGGCGGAGTGGAGGATCCGGAAATACTACAGGGTCGAGGTAAGCAACGTCATCGACGTACCTAAACTCTAAAGGTTCGCCCTGCGGTACAGCAGCATCATGGGCATTCAGCTGCGCTGCTTGAGCATCTAGCAACATCGCCCACTCCCGATCCCGAGCAGCTGCATAAGCATCACGTTCAGGCTCCGGCTCTGGAAACCTAACGGGCATGGGGGGTCGGTGTGGGGGCATAGGAGGTGGCAGCAACTGCTCATCGTCAGCGTCGTCCCTCGTAATCTCTGGTCGGCGATGGACCTCAAAAGGGAGATTATCCTCCTCAAGAGGTTCAAACTCTGGAGGCTCCGATTCTGGATCCGACTCAGGCTCTCGCGCGGGCCTTGTAGTAAAGTAAACCCAAGCATGATCCGCAACCCTCCTAACTACCTCCCACACAGCAATCACTGAAATTGTCCACAAAATCAAAAGCAAGTAAAGGGTCCAATTGTCTGAGTCGTTAGACTCCGTCACCTCGACAACCTCACGGCTGCCCTCAGAAGGATTCACACAGAGCGAAATCACCATGGAGCCCAAGATCTTAGCCAACCTTTGAACCTTGGAAGGCAAAACCGAGCCCTTAGCGGAGCCCATCCCAAGCAAACCCCGAAGCAAGTCCAGTCGCGGAGCTTGGAGAGGCTTGGTTCCAATATCCGCAGTATTAGAAGCACCTTCTAGGTGCATCACCTCCCATTGGAATAAGGCGACCTTTTCCCTTAACGCTCCTGCTCGAATTTTTAAATGTCTCGTCCGCCATGAATTCGTGTCAGCCGCCAGGACGCCAACAGCTGCTGAGTTGTCGTTCAACAGCACTTTCCGGTAGCTGCCTGCGGGATAAATCTCATCAAGAAGACAAGCTATGGCGTCGCCCATGTTGTGTCCCTGAATGGTGGAGATTAACTCCGCTTCACATGTCGATTGGGCAATAAACGGCTGACGACTCGACACCCAGGACACGCAACAACCACGCCAGTAAATAATCACGCATTCTTGAGACCTCGACCCCTCCGGGGCGAACCCCGCGTCAGTGTGAACCTCTAAAAGGCCTCCGTCTTGCAAAGCCTTCTGAATCTCAGCCCTCTTCTCAGGGAGGGTCATCGAGAATCTCAATCCCAAGGATGACGTCGTGGCAAGGTAACCCAGGACTCCAAGCGCCGCCTTGCACGCTTCACGCGGCCTCCTTGACATAACAGACGCTATCCTTGAGCAGGAATACGCCACGTCAGGGCGGGTACGCACAGCAATCCACAAGAGTTCGCCCACCAGCTGCTGGCATTCTTTCAACGCATCGCTGTCAGGCTCCACCTCGCCCTCCTGGGGCAAATGTCGGGCCAACGGCACCTGCTGCGGTACCACGTCAGAGTGACGATCCAACATGCCGCGGACATACGACGTTTGATGCACACACAACTCCTCACCCTTCTCATCCCAATGCAACTCCAAACCGTCAAAACGAAGCGGCTCACTTTCTCCAATCCTACCTACAAACTCAACAGCGCCGCAATCCCAAGTCTGCTTGATACACCCGTAGATCGCTGTCAAATACGGTTTTCGAGTAGCTGCCAAAAAATCATCTACATAAACAGCCAGCCAACCAACCAACACTCCGGTTTCAACAGCGTCCTCAGCCGAATCCACCAAGAAGATCAGCCAAACGCTGGAGTCAGACACACAGGCCTTGAAACGCAAAGCGCCCGCCTCAACCAGAACAACCATGACCCTCAAGGTATCATTGCGATGCAACGACCAATCGCGAGGGCTAGTATCTAGCCCATACACCGCCAACTCAACCTTCCACTTTTCGCGAGCTGACACCAGGCCCTTTCGAACCAACGATCGCGGCGGGACAGGGATCACAATCTGGGTCTTACCTCTTGCTGCAGCTCGAAGATCACGGGGCCGTGCCGGGGCATTCAAGAAGGCTGTTGACACATCCCACGTCGCAATGTCATGCTTGTGGAAAACAGCTTCAGCAAGCAGAACCCGGAGAAGACTCACGTCCACTCCTCCCGCGTAAGTAGCCATCCGCCGCTCCAAACTGCTCTCGCCCACATTTGGCAGCGCATTGCCGCACACCACAATACGACATTTGTAACGGCCGCTCACGGCCTTTCGCGTGAAAACAGTTTTTGACGGCACTTGAGTGACTTCCGCTCCCGACGCAACCCACGCAGCAATCGTGTCATCGTCCACCCGAATCAAAGCCTTCTTGGTCTCTAGCAACGACGTTAACTCGGCTTGTGTAGCCCTTTCCCAATTTTCATCCCACTCGGCCATCACCTCCTCATTCGTGAACGTTCTGGTTTGTAGAAATTGAGGGAGCTCACAAGCATTCTCATCAGCATCGCTCGTGCTGGGGATCATTTGGCCTTCAAGTTTACAAGCACGCAACCAAGTCAGCTCTTGCTCAATCTGTTGCATCACCTCAGTGACACTGGTCATTAGCTGGGCCGTCTCAGCAGCATCTGTGGAATTCTCTCCTCCACTTAGTTCTCCCTTAAGCTGCCTTGCTTCACGGCTGAGCAGCGCCTTCAAACCTCGCTGGCACAAGTCCGCATCAACCAACACGTGACCGCTATCCAAGCAATCATCAGACGGGGCTCTCAACGGCAGCTCCGAGGCGATCATCCTACTTTCAACATCACACGTATCAACACAAGACAACGGGCGAAGCATCCCAACTCGCCAACTCCAAAAACTCGATCAAACCAATCCGGACCAGCGCTAACGTCATGCCCTTGCACGGCTTGAGCTGTTTCGGCTGAGCCATCGACGACCCAAGTAGGAGCTTCAATGAGTCTCCCCCCATCCAAGGCGCAAAGTCGCTCTCCGGGCTTTAGCATATCGGCTGCTACGTACTCCCCTTCGGGGCTCGCAGCAAAAAATGGCATACACTCCACGCAGCCTCGATCCATACACGCACACGCTTGAACCCTGAACCAGGTTTTGCTTATCGGAGGGTGACGTGCTTCGAAAACAGAATCATGGTTCCAGGTTTTGCTTATCGGGGGGTGACGTGCTTCGAAAGCAGAATCATGGTTCCAGGTTTTGCTTATCGGGGGGTGACGTGCTTCGAAAGCAGAATCATGGTTCCAGGTTTTGCTTATCGGGGGGTGACGTGCTTCGACATGACGCGCTCCCTCCTCCAGCATACCACCCTCTCCCCCCTGATGAGCATCATCAGCATCGTCCTCAGAAATGGCAAGGCACAACTGATTGGCCGAAGGCCCAGGAAGCACAAAACCAAACTCACTCAACGTGGCTTTATGCTCTGCTGTAGTTTTGTTTATTGCTAGCAAACTGTAAGAGACCAACAACAGAACCCGGGACTGACCAAGAACCTGGGCCGAATGCCAGGATTTCGCATTGAGCTGAAGCGGCTCACGCTCCCGCAACCAACGCACCTGTCCAGCTTGCAACTCGCCGCCGGGCACCGCCCGAACTTCTACAGGTCCTGACAACTGATCACCCATTTGTAGCTGCGACCAAACGTACATCCCTGGTTTGGGAAGGCAAATTGGATACAGAACGTTGGAGTTGGGGATGTTATTGATGTCGCGGTGCGGGCCAACGTTTCCTTGCGTAAATAGGGCTACGGTGGTAAACGAAACCCCTGGCGCTACGGTCCGGATGACAGCAGCCAGTAAGCGGGCAAACCCAGGGAGTCGTGTCATGTTTGTCAGTCCCACCTGCCCTCCATGCCGAAAGAGTCCCCAGGTACCCTGCATCCCATCCCTTGTAGTGGCAGAGCAACTCGCCTTGGATTTCACCCACGCTGAGGCCTTCAGGAACTCCAAAGCTCGATTGAAGGCAAAAGGTTGCGTGGCAGCTATCACTGCAGCATGTTCATCTTCAGACAAAAAATGGCTATGCAGACGGGCTAGCCTCGTCTTCAGCCTTATCCGTCGAGCGGGCTCCCTCTGATGTGTGGGAGCCGCTGGGGCATCCGTAGACAACGGCGATTGAGCGCTGTGGGTGGTGGCAGCGGGAACATACGCTGGAGGGTTGGGGCACGTGAGAACGTCCCTAAAGATTATCGTGGTAGCAAAAAACTCCCCCTCATCTGTGCGAATCACCCACGCTTGCGGCACCCCATAAACGGGAGCCAGCACCACAGCTGGCACCACCCGCTCTGACCACTGGTTTTTCAGCCTCCAAGATCTCTGACGCACATACACCTTGCACCCAAATGGCACCATCGGCACCACCGTCTGACCTAACCTTTTTAGGCCCTCCCGTAGCCGATGTTCTGTGGCCCAGCGCCACGCCAATGGCCACAAGTCCTTATCCAACTTCGTGGCCAAAAGATGGGTCCTAGTGAGTTGCTTGGCCATCGCAATGGAGCGTTCAGCACGGCCGTTGCTGCGCCAGTTATCCCCCAACGTGTTTGACAGCAAAATCTGCCGGGACGCCGCCCACTCCGCTAGGTGCTTGTTTTGAAACTCCAACCCTGCGTCCGAGTGGATACGTTGCACTTTGAAACCCAAAGAGTGGATTCTTGTCTCTATTTTTCGAATAGCAGTAAGAACTTCCTTTGAGGCTTTGGATTTCAGGGGTTCGCAAAAGGTAAGCTCAATCACCGGCAACTCGCTAAGGAGATGAACCCCTGCATCATCCATAGGTTTTGGGGGTCCTTTGGATTCAGGTTTTTCCTCCCTCTCGTCATCGCTGACGCCAAAAATATCATCCTTGTCCTGGTCCCCAATGAGATCTTGTACCCCTTCCTCACTATCGAGCCGCTCTGGCAAAGAACTCAAATCCTCACCAACACCAACCGGGCTCAGCCGCACCTTACGTACCCGCGAGGGGACCTCAAGTTCCTCATCGCTAGTGGGAGCATAGGAAGGTGAACTCAGGATAGCGTCAGCACCTGATGCAACTGTAGCTCCTGGGTTCTGGAGACCTCCAGCTTCTGGGTTTTCATGGCCTTTTGGGTCCTGGCTTTGGTCTCTGGTTTTCAAGGCCTTGAGGTCTGGGAGGACAAAAACTGCTTGCAGCATGTATTTCACTTTACTGATACGCTCGTCGTACCCCGACCGGAACAAACCAGCCAAATCAATCGCAAGCACGTTGACATCCGGGATCATCCCTCTACAGTGACGCTTGTCCCTTGACCTTCCCTCAACACAAGCCCGACATCGTCGCCAGTAAGGGACATGACCCTGCTCCAAGTGGCGTCTCATCGCCTCTTCATCCGAATGCTTTACCGCCTTTATTTGGACACACTGGAAATCCTTGTCGAGGGACTCTTGAAGGGCCTCAACGATCGATTTCACCAAACCTGGAGCCCAGGCTCCCCACTCCCTTGAGTCCTCACTATCCTTGGTCCACGAGGCCTGGACGCCTGAAGTCGCAACTGTGAGCCACTGCAACGGGAGATTCGTTCCGATAGTCGTGGGCTTTACCCGCGTATGTCCCAGCGGACCTTGATTGAGGTTTACCTTAGACCATCCGAGGTAACCTTGCAAGTCCTTCCACTCCTTAGTAGCAAGCAAACAAGGGCATCGACGATGATCCTCAATCTGGCGATACTCTACCGCGTCTCGAGGCTGCTCTACAAGGCCATACAGGGATCCCATGCCCAAAACCTCGTTAGAGTCTTTGGCGGCATGCAGAAGCGCGGCGGTCCTGACCCACAGTAAGAGCTCTCCAGCTTGTCTAGCCTCTGACTCAGCGATGACGTAGCTTCTAGCACACGATCCAACACAGGCGCCATCTGTACCTGCATGAGCTGACTCATCAACGCGCCCAAGGCCTGAGTGTCAATTTGAACCCCTTGGTGCTGCATTGGGAAGTTCATTCCCAAGACCGGGCTTTCCGCAGCCATAGAGGCCACCCGAGCTTCCATATCGCTCTGCCGATCATCTGCTACAGCTTGCTCTCCCGCAGCAGATGCTCCTGTTGGAGCGCCCAGCCTAGAGTAGTCGGGAATCAACTCTTCAGCTGACGACTGCTCGTTCTCCCTGAATTGGACAACACGCTCCGCAGCCACGCCAGCCATATCAACTGCAGGCTCCCTGGCACTGGGTCCCACCTCACCAGCTTCGGCTTGAGCCATTCCACTCCTCTGAAGATCATTATTCGTAACTTCGGTTGCCTCGTCCCCACCCTCCATCTGATCATAGTTCGGCTCCAAAGACTGAGCAGAGAGCTCACTCGAAGCTCTACTGGCAGCCCCTGACTGAGCCCTTCGGAACTCCTGCTGCACTGCATCTGACCAGAACGGGTTTGGCTCGGCTTGCGCTCCAGATCCAGGAGATTGTTCCATTGCGTCAAAGTTGGGCTCCTAACCCGTGTGAGCTGAGGGAGCTCCCACGGAGGCGCAGCTTACCGACTCTTTTACACAGAAGGCCACACAAAGAACTGCGTAGTCTCAGGGATTGGTGCTGAGCACAGGCGCTTTGGCTATACATCTCGATTTTAAAGATGCCTGGCACAGCCTCCTACACAAAAGAGTCTCGAGCGGAAGGCCGTAGGCATCGAGATCACACTTGTCAACACACTATATACAATATGCGATATATATATATATATGTATATATATCTATTTATTGATATTTATATTTACATTTATATACATACACATATCATATAATGTACGACAATATGAAAATATAAACATAAATATAAATGATATATATATATGTGTATATATATATATATATATATAAGTATAAGTGTATATATATATACACATGATATAATGTTGAATATAAAATATATAGACATATATATAGTATAATATAATATAATATCTATATATATATATAATATATATATAAATATATAAATATATATATAATATATATATAATAATATATAATATAATATATATATATATATATATTATATATAATATCTATAATATATAAATATATATATATATAATATATATATATATATATATATAATATATAATACATAGTACATACGCATTAAAAATATGAACATAAATACATAATACATAACACATAATACATAATACATAATACAGAATACATAATATAAAACATATAATATATAATTCATAATACATAGTACATAAAACATAAAACATAATATAGAATTCATAATACATAATTAATACATAATACATAATACATAATACATAATACAGAATACGTAATGCATAATACATAATACATAATATATAATATATAATATATAATAATATATAATGTATAATGTATAGTATATAATAGGTAATGTGTAATGTAATGTGTATTATGTAATATGTATATATATATATATATGTATGCACATACATACATACATATATATATATATACACACACGTTGACCTTCACTATCGTGTGTATATAATATATATTTATATTTATTGATTTTTACTTATTTGTCTAATTTAATTATTTATTTATACGCATAGGACCCGCAGGACCAGGCGGACAGACAAGCAGACCAGAGGACCAGAGGACCAGGGGACCACAAGACCAGGGGACCACGGGACCAGAGGACCACGGGACCAGAGGACCACGGGACCAGAGGACCACGGGACCAGAGGACCACGGGACCAGAGGACCACGGGACCAGAGGACCACGGGACCAGAGGACCACGGGCCAGAGGACCACGCAGGTGGGCCGGATGGCTTATTTTTTTTTGATGCCTATTATTTTTTTTATTGATCCCTATTAGTTTTCTTTTTGATGCTTATTATTTTTTTTGATGCCTATGCCATATCGGGCGCCAACGTGAAACACGAGTCTGCACCGCAAGCCCAGGACACCAAAACCCCAGGGTTTAGGGTTTAGGGTTTAGGGTTTAGGGGCAACGACCGCGCCGCAGCGGCTGCTGCCACAGCACTGTCTACCTTCGCAACTACACTCTTTTGTGTCGCCCCCCTGTTGCCTCACGATCATCCTACCTGCTGTCGACATTACTATGGCTGTCGTGTTCTAAACTCCACGTCTGATCTTGGCATCCGGGCGTTGGTACTTGCCGTATCTGCCTTCGGCAGCGGGCCCTTCTCATCCCCGTTCGCAAAGGCTTGCTGCGCCTGGCAAAACGGCATCTATGGAATCTATACATCCCGGGTTTAGGGTTTAGGGCTTAGGGCTTAGGGTTTAGGGGGGTTGGGGTTTAGTCAGGGGTTGCGAATCGACGCGTATTGTAGGTCGCCATGAAGATGCGAGTGACCTCGAGCATCGTTCGCCAGCATCGTACCCATGCTGCTATGCTCTGGTGCAGAGATAGAAGGCAAACGATCACCAACCCTAGCGAAAACGGTCCCATGGCCCCAAAATGACAGTCCCTAGAACATACCCCATACCTGCCTTTTGCAGAAGCCTGCTGTGCAGAATGAGGAGGTCCCGGCCTGAAGGGCAGTGTTCTCCGTGGTTCTCAGTGAAACCTCGGCCTGAAGCCTTCAACCCATAGACCCAAGAGTCACCTCTGAATGGGCTTATAAGGGAACCCTAACCCGAAAAAAACGAATAAGGACTCCTCGGGGTCCTAGACCCCGAGCCCTGAGGAATTCCTAACCTGGCAATCCAAGAGCTCGCCGAGAGCACAAGCTTAACCCGTGCAGGTGCTAAAGGGGTGCAGGGTTGTCGGTTACAAGTACCCTATAGCTATACTCCCCAATAATTGTTTGGTGTATAAACTGTATAAGCCCTAGACCCTTACTTAAGGCTGCCATTTCGGCATCCCGGCGATCGAAGGCGTGACCGCTGAAGTGGACCTGCCCCGGCTGATAGCCAGAACCTGGGCTCCTAAACCGAACCTTTGTAGCACTGAAATATACACATACAGTAATACGGTCACATAGATATAACAGTATAAGCATATACGAATATCATGACACCTTACAAATATGCGAACATATTCATACAAGAATACAAAAATACCTTGTCGAGCTTCAGAGGTCCGGAGTCTTAGCGGCTCAGCATTATCATAAGAATGAAGGGATGCGCACGGGATTTTCATTGATTAAGGTGTATTCAGAAGCACTTATGTTGGGCCTTATACCCCGTCTTACTTTTTCCTGGTTCATTATGCTATTAAAAATCATGCTCATTCTTTATCCGATCTTATTCTATTACATGGTCTTTTTCATAAATCCAATACTATATGATAATGCATAGCACAAGTGATCTTACGTGTGTGTAGATATGTGATTCTCTCTTCTGTCTGTTTTGTATATTAATAGTGTGGAAATGATACATTGCATTTTGCACGCTACACAGTATACTATAAGCACTGAAGTTCGGTCTGAAAACAGAAGTGGTGTATATCATGTCACGGAATGTATACCAGTATGCAAACGTCTGGTGAAAACCTACTGAAACCAAATCAGGTGTCGACCTGGCCATTTGCCCAAATAGTGCGCCACGCACATGGAGATATCGCAAAAGATGCATGCGTCAACTGGTCACGTTGTCTTCGCCCCAGGTAGGGAATGGCAGGGACACCTCCTGAGAGTACCCTGCTGCAGACCTTTTACAGGCTCCACCCTGGAGCATTTCTGATTGTTCGCAAGCTCCAAATTCTGTCAATTACAACATTTGGAAGTTCTGGCATCTATTGCATTTCGCGAAGAAACGAAGCTTGGCTAGGCTGATGCCTGGCTTTACTTTGACATTGCCTTGGCTTTGCATTTGCAAACATTGCTTGGTTGAAGCCCGGTTTCGGGTTTAAGGGTACAGGTTTGCATGTTCCCCCTTATTAGACTAACAGTCCTTAATCGGGAATATAGTACCCCCTATTGTAATCCCGATTAAAGACTGCTAGTA
Source organism: Symbiodinium natans (assembly GCA_905221605.1). Classification (NCBI taxonomy): domain Eukaryota; class Dinophyceae; order Suessiales; family Symbiodiniaceae; genus Symbiodinium; species Symbiodinium natans. The sequence goes on from CAJNDS010000191.1 coordinate 350,928, forward strand.
TCAGGGGGATCCTAAGGTATAGGTTTTATGAACCCCAGACCCTTCCGGCCGGATATGCCAAACGCTGCAGCTGGGCTCCAGGCGCATCAAGCCTGCTGAAGCTCCGTGGTTGAACAACGTATGGATGTCAGGTGAAGTTTAAGGCTTCGGGGTGTTAACTCAGGGTGAAACCCGGCATGGAAATTGAAACAGGCTGAGAGTTCAAGACGGGCCCGGCGAAGACTTCAGGCATGCACCATAACTTCGAAAGTTCCCTCTCACCTTTGGAAGGAACGCGGAAAAAAAAAAAAAAAACGAATCCCTAATCCAAAATCAAGAACAGCGGAATCTGCGGGACTACTGGCCTTTCCGCAGGTCAGTGATCACCTCCTGCTGAGACACTTCAGGTTGGGGGCCCAACGGAGCAAATCTACAGCAGCCGTCGCCAAGTTGCGAAGTCTGTCTCACACACCCCAGCTACACAAACAGCCAACTCCTGAAGTAGTCATAACTTCGAATGCACTCAATGACTTGTGCCAACTCCAGCTCGGGCATTCCAGTACATTTCAACCAGGCTCATGAGTCTAAACCCTAAACCCTAAACCCTAAACCCTAAACCCTAAACCCTAAACCCTAAACCCTAAACCCTAAACCCTAAACCCTAAACCCTAAACCTATAGACGCTGGTTCGGAGTGGGCTCAGGGGTCCCGCTGGCCCTGAGACATGGCCCTCCCATGACCTTTTCTGGCTCATTCGGTGGACCCTCGGGTGCCTTCAGACAATCAGAATACGAATAAGAGTAATAATACTAAAACTACGAATATTAATAATTAAATTAATAATAATAGCCTTAGTAATATTGAGAGTATGAATAAAAAAACACTAATAAGCTTAATAAGACTAAAAATACTGATATTAATAAATATTACTATTAAAATAATAATAATAATAATAATAGTACTAATAATACTAAGTATGGATTTGTTGTACCTTGAACCAACCCCTCGGCAGGGCTGTATGCAAGGGCTTCTTCGTCTCAGGCCCTTTTGCTCCTCCATCCTCGCGTTCTCACCACTCCGTGCTTCAACCCCCTGATTCCTTCCGGCCTCCTGTGGCCGAGCTCTACAGAAGAGACTTACCCGACTCCACTGCCATAAACTCAACCCCACTGCAGGCACTCACATTAAGCATGGAGGCGCCCCCCTTCACAGCACCCCTCAACCCTAACCCCCTAACCCCTAAGACTAAGGCACCAACCCCTGGTTTAGGGGATGCACCAACTCACAATTAGCCTTAACTATAGTTCAACAAACTAATCAAGACTCTGTCCCGGCTCCGTCGTTGGCGGCGGGTTCAAAACGGCCCTCAAACACTTCGATTTCTTTGGCACCCTGTGCAACAATCAATAGCTCCTCCTGCTAAAGCAGACTGAACTCAAGCCGCCCCGCTAGCTTTCAGATGGGGGTGTACGAAAGTTAGGGGAACCCCAATAGAGATCCCACACAGTAGGGTTCCCTTATTTCAGCAAGGGGCCAGCTGATGCTATTGTGCGGCTCAGGCGCAGCAACGGGCCCAACTGATGCTCATGATGCTCGCCTTGTCGGGCCGCTCAGGCCAAGCAAGGGGCCAGCTGATGCTGCCGATGCTCGCTTTGTGCGGCTCAGGCGCAGCAAGGGGCCCAACTGATGCTGATGATGCTCGCCTTGTCGGGCCGCTAGGCCCAGCAAGGGGCCAGCTGATGCTGCTGATGCTCGCTTTGTGCGGCTCAGGCGCAGCAAGGGGCCCAACTGATGATGCTCATGATGCTCGCCTTTTCGGGCCGCTCAGGCCAAGCAAGGGGCCAGCTGATGCTGCCGATGCTCGCTTTGTGCGGCTCAGGCGCAGCAAGGGGCCCAACTGATGCTCATGATGCTCGCCTTGTCGGGCCGCTCAGGCCCAGAAAGGGGCCAGCTGATGCTGCTGATGCTCGCTTTGTGCGGCTCAGGCGCAGCAAGGGGCCCAACTGATGCTGATGATGCTCGCCTTGTCGGGCCGCTCAGGCCCAGCAAGGGGCCAGCTGATGCTGCTGATGCTCGCCTTGTCGGGCCGCTCAGGCCCAGCAAGGGGCCAGCTGATGATGCTTACCTTGTCGGGCCGCTCAGGCCCAGCAAGGGGCCAGCTGATGCTACTGATGCTCGCTTTGTGCGGCTCACGCGCAGCAAGGGGCCCAACTGATGCTGATGATGCTCGCCTTGTCGGGCCGCTCAGGCCCAGCAAGGGGCCAGCCAATGCTGTTGATGCTCGCTTTGTGCGGCTCAGGCGCAGCAAGGGGCCCAGCTGATGCTGATGATGCTCGCCTTGTCGGGCCGCTCAGGCCCAGCAAGGGGCCAGCTGATGCTGCTGATGCTCGCTTTGTGCGGCTCAGGCACAGCAAGGGGCCCAACTGATGCTCATGCTGCTCGCCTTGCTCAGGCCCAGCAAGGGGCCAGCTGATGCTGCTGATGCTCGCTTTGTGCGGCTCAGGCGCAGCAAGGGGCCCAACTGATGCTGATGATGCTCGCCTTGTCGGGCCGCTCAGGCTCAGCAAGGAGCCAGCTGATGCTGCTGATGCTCGCTTTGTGCGGCTCAGGCGCAGCAAGGGGCCCAACTGATGCTGATGATGCTCGCCTTGTCGGGCCGCTCAGGCCCAGCAAGGGGCCAGCTGATGCTGCTGATGCTAGCTTTGTGCGGCTCAGGCGCAGCAAGGGGCCCAACTGATGCTCATGATGCTCGCCTTGTCGGGCCGAACAGGCCCAGCAAGGGGCCAGCTGATGCTGCTGATGCTCGATTTGTGCGGCTCAGGCGCAGCAAGGGGCCCAACTGATGCTCATGATGCTCGCCTTGTCGGGCCGCTCAGGCCCAGAAAGGGGCCAGCTAATGCTGCCGATGCTCGCTTTGTGCGGCTCAGGCGCAGCAAGGGGCCCAACTGATGCTGATGATGCTCGCATTGTCGGGCCGCTCAGGCCCAGAAAGGGGCCAGCTGATGCTGCCGATGCTAGCTTTTTTTGTGCGGCTCAGGCGCAGCAAGGGGCCCAACTGATGCTGATGATGCTCGCCTTGTCGGGCCGCTCAGGCCCAGCACAGGGCCAGCTGCTCGCTCTGTGCGGCTCAGGCGCAGCAAGGGGCCCAACTGATGCTGATGATGCTCGTCTTGTCGGGCCGCTCAGGCCCAGCTGATGCGGCGCAGCAAGGGGCCAACTGATGCTGATGACGCTCGTCTTGTTGGGCCGCACAGCCCCAGCAAGGGGCCAGCTGATGCTGCTGATGCTCGCTCTGTGCGGTTCAGGCGCAGCAAGGGGCCCAACTGATGCTCATGCTGCTCGCCTTGTCGGGCCGCTCAGGCCCAGAAAGGGGCCAGCAAATGCTGCCGATGCTCGCTTTGCGCGGCTCAGGCGCAGCAAGGGGCCCAACTGATGCTGATGATGCTCGCCTTGTCGGGCCGCTCAGGCCCAGCAAGGGGCCAGCTGATGCTGCCGATGCTCGCTTTGTGCGCTTTGTGCGGCTCAGGCGCAGCAAGGGGCCCAACTGATGCTCATGATGCTCGCCTTGTCGGGCCGCTCGGGCCCAGAAAGGGGCCAGTGATGCTGCTGATGCTCGCTTTGTGCGGCTCAGGCGCAGCAAGGGGCCCAACTGATGCTGATGATGCTCGCCTTGTCGGGCCGCTCAGGCCCAGCAAGGGGCCAGCTGATGCTGCTGATGCTCGCTTTGTGCGGCTCAGGCGCAAGGATGCTCGCCTCGTCGGGCCGCTCAGGCCCAGCAAATGCTCGCTCTGTGCGGCTCAGGCGCAGCAAGGGGCCCAACTGATGCTCATGCTGCTCGCCTTGTCGGGCCGCTCAGGCCCAGAAAGGGGCCAGCAGATGCTGCCGATGCTTTGTGCGGCTCAGGCGCAGCAAGGGGCCCAACTGATGCTGATGATGCTCGTCTTTTTGGGCCGCTCAGGCCCAGCAAGGGGCCAGCTGATGCTGCTGATGCTCGCTTTGTGCGGTGCTCGCCTTGTCGGGCCGCTCAGGCCCAGCAAGGGGCCCCAGCTGATGCTGCTGATGCTCGCTTTGTGCAGCTCAGGCGCAGCAACGGGCCCAACTGATGCTGATGATGCTCGTCTTTTTGGGCCGCTCAGGCCCAGCAAGGGGCCAGCTGATGCTGCTGATGCTCGCTTTGTGCGGCTCAGGCGCAGCAAGGGGCCCAACTGATGCTGATGATGCTCGCCTTGTCGGGCCGCTCAGGCCCAGCAAGGGGCCAGCTGATGCTGCTGATGCTCGCTTTGTGTGGCTCAGGCGCAGCAAGGGGCCCAACTGATGCTGATGATGCTCGCCTTGTCGGGCCGCTCAAGGCCCAGCAAGGGGCCAGCTGATGCTGCTGATGCTCGCTTTGTGCGGCTCAGGCGCAGCAAGGGGCCCAACTGATGCTGATCTGATGCTCGCTTTGTGCGGCTCAGGCCCAGCAAGGGGCCCCAACTGATGCTGATGATGCTCGCCTTGTCGGGCCGCTCAGGCCCAGCAAGGGGCCAGCTGATGCTGCTGATGCTCGCTTTGTGCGGCTCAGGCGCAGCAAGGGGCCCAACTGATGCTGATGATGCTCGCCTTGTCGGGCCGCTCAGGCCCAGCAAGGGGCCAGCTGATGCTGCTGATGCTCGCTTTGTGCGGCTCAGGCGCAGCAAGGGGCCCAACTGATGCTGATGATGCTCGCCTTGTCGGGCCGCTCAGGCCCAGCAAGGGGCCAGCTGATGCTGCTGATGCTCGACTTGTGCGGCTCAGGCGCAGCAAGGGGCCCAACTGATGCTGATGATGCTCGCCTTGTCGGGCCGCTCAGGCCCAGCAAGCGGGCCAGCTGATGCTGCTGATGCTCGCTTTGTGCGGCTCAGGCGCAGCAAGGGGCCCAACTGATGCTGATGATGCTCGCCTTGTCGGGCCGCTCAGGCCCAGCAAGGGGCCAGCTGATGCTGCTGATGCTCGCTTTGTGCGGCTCAGGCGCAGCAAGGGGCCCAACTGATGCTGATGATGCTTGCCTTGTCGGGCCGCTCAGGCCCAGCAAGGGGCCAGCTGATGCTGCTGATGCTCGACTTGTGCGGCTCAGGCGCAGCAAGGGGCCCAACTGATGCTGATGATGCTCGCCTTGTCGGGCCGCTCAGGCCCAGCAAGGGGCCAGCTGATGCTGCTGATGCTCGGTTTGTGCGGCTCAGGCGCAGCAAGGGGCCCAACTGATGCTGATGATGCTCGCCTTGTCGGCCGCAGGCCCAGCAAGGGGTGCTGATGCTGATGTGCAGGCGCAGCAGGGGCCCAACTGATGCTGCTGATGCTCGCTTGTTGGCAAGCACTGATGCTGCAATTTTGTGCGGCTCAGGCGCAGCAAGGGGCCACTGATGCTGATGCCCTAAACCCCTAAACCCCAAACTCTGCAATCTCCATCTTTACCCCCCCCCCCCCCCCGGCAGTCCGACCAGTCACGACGCTGGGGATCCTGCAGCTCGTGGGCTTTTTGGGATGCTCAAGGACTTCCGAGAAGTTCTAAACCCTGAACCCTAAACCCGAAGCCCCGAAACCCGAAACCCTAAGCCCTAGGCCCTGAACCCTGCTCTTCGCCCGAAGGAGTCCCAGGAAGCACAAAGTCGAGGCTCTCCCTGAGACCGGCTCGCTGTCTCCAATGGAAGGCTCGGCACCCACTACAGCAGGAATTTCTATGAGAGGCTACCTGCAGATTATTACATATCATATGCCTATTACGATATTTTAAAGTATTTTTTGTACAAAATACTATTGTACATCAGTATAAACATTTTTGACATATTCATAGATTCAACCCTAAGCCTAAACCCAAGACAATTCCCCTTCGATTCGTAATTGGTTTCCTCCTTGGCTTGCCGCTGCTTCTCCAACTCAGACGGCTTGAGAGGCCTGAGGCCGCAACATGGAGTCCCCACCCTAAACCCTAACCTCTCTTACTACATATATGTATATTGTATATATATATATATGTATATATATATGTATATATATGTATATATATATATGTATATATATATGTATATATACATATCTAAACCCTAATGGGCCGGGTTCGTCGGCATAGGCCCAAGCCTTCGTGGGCATAGGCACAACCTTCGTGGGCATAGGCACGCTGTGCCTATGCCCAAAGTTTGTGCCTGTGCCCACGAATGGGCACAAACCTTCGTGGCACAGGCACAAACCTTCGTGGGCACAGGCACGGCGTGCCGATGCCCACGAAGGTTTGTGCCTAAAATCTGTGCCCGGCAGCCCATTTAGGCACAAACCTTCGTGGCCATAGGCACAAACGTTCGTGGGCATAGGCCCAAACGTTCGTGGGCACAGGCACAAACGTGGGCACAGGCACAAACCTTCGTGGGCTTAGGCCGAACTTTGCCCGCCCCCACCCAGCCCCCCCCCCCTAAACCCCCTCCCCTACCCCCCCACACTTCACACCATCTTCGAATGTTCAGGCGGGTTTTGTGGTATACTTTGAGGCTCAAGGCGTAGGGTTGAAGATGCAATTTGTATGGTCCTAGTGCTGTGGGATTCTCTGGGTGGGTGGGTACTTCGCCATCACACAATGAAAAAGCTCGACTAGACCCTAAACCAGGTACCTTGGACCCCTATAATCCTTGACAGAGACCGCGTATCGTCCATCCGGGAGCCCTGGAGGTTTTTAAGGGTTCTTATGAGGGTTACATTAAATTAGGGCTACTACTCTATCAGGGGCTTTTAGGGCCCCTCTTTGGAGGGAAGTCGAGGCCCAACGCTTAACATTGGACACCGTCTCATCTGGGGGCCCCGGACTCTGCAGGAGGCGGCCGCTCCGAGGGGAAGCACACCCACCCTGGGTACCGAAGGCTCATGCGCCAGGGGTTTGGGGTTTGGGGTTTAGGGTTTAGGAGTGGTTGAGGGTTTAGCGGTTTAGGGTCTAGGGCTTATCGGGGTTTTAGGGTTTTGGGGTTTAGGTTTATGAACCCTTAACACTTGGTTTTTTGCCTCTCGCGGGTCTACATACAAATAGGCATTCAAAGTGTGTGTGCGTGTGTATAATTTGTATATTATGTAATGTAGGCTCCCGTGTTGCTTTTTTGTGGGGAAAAAGGGGGTGGTTTGGCACTTTTGCCTACCAACGTTGAAGCCAAGAACAGCTTGGCAGCTTGGGGCTGCTTGCTGTGTGGACTTTCCTTGGAATAGGTCAGATCGACGTCTTTGCTGGCATCAGTAGAGGCCGCGTGTTCTAGTCGCATGCCAATGGACACCACTTTCAAGCAAACCCGAACACAACTCAAACCCTTTTCAACCTGAGCCGGCTGTGCGCTTTATCGAGGGGACGTCTAACGAGCCGACTTTACTGACTGCAACAGACAGCGCCCTGTCGCTGATTTGACCCGAAGGCCGAGAAGAATTTCTTCAAAGTACTCTGGGGCAGGGAGGCATATTTGGAGAACTTGTTGCAGTAGTTCATGCACATGGCAAGGAGCTGTCACTTAGCTGTGGCGGGGCCTTGCTTTCAAACAGCGCAGATCACCTGAACCTTGAAGGATAAATGCTCCCGACACAGGTCTACGCACGTTGAGGCCTAGATAGACGCATGCAGCAGTAAAGGTCGCTCAACAACGCAGTGGCACATCAGCGGCCCAGCACGAACACAACGCAGGCCATCCGGTCTACACATTGTTTAGGGTTGAAAAAAGCCCGGCAGATCACCTATCTCGTCCAGCAAGGTAGTTGGAGTCCGCCCTCTCAGGGTTTAGGGTTTATCTGAGCCCAGGACATCCCAACCAAAACATGGAAAACCTGAGACCCACATGTCAAGATTTCTTCAGGTTTGAGGAGCTCAGGAGTTGTGACAGGGGAAGCAAACCAGTGAGCCTCGAGTCTTCAAACGTGCTTTGCCGCGGCAACCCATAACCAGGAGATGAAACCTTAGGATCTTGAGCGTTAGGGTTAAGTTGAGGATTTTGAGTGTGAGGTTCCCCATCTCCCTCAAACCCCCTCACCCACGATGCTGATAAGTTAATTTCTGTGACCTCTAGTGATCAAAGTTCTGGGCTTTCCCAGTTGTGCTCGCCGAAACCGGTGAGGGTCCACTGGATGTGAAAAGCCCTCCGCCCAAGCTTGTCGAGGATGGGCGTGACGCGGTTAATTTGAATGCTGGGGCGCGGAAGGGAGTCGAGAATTCTGCCGGAGCATCAAGTGCTACCTACAAGCAGCAAACAACGCAGTGGACCCTGATGGACACTGCACTCCTTCCTGCTTCAAAATAGCAAAGCTGGCACTTCGAGTTCCGTCCGTGTCCTAGCTGTCCTAGCTTCCTAGATTCCGCCTCTACGGATAAACAAGTTGTGTGTGTGGCTAGTTTAAAGCCCATGAAGACATTTCCGAGAAAATTGGAGACCACAGAGTGGGAGGTTGCCGGTTTAAAGACTTCGAGACGCTAGTAATAGAACTACTTATCAATCACAGTGAGAAGTGCTACGCAACAGTAAGAAGAACCAGAAAACCATGATGCTCTGCGGCATGTATGAAAGGCTGTAAAGAAAAACAAGCAATAGCAAAACTCACCACACTAGCGTTCTAAAAAATGTCTTAAGAACAGCAACAATAGCAATAAGAACAATACCAGAAAAAAGAAAATGAGCATGCCCTGGGAATGAGAATGCCCTAAACCCTACAGCAAACGCCCCCAAACCCAGTTTAAAACAAAAAAAACAAAAAAAAAAAAAAAAAAAAAAAAAAAAAAAAAAAAAAAAACAACACCCTAAACCCCTAACCCCTGAACCCTAAACCTTAAACCCTTAGCCCCTAAACCCTGAACACCTGAGGCCACTGAGAACTAGATGCTCTTTGCCAGTTCAGGCCTCCCTCCTCATGCGGCCGTGGCAGACTCTGCGGAGGGGTTTGGGTTCTTTTTTTTGGTTGGGGTTGTGCCATGCAGGTGGTTTAGGGTTTAGGGTTTGGTGGGATACAATAGGGCTGAGTGGGCTGTGGGGAGGAGTGGGGGAAGGTATTGGGGTCCCTCAACCATAAACCCTGGAAACTGAAGGAAAGTCTACCTTGCCCTATTGGTTTGAGGGCTTAGGGGTTCAATGATCTGATGAATTGCCAAGGCACTCGTATGTTCAGCGAAGATCACCAAGTCAGGCGATGTTCTACGCTTACCGGAACAACGTTGACCCATCATCACCTAGCCTATGGTGAGCCGCTCGTAAGAACCTATATAGCAGGCCCCAAACTGAGACTCGCCGTTTCCCGAAGTCGCTGAGCCCCTACGGGTTGAGGTATTTTGGATTTCTGTGAGCTTACCCACTCCTCCGCAGGGTCAAGAAAGTAGACCCTTCTTTGAGTCAGCAAGTGACTCGGCCAGGTAATATCGACAAAAGGCCTGTGACATCTCTACAAGGGAGGGAGCTGTGCCGACGTACTGAGCACGCACTCTGCAACCCTCCACAGGGACTTTCAGAAAATGTTTTCGCTGGGAGTTTCGGCTGGCTCGGCAAAATGGGGTAGTGGGCGAGGCTTAAGATCAGTAGCTTCCAGACTCAGGACCTACACACACCTAAGCTCCCCTTAGAACCTCACTAAAACCAATATGTTTAACATCCTCTTGGGTTTTGTATGAACAAAAAATCATTCCCACGGGGGATATAGACATACGCTCATGCCTGAAAGCTGCGGGGCATCCACAAGCCCAACACGGAACAAACACGCAATGAGGCTAAAATGTATGTGCCATGTGGCATGCCATGCACACACGCACATCTTGTAGCCAATGCTCATCTGCCACTTTCAAGCCCCTAGTCCAGACACCTAAACCCTCAAGGTTCAGATCACACCCACCGCCTTTTCACACTTTGCAGGGCTTTTAGGGTTTAGATTAGATGATGAGAGGTGCTACAAAAGGTGCTATATGGCATTCTGACGCCTGAGAGCACTTCATTCCAAACCCCGAATAACCCGAAGCCAATACTCGAATTGCAAGGACCTCTTAACCTGGATTGGCAACTTGGTTCGAGCGCTTCCACTCCCGCACTGCCTTCAAATAAACAAGACCGGCGGCGCGCAATCCGCAGGCAAAGGCTAAAGGCGCTTGGAACCCACCATGTGGGGGCTGTTCTATATGGCCCTGCGGACCCGCTTTCAACAAGACGTACAAAGAAGGCCCTAATTTAGAACAATCCCCATCAAGGGCGGAAGCAGCATGAAGGCTTATTTTCTGTTTGGGCACTCAATGCCAGGAGCACCTGACTCTTGAAAACATTTAAAGTTCCAACACCACAAACTAGAATGGGATGATAGTACACTACTTGCGTGACCAGTTTCGCAGGGGAGCTGAAGGCGATAACCCTTCGGGGCTCTACCACAAAAAAAAGGGTTGTGTGCGCGACAACTCGACCGTGAGCCCCTGCCTGGGAAGTCTGCTGCTATCCGACTACGATGCCCAACAAGCGTGCCAGGACAAGGAGCCAAGAGCCGCCCCTACTGTACGGGGCAAAAGCAGGATGGCTCCTTGATTCAAGGCAAAAACTCTTGGACGTCCTTCGCTCTTCGTTTCTACTAGCCTGCTGCCCTTAGGACATCGGGGAAGGCATACCAAGCCCCTAAACCCTAAACCCTAAACCCGAAACCCTAAGCCCCTAAGCCCTAAGCCCTAAACCCTAAACCCTAGCCCTAAACCCTAAACTCAGTGGGTTGGATGGGCTCAGAGGCTTGGGGGATGTGGATTCCCGGCCTCCCAGAACCTTCGTGAAGCATCGGGGAAGGCACAGCAAGCCCCTAAACCCTAAACCCTATGCCTACACCATACACTTTGAACACTGCCCACGGCAGCAGGCTCTCCACGCGGCCGGGCTCTTGTGCAAGGGGTATTAGGGTTTTAGAAACAGCCACTCACAAGAGAAAAAGGCTTCGCATTCTCATGTGGGGGGTTTCCGACTTCTTGGGGTCCTTCTTGAAAGGGGATCCCAGTATTTGGGGGGGCTGTAGTCAAACCTCAGCACGGCCACCGAGACTCAAGTCTCGGTCTGTCGGAGGACGCCTCTCAGGCAGGGGTTCCTCTGACGACATACCTCACAACCCTGGGCGCTTCTGGCTTGTGAACTTGTAAAACCGTAAAGGCATTAACTTTGGTGTATATGGGCTGATAAGGCATACATCTTCAACCCCTTTGTATCAGGCGTAATCTCGCCGCCCTTTTTGAACCCAGGTTCGGACCAGCTGTGGCGAGACCTAAACCCTAAACCCCAAACCGCAGTTTGCCAGGATGAACCTCTGCAAAGGCGAGAGTCTCTCTTTGATTGAGGGCGAAGCCACTACCCATAGTTGTAAATCGAACCCTGTCACGACACAAGGTCTGCACTAGGGCCAGTTGACACTTGAAGTTTCCACATGCCTGTGTCCATATAGACATGTAGATGTCAATGTAACAAACTCTTGCAGATCTCTGGCAAATGATGCTTCGAACCCCTGCTCAGAATGATGGAGGCGGAGAGAACGTGAAAACAATAGCGTAGCCATGCCACCAAAGAATAGCCTCTTGCTCCCTTGAGCGCTATCCTGATTCCGGCCCGAATGAGCGCTCCTCAACT